>JAUBNY010000666.1:3571034-3607136 GCA_032275445.1 Crypturellus soui | reverse complement strand
GGAACAGAAACATGTCGTGTACACATTGTCGTGTGAATGCTGAGGCTGCTAACTAGGTGCACACTTAGTCTTTGGTATCCATAGGCGTTTCTGCCTTGTGGGAGAGGGAGAAGAGCCTGGGCTGGCAGTGGGTTTATCTGAGGGTCACCAAGCTCAAGCCAAGTGTTACGGAGGATTTGTTATGACCGTGCAGTGTAGAATCCAGTGAAGGCCTCTATTCCCTGAATTCATAGCCAATGTTTTTATTTTCAGTGTTGATACCAAAAGCAGTTCTCTTGATGTAAACAGGACTCGATCTTCAGCCACTCGCTTAGCCTGAATTATTAGTGGAGGAAGGGGAAAGATCCCAAGGATCTCTTCCTGTGAAGCTGGAAGAAAGAAACAAAACAATCCTGCTTAAAATGTATCAATTTGCACCGGAGAAACTCTTCTGTGTTTCCCATTTCCTTGCAGACACCCAGGATCTGCAGGCTGTCACTTGCTTTTCTGTAACTTGGGTAACTGGTGGGCAGTTGTTTTGCATTAATGCTTAGCTCTATCACTGCAAGAGAAGTTGCAGAATTCCTTTTAAAAACAGACTCTTTTCCAATTAAATTAAAGCTTGTTTTAAACTTTGTCATAGGTTTCCTTTAGTCTTCAAGAAAAACAAAAAACCTCATTCTTTTCCAGAATTGAAAAGAGAAAATACTTTCTCGGAAAGTCATTGCTTGGGAGGGAGTCACTGGTGTTCAAGCTGTTGGTCCTGCTTGAGAAGGCAGGAGATTCCTTAAATAATGGTTCTGTTTACAGGCTCGGTGAATTGCTTTTGCCCGTGTCCTCCTGCTCCAGCCGAGGCAGCTGCTCGTTCCCTGCCCCGCACGGTGGGAGCGGGCACCAGCGAGACCCGAGATGCCGTCGCGCTCCCCCTGGCCAGGCGGCTCCCTGCAGTCAGGCCTCAGTTTCCACCTGAGGTCCCGGCCTTTCTCGCCGGCTGAACTGGTGGGCTTAGGTTGGCCCTGTGTGAGTTTAGATTAAGTTGACTCCCTAAGTTAAAATCAAGCACACAAATTCTTTGCTAGGCAGGAGCTCATCTAAAGTACATGCGTGGTTAGTTTGTGTCTTCTGACTATGCTTAAAATACAAGAAATGAGAGGAGAAGCTCTGAAAGTCTTTTACTGTTGATCATCATACTCAAAACGTCCCCTCTTCCATCTTCCCTTTTCTTTCTGGCGGAGGACCCTGGGGAAGATGACAGTTCATCTGTGCTGTACTCAGAGGGAGTTAGTTTTGTCTAAACTAATGGCAAAAGACTCTGCCGTCTCCTGTGGGGTGTTGGGATCCTCCATCAATGAATGACAACTTTATATGGAGAGCAGAGACAGGCTGAAAACACCAAGTGCATTTACTTGGCCTGGCAGCAGAGTATGTGGTGAAAGCAGCTGATCAGTAATTCCTTGGCTTTGACATTGGCAAGAAAGAGGAAATAGACGTTCGGGGGTACAGGGAAGCAAGGCTCATCCCCTAGGCTTATTAAATGTAAATTGCAGCCTGTCAGGTTCAATAGCAATGTTGTAATTACCTTGTTTAGTTCTATTTTGAATTCCTTTTGTTAGGATTCAGACTACAATTAACACACTAGAGCAACCCTTGTTTCTTCTTGTATTCCTCCACTCTTTAATGCACTTTTAAAAAAGGGGGAAACTGTACCATACATTTGCATCTCTTTGAAAATAGGATATTTGACTAGTTTAACTTTTGTGTGATGTTTAGTTGCTAATTTTCAATCTCTCTGAATGGGATACTTTGTACATTCCATCCGTGGACATGCTAGCAATGCCCAGAAAAAAATGTAAACGTAGGGTGCTTATGATCTCGAGGACAGCAAGAGCAAAAGCCATGGGTAAATTCAGCCTTAAAGAGGCTGTGCACAGTTTTGTTACAGTTAGAAAATGATTCATGCAAATGTCAGGAGGACGAGAGCTGTAAATGAGCTTTTCAGTGCTACTAAATGTGTTTACTTTGTATTAGATTTCAAAAGATAATGAGTTACCAAATAGACAAATGGTGCCTAGATTATGTTACCTGAGATTGGGGAAGTTCTCTATGAATCTTCTAGTATGTTTTGGTAGGGAGTTTTATTTTGGCCTTTTGTTCCTGACCTCTTGTATTTTTGCCTAGGTAGATGTGCTCATTATGCAATAAATCACTGTATGATCTACACAGAGCAAGATACATGATACTGTCCTAAAGTAACAACATGCATTTACTTTTAAAGGCTCTTGTTTGTAACTAGGAGCTTTGTCAGGGCGTCTTCAGCCGCTCCTTTTGCTCGCTGTCTCACAGGAGACAACAAGGTTTTGTGGACCTGTTTGATTTAGCAGGACTGAGGGCAGAGGTGGGAAGTGATTTGGTTCCTGCTCATCTAGGGAAGTCTGCTCTGCCTTTTTGTCAAAGAGACAGGATTGGTCTCTCTGTTCACCTGCCCCTGTGGACATTTTTATGCAAGCAGAGCAAATTAGCCTTGAAAATATTTCCTTGTCTGATGTTTCCTCTACAATCTCTGTGCCTTTACCTGTTGTTTCTAGTGTGATTAGAGTGGGGAAAGAGAAGTTTCCACACTAGATAGCTGTCGGTTTGGTGTGTTCTGCATGTGTGTAGCAAATGTTGGAAAGATGTGTGACGATGTACCAAGCCAGTCTGGCATTTTCGAGCTGTGTTTTGCCCTGGTGTATTAATTGGTGATGAAGTATCATTGCTGCATTAATGCAGCAGTTCACTAATCTAGAGCTTTGGTAGCAACTGTGCAATGTCTTACTTGTTTTTAAAGGGAATGATCCTTTGCAGGGACTCGTCTATTGGTATTTCAGGTGTAAGACACATTATTAGCCCTTAGTTGCAAATAAAAGTTTAAATTTGGTCACTGGTAAGTCTTTTGTTTGAAGATTGCCTGAATTTTTGTTTCTTAGATATATTTTTTTTCTTCTTACTACTACTTTTTATAAGACTACTTTGAAAGGAAAGAGCGAGTTTTACACTCTGTGTATTTTAAGACTTTTTTTTTTATATGAAAACTTAGCTATCTTCAAGAAAAATATCTTTGAGTAGTCTAGACACTTTGCTGTTGGAAAAGTCAAATTTTAAGCACTTATCTCCTCTTCCAGCTCCCCAATAATGGAAATAAAATAAAGTATCGGATTATTTTTAGTTACTGGATTTAAAAATGGAACTTCAGCTGTAATAGAAACTACAGTTAGTTGTGCTGTATCCAGCCTGGACTAATATTCTCGAGAAGGAAGTATTGCCAGCTGGAACGTGTGCTAGTGTTATCTGCCTGTCTTGTAGCAGATGTTGAGCAGGGACGACTTGTCAAAGGTGCTTTGTAGTAACTTTTGAAGCTGCTTGTTTGGTTCAGTACATTTTTCTTGCATCACCAAATTTTTCCATAAAGTCAACCACAAACTGTATTATTGGGGACTCCAGCCGAAGCTTGTGGTGAAGAGGAAATAGATTAAACACAGGTTTTCCCTTGTCCGGAGCTGCCAACAGTGATGTCAGTAGTTTTAATGATCCTTACCTCAGCGCACTGTAGTCCTCGCACTCTCTATGAAAACACTTGTCTGCTGCGCTGTTTTTATATGTTGTTAAGGAAATGCTGATGCTTGTTGATAAGAAACAATGGGGTATCCAGATGATGATGTTAAATCCCATATAAGGCACTTCCCCCGAAGGATACTGCCCTTGGTTCACTCAACAGGGAGTAAGAGCTCGGTTTTCATGCGCAGCTTTTTACATTCAATTAAATAATACAAATTCTTGAAAATTGTATTGTTAAGGGTTTTGTTTTGCATTTGTTTTGGTTTTGTACTCTTTTAAGAGTACCCTTAAGGATGTGCCTGTAAGGCTTGTGGGTTGAAACTTTTCTCCTGTCTTTAAAACACTGATATGGGGCTGAGTTCTGGTATTCTGATATTTTTCTAATTTCACTTGTGGTATTTGCTTTTTCTACTTGATACTTCACTGACAGAGGTACCAATACGTTTTTGTAGAGGGGTGTTAAATAGATTTTTCTATTTGGACATGTCATTTTGTAATACTGCAGATGCTAGAGGCGTATAACAAGACTGAAACTAGCCCATGAAAAACATATATATAATATAAAAAGACAAAATTTATTTGTAGTAGAGCCTATTTCAATTGGCGCCCTGCGTGATCCTGGCTGGTCTTGCACGTGTCGAGCTCTTGGATGCTGCAGTGTTTTCACTCCCGTTACACGTGCTCAGGGACTGACTAGCTGAGTATTGGGCTTTCAGTAGCTGTGATTTTCGTCGGCGCTATTTGCCTAGTGAATTCCTCTGGAAAGTGGTTTCTTTCTCAAGTAGACTTGTTACTCTTTCTTTCTTACTCTTCTGACTTCTGAATCCAGGAATACATGGTGGGCGCCAGGAGCATTTGCAGTGAGTTCATGACAGTAGGGGTTGGACTGCACAGGGACTCCATGGGAACAAACTCCTTTGCTTAAAATACTCTGTATTTAGATTCCCTGAGCACCAGCTAAGAGGTGAAACATTCGCTCTTGATATTGCCAATTATTATTTAACTGCTCAAACCCTTGTAGCGCAGTGCGGGGTGGCCCCGCGGAAGGGGGTGTGCGGGGCCGGCCGGGCTGCGAGCGCCGCGGTGCAACCTGGCCCTGCACACAACCCTCCACGCGGCCGCGCTGGGCAGCAGCCAGCGCCGAAAGCCCCTCTGCAGCCACGAGGAGCGCGGGTGGGCGCCTGGCTCCTCCCTGCAGGCCGTCGGAGCCGTTTCTCCGGTGTCAGGGGTCTTTTCTGAAGTATGGCGTTGCCGGCTAATTTTAGGCGCCGCATAGCTGCAGTGCACTGCTGAGCTGTGCGCAGTTACCCGGGTAGGGACATTCCAGCCCATGGCCGTAGGAGTTCAGGAGAAAGTTGGAAGTAAATGAGAGATGTGTGAGAGAAATCTCTGGGGAGCTTTCCCAGCATACCGCACATCTTCTGCAAGGATAGGCTTGCCTTTCACTTGAAGGACCACACAAAGTAAATTCTGTTGCTTGGGCAATTAAAGAATATAGGACAGGAGGCCTTTTCAGTTTTTTTCCTCCAGTGCCTCTATGGGAAGCCTTTATTTGTACTGAGGAAAATATGCTATTTACCTATCTTTTTAGGAGCATAAGTAATATCTAATATAGGAATAGACACACTTTTATGTAAAATCTAAATCCCGCTCCATGAGTTTTTATGTGAAGGTCCCCAGATGGCAATGCTGGTATCCCTCCAGCTGCAGCCCGGGCGAACGCGGTGCTGGCTCCAGCGCGGGCTCTGCCTCGCAGTGGCCGCCGTGTCCCCGAGGGCCGGGGCGGCAGGAGAGGAGGGCCAGGGCCGGGCTGGGCCCCGCCACAGCGCGCGGCAGCCCCTGGGCTCCCCGAGCGAGGCGGGCGCTGGCGGCTGCTGCTTGGGGGCCCTCGGCAGGGTGCCCTGGCGTGGGGCTTTCTGCGCACGGGGGGCTGCACCCCTAATGCTCCGTTCCGCGCTCGTCCCCTCCAAGTGTCCAAGTGGCAGCCTTACTTCAACCACCTTGCAGGTGGCCATCAGCTCTACGAGGAGGGCTGGTATCTAATGGCTCTTCCTTGCAGCGGGTAAAAATGCCAGCAGAAGGCTGCTGCTCTGAACTTTCTTCTTTTTTTTTCTCTTGTCGCAGGAACGTGTCAGAGTTAATCAGTATAGTCACTTAAATTGTTTCTGCTTAGATGAACCTCTTGCAATTTAAAAAAGCGTTTCTGACTGCTTCAAATTTTATTGCCAACATCTGTTTTCAGATGCTTTGGGGATTCAGATGCTTGAGTAGGTTCAAGTGTGCCTGCTGCAATTTTTCAAGGTGCTAACATTTTCAGTTTTGATAACAAAATGAATGAATGTATTAATTACCAAGTGGCTTTTGAAGTGCTTGAAGTGCCTATGATGCTAATTTTCTTTCTCTTTTAATTTCAGAATGATGACCTATACAACCTCAGCAAATCCTTCTTTTAACTCATGGGTATCAAGACTCTAAATGTTTCATGTTATCACAACTAGGACCTCACCTCCTCCTCCTCCTCCTCCTCTTCCTCTGTAAATGGGTACGATGCATCCAGTTCAGTTTGTTTACTTTACACAAACCTCAGGAGTTAGTTGACTGAGCTGCACATCCTGTGTTGTGCCAAGAGAAGCACTGTGACACCTGGACTATGAGTCTCTCTTACTTCATCCTCTACCATAAGGACTTAGCTGGCCACAATGAACTGATGTGCCCACCACTGTGTCATGGTGAGAATGGGTATTTTACTAGCACATTTACACAACTTCATTTGCTGCTGAAAACCTGTATGACAAATCATCATTGTAAATTATTACATACAAAACTTAATGTTGGTTGAAGAGTATTAAATATTTAACATAGGTTTTGATTTATACATGTACTTTTTTAATTAAAATGTAACTTTTCCTACAGCACATCTTTTTTTGATGTGGAACTGAGGTATACTATATTCTGTTGTAAACAGAGTGGGAAACTGCTTAAAACAAGGCTTCTAAGAATAGAGTAGGGTACTATTCTTGTTTTAAGATTGTAATTCAGAAAATAATATAATATGAGTCATTGGTCCCTGGGCCTTGATTGTACAGTCATATTTACTGATACTATCAGTTGTAAGATAACCCTGATGTTAAGTTCTTTCCAAAAGAAAAATAATTTTGTACTCCTTGTAAAATAATAGTCTGTATTAACTACAATGAAGACAAACTTTACTGTACATGGTATTTACAAATGTCAACTTGAATTCATCAATTGCACAGCAACTGACAAAAAAATCAGAAAAAAAATCAAATCAAAGTCTTCCATTGTATATATTGTAAAAAAATAAAAATGAAAAAACAACCAATAGAAAACCACAAAGCAAAATGAAAACAAAAAAGGGTGAACTTTTCAAATTGACTCTCTCCTTGGAATGACAATGTGGGTGTTTGTAAATTCTGGAAATTTCTTTCTATATGTAATAAACTAGATACTGTTTTATCTGCTTTCTTTTTTTTTTTTTTCTGTTAAATTGTCTTAACTGTCTTAAAATTGTTCCTCAGGTTTTCTTTGTTTTCTAATTAAGAGTGTCCTAGGTTATCATAGCTTAAGAATAAGAGAAAAAGTAAATTAAGCATAATTAAGTGTAGCGGTGGGTAAGTTTCCATGAATTGTTTTACTAAAGTTCTTGTTTCAGTTCTGTGGAGAGTCTTCAGGACACAGTCCTCATTCCGTTTAAGTCCATGGAAGAGTTCGCATCAAGCAAATTCAGTGGGAGCAGTAGCAGGACTTCAGCATAAGATTTAAAGGACCAAATGGTTGCCTGGAAGTCAGTGCATGCAGCAGGACGAGGAGGAATTTTTGTGTGACACTGTCCTGTGCTCTACACTGGCTCTGTGCAGGTAGAAATTCTTTAGTGCGTAGCATTTGCAGAGCCTTACTTCTTTGCAGGGCTAGAGAATTACTGAGATCCTACACTTCCACATAAGAAGCCATCTTAAGTGGTAATTGGACTTGAAACTACTACAGGTCCCTGTTCTGCAAAGCAGTTGCGTGTGCTAGTGGATTTTCAAGAGGAGCCATGCTCTCAAGAAGCAGCACAATTTCTATTACTGTAAGGGCCTCTTTTGTTTTAGTAACAGTGAAAATTTGTGTGTCTTCTCAGGTAAAAATACAGAAACAAAGTTACCCCTCAAACCATTGCCCATGGCTTTTGCTAGCATAACAAATTAACATGGATGTTCACTATTTTGATTTGGTTGTTGAATGTTAGGCAGTGCTGCAGTTAATTTAACTTGGTTAGCGCAGTGTTTCATGGCTGTTGCCCTTTGCTTTCTCTCAGGTAATTTGTATCCTCTAGGAATTACCAGAATGGGTTTGTAGGCACTGGAAGCTACTATTAAATGTGAAAAGGCCTTAGTGAATTCATTTAATCTAGCTAGACATATTTTATGCTGATACATCTATGAGTAAATTCCACTAAAGATTAAAAAAAGTAGAAATTGGCAATGGTCATTAAGCTGGTTAGGAAGGAATAGCAGGGAGAAGGGTAGCACTGATCTGGCGGGCTGGTCTCCATTCGTGTCATAAGTAACGTATCACCACACAAACAGCTTGTTAATGAGCTTATTAGTGAGGTTAATGTGCATTCATAACCAATCTTGAACCTCTTCATTTCTTTGCACTTTTTTTTAATATCTGGGAATTACAAACTATAATAAATTGGCCATTGTGAAGCATAGCATTTTAAATCAAAGCATAAACTCCTCAAGAAATGTGGTGTTGGCATCCTTTTATGCCTCAGAACAGATTATCATTTCTTGAAGTTTTAAAATGAGCAAATGGGGTCAGTCCTATATTGGTTAGTAAAATTCATTTGCAGAGGTTTATTTTGTTCTGAGTTGTTTTCAAGTGGAAATTGATGCTTTTTTGAGTTTTTTTTCTGGCTCCACTATTGGGCTTGTGTCAGTTCCCAAAAAAGTGAATGTGTCTGTTAGTCCTATCTGTTGTGAGTGATTTGGGTTGGTCTCCCGCAGTCTCCAACAGTACTAGCCACCTTTACATATATTTTTGCAAGGATCACTGTATCCAAACTCACTTCGGTGTTTGACTAGCATGTGTGCTGTGGAAATTTCAATAAATTTTCATCCTTCTAGTCTCTGATATTAACCTCTTTAATTACCATGTCAAATGTCTTCTGTAGTCCTATTAAATACTTCCTGTAAAAGTACAAAGGAAAGAGTGGCCACATTTAGAGATAACTGTAAGTGCCATTTCCTGGCTTTCTGCATGTTTAAGAACTAAGCATCCATGTGCATCTTGTTACAAGCTCATTTTCAGGCCCAACTGTTCCTCAAGCTCTCCATTACACTTACGAGGTGTGCAGTGGGTGTTATGGGTGCTGTCCGCTCAGCATGTGCCATAATTCACTTGCATAAATTCTGCTGTGCAATAACAGGCACTAACGCAGCCGTACGATGCCTTTCATGTGGGCGTTTGAAATGCTTAGCTGAGCTGGTGCCCGGTAGTGGCCAGAGTACAGCACATCAGCTGCTAATTGAATGAGCTGGATAGGCATGCGAGTGCTTTATTCTGCAGTTTAACTCACCTCAGGTAGATTGGTTTAAAGGGGAGTTGCTGAAAATGTGATAATCCATTCTCAGTGTTGCAATGAGGGCAAATCCTTTGCCCATCTCTTCAGTGACCTCTGGCCCATCTTTGGGGTTGCAGTTTTTGGAGACTTGCAGACCATGAGGCTAGATCACGAGTGTGAAGTGGACACTTCTGCAGTTCATCTTGCATTTTCCTACTTATTATTAATTTCTTTTATCTGAACTTATTGGAACCCATTGGAAGTTCTCCAGGCTGTAGTGACTCAAATGGAAAGAAACTAAGGGTTTCAGTTCGTAATAAAGCTTTTTTGTTGTTCTTTGTGCCTCTAAGGTGATACTGTTCTCAAAGATGAAAAGGAGAAATCTAGCTGAGATGAGAAGAACCATGATAGGAATATACTCACTTCTTCCCAAAAGTAACTTCTGGGAGAACATTATACATCAGAAGAAAAGGCTAATCAACGACTTCTTGAAAAGCAGACACTATTTTAACTTCTGTATTTAAATATCTTCAGGTTAGAAGTTCTGTACTCTAAATTTGGGCTAGTAGCAATGGGATAGTCAGAGGTTAAGGTGCGGTTTGTTTTCTAATTTTCTTTTTTTAAAAAAGTTGTATGTATAATTTCTGTGTACAAAGTTAAGCAGATAAAATAGTTTGGGACTCATATCAATTGTGACTTAAGAATGGCCTGGTTTTGATTTGTGTGTAATTGCTTCTATTTTTTTCTTTTTATCTGAGTAGTAGGAACAGAGATAAGTGCAGTGGCATTCTTAAAATGACAAAAGCTCAGAGACCTCAGTTTATGGTCATGTTATCGGTGTATTTTTTAGAAACAAAAATTTTAGGTGCATCCAAGTACTTTTTACCATGTCTAGTTTTGCACTTGTGGCAGCTGATGCCAAAGCTTCCCGCGACTGATGGGCAGGCTGAGGTTTTGCCTGCGCACTGCTGCACTGCTGGAGGGGACCGCAGCTCCCCGCCAGGCTGCGGGGTCAGCGCGGCGTGGAGGACAGGCCGTGGCGGGGAGAGCGCCGCTGCCGCGCGCGACTCCTGCGCCGCCCTGGGAGGCGGCCGGGGAGCTGGTGCCTCGCACGGCAAAGGGGCTGCTGGGGAAATTCCTCCGATGCTGCACGAGCTGCAGGAAGGTTGTGCGTGCGGCTGCCCCGCGGCTGCCGTCACTGCGGCACCTGTCGCTTTGCTATCTTGGGACTCCTGACAGTTGCAGCTGGACATCGATAGTTGAGAAGAGCGGAGGGGGGGAAAGGGAAAAAACGCCCTATGTGCCCTCTGTAGATTAAGCCAATGGAATACGTCTCAAAGAAATCTTTTTTATTTTTTCTTATTTCCCTGTGTGCAGATAAAACATATTAAGTCAGAACAACAGAGTTATTCAGTGTCATGACTTGAAAACTATTAGGCCTTTTCAAGTGCTTTCTTAGGCTCTACTTGTAAAAATAGTAACACTGAATGTTTACAGGAGACAGACCTGACTGGGGAAATGAACCTGGGAGGTTTGGAGAGGGTTTTGTTGCAAGGAGCAAGATGAAAGCAGCAGTGATGCTACAGAACTACTAAAAACTAGAAAATATTGGGTAAGCTCTGTGCTGCCTTTGCCATTGATTTTTGAAAAGTGCTTATTTACACTTCTTGATCCTGTTTGACAATTCAAAGGCTTATGTCAATATGGTATAGTATATGTGGCAGTCACAAAAAGCCTCCCTATTATAATTTTATATCTTTATTTTAAAATTAATCTTACAGGATTTGATGACCTGATTTGAAGCTTTTTGATATCTATGCACAGCTACTTTTCATGGTTGTGGTATACAGAGGTTGATCATGGGAAAACTTTCTTGGAGACCATCCCATTTAAATAGGAAATATTAGCTCCTATCTCCTGAATAAAATATTAGTTATTCTCTGAATTATTAATTTTAACAAAACACAGTAAATTTGAAACATTGGGGTGGTTCTCCTCAATCCCACTTTGTGAATGTTAACTGAAAGAAGAAAGGGTAATATTTCATTAATCAATTTACTGTTTCACTTTCAGCTTCTCAACTCAGAACAATTTTGAATGTTTCTAATCTGCTGTTCAAAATGAGGCAGGCAAGACTTTCACAACAACAGCATTTCTCATGTATTCTGATATTTTCAGGCCACATCTTCTGAAATCAGCAACAAGATGGTAACTTTTGTTTTTAAAAAGACTTACAGAAATGAGGTAAGTTTCCGGTTCCAGTGCTGTGGTTGCAGACAATTCCACTGCAAAAAAATTATTTGTACTCTTTAATAATAAGCCCCTTAAGCATGTGTGGAACATCTTAAGTTAGTGTAGAGCTTACATAGCTGCTAACTAAGCTTCTTTCTTAATATTTACATTAAATTTGATAGAACCAAAAGGTGGCCATCACATGACTTCTGTTAGCAGTCTCTAGCTTTGTCAGCACAGGCTGCCTGCTATGGCTGTGTCTCGAATGTGGGTATTTAGCCTGGGTTGAAGTGTTCTCTCTACCCTATTACAGAAACATTTGTTATTTCCTGGTGTGGGTGTTAGACTACTGATTCTTTGCAGTAATAAACTTTAGAGAGAAAGGATGTCTTCTAACACTCTGCTGCAACCTTAGATACTCATGAGTTTTCAGTAAATGTGACTTGTTTATCTTTTCAGAGCAGCCTGAGCATACTTTTTTGCCTTCTTGGATTAGGAGCTTGTTAGTGTCTGGCCCTGCCTACCATTTTACCACATCATCTGGTTTGACTAAGCTACATGGCTGAGTAATCTAGCTCATTTTGTCAGTTTGCCTTTATCAGTAGCAATGTTTTGCATTCGTTTCAGCTTCTTTGCAGTGTGTCTGTGAATCCAATCCACCTCATGCATCCTAAGCATCAGTGCTGCCTAAGCAGGATCCCACAGCTAAAGGTAAGCTGAAATTCTGCTCACATCCTACATGAGAAACTTGTTTGGACTTCTTTGTTAGATTTTCTCTATGCAAAGTGACCTGAATTTGAGGCAAAGTGCCTGTTACTTGAGGGAAACAATAATAAGAATTTGAACATGACGTGTGTGTAAAGCATCAAGACATTTCTCTGTTACTGTCAAGATTAAGGCCAACAGTGAGACATGAGAGCCGAGTTTTGTTCTTCACTCTTACAAAGGTTTGTATAAATGTGGATAAATCACTTAATATCACTGCCCTAGTTTTGTGTATGTAAAATGAAGACAACTTTTGTTTTCCTCATTGAGCTGTTCGAAAGATACAGAACTCCAAGATGTACTTGAATTCTGTAATGTCGAGGAACACAACTTGTAAAGAAAATGCGCGTAGTTGTCAGAACAGTAATACTGTTCCGCCTCTTCATACCTGTGCAGAGTTCAGCTGTCACTTTGGTTCTTCCTCTGTTCTTTTTAGTATCTTGATTAGCCAGAAAATGTGGTTGCCTGAGGGTTCCATCCTCTGTCCCGAGAGTCAGTCCAGCAATCCCCTTAACTGCTGTGTTTCTGTATAACTGCTGCACAGTCAAGGTGTTCTCACCGGAATGTGCTCATTTTAAACCAGTTCTGCAGTTCTTCTCTAAAACTCCTCTGTAATCTACAAATGGAAGTCACCTTTGAAGCGAGTTCCGGAGAGCATTGCTATTCAGGAAGGCCAGTAAAGTGCCTACTTAAGATCTGTTAAAGTAATCTTTGCTAAACGAAGTCAGTAAACAACAAACAGAAGCTTAAAGCAAATACATCCGTAAAATAATTAAGAATGGATTTATACACACCCGTAATTGGTTCTGAGGTCTGCTTTTCTTTTTCTTTTTTTTTTTTTGTTCCCTTTTCCTCTAGCAGTTACACTTTCAGAAGAGTGAGAACTAGGAACTCTAGTAAATAAAGATCTTCAAAGCTTCCTTGAAGACACGATACTGTTTTCTCTCAGTGTCTTGACTTTGTGCCCTTTCAAAATGCAAGATCTTTTATTTACAGAGCTGGCTTTCTTCCTTCTCTTTGCTTACTCTTCCCAGGGATACTTCTAGGAGGGAGCTTCTTGTTTGCTCCTGAGCCTTCTATTCATACTCTCATCTTGCTTGATGAGTTTCTCCTGCCTTCTCAAACTGTTTTATTTTGCTTTCATCCGTTAGGATCCTGTTCCGTGATGCGCGGGCACCCTTAAGCCCCCAGTGTTCCTTGACCACTGTATTACTGACACTGGGGACAGTCCTGCCCCAGAGAGCCCCTGCCCTCGACACGACTGCTCCTGCTCTACTTGCTCCACAGTGTGCCAGCCAAGCTGCCATGCCGTGAGCAGTGTCGCTGGACTGACTTGGATTTACGCAACAAAAGGATATGAAATATCCTTTATGATAAGGCACGAAATCCTTACTTGGAAATTACCCCTGGAGCCAGTGGATCATGAAACTACGGTCTCTACAGTTTTAATATGAATAAAATATGCTTCTTGTACCCTTACTGTTTTTGAAAGTAAAAATAGATTATAATCCACATTACAGTTTTCTTTTGCTTCCCACTTTGATATCTTCTATTGCAGATGACCTGATGGAATTACTGGATAGTTTGGCCCTGGTTGTATAATCTTGTTCCTCACTAGATATGTGGAATGATTTCACTTGAAATCAGATTTCCAAAATAAAAAGCAAGCGCATTTTTTTAAAAACTATGTTATTTCACAAATACACTTTAGAACATAATAAGACAGAGGACAGAATACATGTCCAAAACAAACACCTTTTGTTTTGGGATATAGTAGCATATTAAACTGGTACAGTTATTAGAAAAAAAAGCAGCAAGGAACTTCAAGACTAAAGGCTAAGAGAATTTGCTACATTCTTTTTGATGGGATACAAATAAATCTGATGTTGGAATTGGAGATTCTTTGGAGTAGATTCATTTAAAACCTTGCTAGCTGGTGCAGTGAAATTGTATCCTAATGAAATCCTCATTGTTCTGTAAAACATATCCTCATTCCAGCATTTCTACACATCTTTTTTCTTAAAAAAAAAAAAAAATTATTCAGCATAGAGTCAGGTTCCTCAGGCTTGGAGTTTACACTTCTTTCTTTCTCCCTTCTTGTTCTCTAAGGATGACATGGAGAAATTTAGATGGACATTGATTTCACGACCTTGGTGTTCTAGTCTAGTTCTACCTTTAATTTGTCCATTTGGTACTACTGCATTACGGGTAGCTCTCTTGTTTTGTTGCATCTTAAAGTCAATCACTGTATGTATTTTCATTGCTCACAAAGGGAGATGTTCAAGAATGAAATTGTGAGAATTTTGAAGGCCATGACTTCAGAAATAGGTTTTACTTAGTGTGCTTCTGTGCAGGAAATGAAAGGTCAGGAGAGGTAGAACACGAGTGCTGATTTTGCTGCAATAAAGTACAACGTTTCCATGTGATCGTAATTTTGAATTATTTCTACAACTTTGCCACTGCCGAAAGTAATTAGGGTTATGTATGGCAGAGTAAAATGAACTACACACACACATGCACAGAAGGTATCCTGCCTCTCTAGAACAGACAAACCCTCTGTTTATGGCAGCTCATTTTGAGAAGAATTCAAACTGAAATAGTCTGTAAGACATGAGTGTATTGTATTGTGTTTTGTTTAGTTTAAATAGTGCGGCTTGAAGCGAGGCTGACTTTAAAGGAAGAGGAAGTTCTCTTTCATAAAGATTCTTTGTTTGGGAGGGAGGGGGAAAAAACAGTAGTTCCTTGCCAGTTTTTTATATGATAATGGGAACCTTACATGGGTTTGTGTGGGAGTACATTGTGCACTGGCTTCCATAAACCAGTGTCACGAGGCACAAAGCAAATAAAGACTTTTCAGGCTATAATTATTGTTTAGTTTTGGAGCCAGTTTAAAGAGTGGAGAATAGAGATAGCCATTCCGCAAACCAGTAAAGGTTGGAATGAGGTGAAAGTTAAGCAATAGTCTCAAGGTAAGGGGAGGGTTAAAAATGTAGCCAGCAAGTATGGGGCAGCGGGGAAGAAAACCAGACATAACCAAAGCCAAGGTTGTGATCCTTGCCTGCACCGGACAGATGACCCTCTCATGAGCGACCGTAGCTGCTCTCCCCTCACTACAAGGGGCTCCAGCAGCAAGGTGGGCAAAGGCACCCGGGGGCTGCGCCTGCAGCTGGTGGCATCTCGCAGCCTCCGCGGATCACGTGTGCTCGGGAGGGGGACGTGCTGGGGCTGCTGCCACAGCTCAGGCCGTTCGTGACGTGAGGCTGGAGGCCGCCCTGGGCTCTGCTCAAGGCCATGGTGGTCACGTACCTGACTACAGCAGAAGTGAAGCTTGTGGTTGGGTTTTGAACGCCTGCCTTGGTCACAGCAGCAGAGAACGCATCATGACTAAGTGAATTCCTGCATCCCGCAAAGTCGAAGTGGTCCTTTTCCAGTTCTCTAATTTATAAATACGTTGCTGGGAATAAATACAGGGCCTGTGTGCTGTGGGCACTGTTTAAAGCTGTGTTTTGCTCTTGTTACATTAGATAACCAAATCTCTGTATCAAATGGTGGCAAGGTCAGAGACAATGCTTGCAATGCATTACTGTTAATATTTTTTTTCAGGTATGATAACACATGTAAACGCTATTTGTTTACTATCTTCTTACCTATGTGGCATCCCCAAGTCTCTTCTACCTGCCAGTGTGAGAACGACCTAGTTCTTTTTTTTTCTGTTTTTGTTAATAAAGTCATTCGAACCCAAGAGGTTTTCAGCTGTGGTCTTGCATTTTCACTGAGACTGAACTTTCCCAAAAGAACGTTGGCCTTGATAAAGTCCTGGAACGGGTAAGCTGAGAAGGGAATTCTTGCAATTCAACGCCGACTTTCAAATCCAGCTGACATAATTATAGTCTTGCTACTGGCCAGTAGTACTGCTCTGGACAGCATCAAAGCATTCCTGTAAAACATTTTGAACTGCTCCCAGTGACCACTTCTGTGGTCAGTATATAGTAATTTCTGGGCACATACTAAACCGTGCCTTGTCCAAAGAGTTATGAATGTTCTGTATGCAGGCGCCGTCACAGATCCATGTGAATTACCAGCATACCTCAAAACTCGACTGTAAGGACTGAATCGTTTGCCAGCTCGAACGGCTCAGCAGCCGTTACGTTACTGTACCTCGAACACCCCCTGATCTCCAGCCCTGTCACTGCTACGGCAGCCAGAATGGGCTGGGGCAGGAGCTCTAGTGAATCAGGGCCTGCAGAATGGGAATTTAAGCAATTTTATTATTAAAGAAGAAAATATAGATAAAAGCTTGAAAAGGAACACTTAATTTGTGGGAAATTGATTTGTTTTTAGGGATTAATGTCTTTAAGATGCTTTTTTTTTTTAGTCGTCTTGTGTTATGCAACTTGTGCAAAAATTCAGACCTGTTGAAAGCAAAAAGCAGAGTTGATAGGAACGCTGCTTCTACATGCAAAGATTAGTGTAAAGTGCTTGCGTTTGTTGTCTTCTTTCTTTAAGCATTTAATATACACTAAGGTCAACCAAGACAAAATACAAAGGAGGGAAAAAAGCCAATGAAATGGAATTGCAGGAGACATAAGAGAAGTCATCAAATTCTCCTTGAAAACTCAGTTCTGTTTTTATCCCACCACAGCCTTAATAGGTGTATTTAGGAGACATGTATTCATTAATGCTTTGTGTGAATGGCTGCTTTTTATGTGGACTTCAAGTTACAATTATGCTTATAAAGCTTGTTTGCACTTATGTTTATGTGAGGTGTGTTTAAAAATGAGTAGTATCTATTGAAGAAAATGTTGAATTATTTGGGTTTTGAAGTATATTTACTCAGGATACAATTTCAGTAACCAGCTTATTTATATGAGATTCATTTATTGTTCAATGGTTTCTGTTGAATCAAAGTAAATTTGGATATTTTTTCCTGAAACTTATAGCTAACTTGGATCTGCATCAGTGTAAATGAGGTCGGGATATGACTCCTGCTTATAAAACAGGTTGTTTAGTATATTAGATGAACCCTTTGCATTGCTGTTTGATTTGAGGGATATCTGTTACTGGAAAAGACAAGGAGCCAGATAAATCTACGTGCCTATTTAGATGGTATTTGAACAATTTTTGTGAAACATTTCTTGGTGTGTTTTTTTTTTTTCCCAGGTATATATGTGATACAAAGAACTTGCATGGGTAAATAGACTAAGCAGCCAAATATTTGCATTTAGCTATCCCTGTATCTGTTGCATTTTATTTCCTGTACATAGTTTACATCTTTTACAAATGTCCTGGCTCGCACACGTGTAAGGCAATGACAGGTACTACCTTTTACAGAGGGATCAGAGGCTGAGGATCATTTCTGCAAACTAGGCCATTTGTTGTTACCTCTGCACTCCTGAAGCTATCTTAAGGTAGTTTGGACAGTAAAAAGTGACTTACGTTATTCTCTGATTTTATGAATTATTTACAAGACTCTTTGTGTTTTCAGGAAAGAATATAGTAGTCATTATGATGCCACTAAAGAGTGACAGACTTAAAAATAGGAACAACAAAAAATCCATCTAAGACTTTTCCATCACTTTTTCTGGCAAATTTTGTGGATGTAGAATGCCTCAGAGAATACTGAGCTGACTTTTGTCCCGGTTGAAAGCCAGATGAGTCATGTCCACACTTTGAGGTCCCTAACCTGAAGTTGGTTAATTGACTTCTGTTATGGATGGAAATGGCAGAGCAGGCTAGATTCCTCTCCCAGCTTCATAGAGTGTGACCCAGCACAAGTCAATAAAGCCATGCTTGTTTCCCTTCACTTTTGTGAGGGAAATATGTGGGCAATACACATGTTTTGAGGAACGCAGTAACGTCAAGAAAGTCACGTGAAGAGTTCGTTGTCTGGGGATCGGACAGCAGCAGTGCAGATACGAGCACTAGGATACGAGTATTAAGCAATCAGGGTAAATTCCTTTCCTGATAAACTGACTGGAAACTTTACTGTTGTCTTTGCTGAGATAAAAGTTCTACTCTTATTCTGCTCTACGCAGAGAGAGTTACGATTGTGCTGGAATATTTTTTTTCCTATATAGAGTTTGTTCCAATGGTTCTAAAAACAGAGAGAGACTGATGAAACCTTAGACCGCCTTACTTCCAGTTGGCCTTTCCTGTTCCTCTCACAAAAGCTTTCCTATCAAGCGCCATCCAAATACATCTTGCCTTATGAATGCATCTAGTGTTTCATTTTGTCCTTAGTTAGAATTCTAGAGTTATTTTTTCCAAGCATTAATGAAGCTAATGTTTTGTTCTTCCCACAGTTTCCATCACGCTTTGACAAATTTTGACTATCGTTTCACCAGCTTTGTTGTCACTGGCCTGTGTTTTACTGTTTCTCAGCTTGTCATTTAATAGCTGAAATACTAGGACCTATAAGAACATGGGAAATGACATATATCACCCAGTTGTCATGTTTGGAATTGTAACAGCTCTGTTCCACATGATACAGCTGTAAATTAAAATTTTCCATTGACCTGGAGCTTAGAAGGGTATTCTCAGCTCAGTATTTGCTTAGTCAGTTTTGTTGCTCTTAATATACTTGTATCTGGGTTTGATTCCTGTTTCTTATTTCATTTGGTTATTCCTAGTAATCGCTCTTATGGGCAACTATTTTTGATATTTTGAAGAAATAAAAGGCTTTGACTGTAAACTGATTGGGCAAAAAATGCATAAAATCCTACATGTTTTATGTATGCAAGAAGGTTTAAAATTTGACCCTTTTTTTTTTTAATCAAAGGAGACTGTGATAAGGAAGTGACATCTTTTAAAAATGTCTGTTCCTGGAATAATTCAAGGTAGGAAGATTTTATGGAACTTGTAAGTTCTGGGATGAATGTATTTGTGTCTGAAATTTAACATTCAGAGAAAAATTAAAGATGACTCGTTTTTGACAATGTATTGCAAAGCTACTTCTAGTAACCAAAAACGTTGGTAACTGCTTTGTATCAGGATGAAAATGTTGAACCAATTTGGGGATTTTGACTCGTAGTGATTTTGGAGTTAGGACAGACCTGAGACCGTGTGATGTCTCTAGAAACTTTGAAATGGCGCAAAGTTTCTCTGCTTTGCTTCCAGCTTCACAGGTAAGTTCTGCCTTGGCAGGGGTGTTGCCTGTGAAACTGCAGATATGTTGGGTTTGTGTTGCTGAAGTTGAGACTGTATCTGTCAGAACCAGCCTGCGAAGGCAAGGAGTGTTTCAACCTTAACTGTGGAGGGACTATTGTCTCTTCATAATAAAGTAACAGATATTTCAGAAGTGCTTTGAAGTTGTTCCAGCCTCTTGGCAGAGCTGTGAAATCTGATACCTCGGCCCTGGAGCCGTTAGTGCTCTGTAGTACTGTAGTACTTGTGGAATTCATTCAGGGACGTCCAAACTGGAGCCTGGCCTGGGAATGGGGAGAAAGAGTTTAAGAAGAAGGAAAAAAAAAAAAAAAAAAAGGCTTCAGTAGTATGTGGCAGTTAACTGTCAACTTTGGCATCCTTTCAGTTTTGCGGCTTCTTGCTTTCTAGAGATAAACTGTGACTTTTCCCTAGGGATTGACGGATTTTGTTTCCTTTTCCATTGAAACGCTTATATTTGTATGCCCAGAGTAGTTAAATGAAATACACAGCTGGTAGAAAGAGCCCTATCCTGCTCCTCGGTACCGCGCTCAAGGTTGAAGAACATTTCTGTAGTTTGTTTCCTTGCATTAGTTCTGCATATTTTGCCTTCTGGAAAGTGGGCAAACGCCCCCAGCCCGGCCCCGATGCGCGCCGCTGGGCTCACAGCGTTCGCTCCGGCTTCTCCTCAAGCCTCTGACCCGCGGACAGGTGCGTGAGAGGCTCCCTGTGGCGCAGACGTTCCTGGGCAGGGCACGGACGGGGATCCGCTGCGAGGGACGGGGCAGAGCCGCCCCTAGAGCAACTGGGGCCGGAAGGAGCCCGTCTTCCCTTGCCTGCTCCCTGCTGCGGGAGCTGAAACGGGAGCAGGCAGCGGGGCTCCTGCTTGTGCCGTGCAGCCTGTTGCTTTGGCTTCATTTTCAACAGTGTTTAAGGGAAGTATCCACTTAGGTGTCTTCCGAGCATTTTCTAGGCTTGTCTTGACTAAGAGAGTCATAACTTCAGTACTGCGCCTAGCTCAAGCCTTGTTCGAAGCAGAAACCCTTAACGTGAGCACGGTGGTGCTTTTCGCTTGAGTTGCCTGGCTTGTCTGGTCACACAGGCTGCAGCTCGAGCTAACATGGTTTGTCAGCTGCTAACACAATTATTCTGTGCAGTAACCCAATCCTTCCGTGCAATGCAAGGGTTATTTTGCCATGCGGCTGCTCTCAGCTAATGATCCCAAAGAGATGGCACGCACTGAGGGACAAGTGTGTTTTAATGCATAGAAAATTAGAAAAAAAAAGACAGTGGAAAATCTGCCCTTGCACTTCCTGAAGTGAAAGATTGTGTGAGCATGTAGGGGAAAGCCAGAAAGCTCAGGCCTGAACTGGATTACAACCAGCAAGGAAGGAAGAATAGCAAGGAAATACTTAAGAAGTAATTGAGGTTGTGAAAAATAGTTTATTACTTAATGTGAAAATGAGCACATAAAGGGTGACCCAGCCAAAAGTATCTTTTTTCTTTCAGTCGCCACAAAGAAGGGGAATTACGAGGAGAGGTTTAAACCACTCAGTTTTAGCAAAAATATGCAGGAGTGAAAAAAGAACACACCAGGTGTCCTTGATAGAGAAGTGACATTATGCACGTCAGCAGGACTGATGTGCCTACAATATATAGCCTATAATATAGCCTACAATGTAAAAAATATTGCAAATGCCTTCTTTGAGATTTGGGACTTTTTATTTTGGAAGGTGGTGGATAGGTAAGCTTCACAGAGGGAAACGTGTTAGGTATGAAAATGTGGGTAGAGCTAATTCTTATTCAATATCTTATTTGGAATAAGGGCTTAGGTGATGCTTTAAAATCTTTCTTTTCCTTATAAATGATAAATAATTATCATGGTGTCACTGTGTACAAGGTTCTAGTAGAGTCAGGAAAACCATTTTCAAAGGCAATACAGGACACACTCGTACCTGACCTGTTGGCACATTAGGGTGCTCTGATCTAGATGAACCCACACTTGGATGGGCACATGATGGACAGAAATCTGACGTGGTGGGCAGTTTTTGGCAGTTTGCTGCCAGCCTGGACACTATAACAAATGTATTCCCAAAGGGGGGACTTCTCACTCTAGTGCTTTTCAGCAAGGGATGTTTGACATGATTTAAAAAAAAAAAAAAAAAAGGTTTAGATGACATAATCAAATTCAGCAAAGTGATGAACAATTTGGATTTACAGGTTTGGAATTAAGCTGATCATGTTCCATTAGAGAAAAGACTTACAAAATGAGATGAGTAACGATGGAGAGGCTTTACTGGGTTATAAAGACAGTAAGAGACTATATTTTGGTATTGTTTTAAGAAAGAAAAAAAGAGCTTCAATTTGAAATTATTAGCAAGAATATAGTATGTAGAACAAACACCTGCTCTGCCTAGCAAGTTTGAGGTGTGAGTTGAAGTATTGTTTTTGAGTACCACTTTAGGAAATGATGCAGAAAATCCATAGCAAAACCATAGGAAGTTCAGACGGGAAGAGTAGAAATGAGATGCAAAGAAAAACGTCACTGGGGAAATGAGGAAAGGGTTCAGTTTGTTTGGTTCAGATAGGGCTGTCTAAGGGACTACGAACAGCTTCCAAATATTAAAAATACTGCAAATAAATAGACATTACGTGTTGGCTACTGATCAACCGGTCTTTCTGACCCCTGGGATGAAGGAGTGAACAAGGATTTCTAATCTAAAACTGCCTAGGGGAGGGCATTAAGTGTCTGCTGCTGTAGTCTTTAAAATCAGCACAGACACGTGGCACTTGTGCCTCAGAGATGGGCTATGGACTAGATGACGCCCTGAGATTCCTTCCACTTCTCTGTTCCTGTGGCGTGAGGCTGACGGGGCAGCGTTAACCTAAGTGCAAAGAACTCAAGTTCACTGTGCTGTAAGCGACAGCCCTCAGCATTTTAAAACCTGGCTGGAAAAACCCTGTGTCATTTGTGGTAACAAGGTCTCAAGAGTTTGTTGGAATATGAACGGTAGCTTGAAGAATGATGTGGACTGATTGGAGAGGCTCCAAAGTGTAAATGATTTAAAAAAAACTGCAAGAAAGTTGGAAATAGTTTGGGTGGGTTAGAGAATAAAAGAGCAGAGGAAACATAACAGAAGTCTTCTGATACAGAAAAGGCTGCTTTAAAGAAGAATAGTCTATTCTTCATGTGGAGTAAAAGCTCTCTGGTAGATGGAACAAGACTTAATAGAACTCGATTGCAGCAAAAGTCATTCAAAGATGACATTTAAAAAAAGAGGGGGGAGAAGCCTTTCCCAAGCAGAGATAAGGGGGCGCTGGGAGGGATTGCTAGCAGGAGTTTGGAGTCACTGGTGGTCTTAAAGAGCAAGATGAAATCACTCTCGAGAATGACATAGAGGTAGTTGTTCCTACTCTGGGACCTGGGAGGGACTGGATGTCCTCTCAGCGTCCCTATCTGATTTCTTTTTCAGGGATCTTTTTCTCCTAAGGAGGAATGTTTTGCCTTGATACATGAGGTACTTGGGGATTAAACTGATTTACTTTTTAAAATAGAATTATTACCCTGTGTTCTTAATTCATTTATCTGCCTAGCCAGTAGAAGAGAGCCAGGATTATATTTAGGGTTTCTATTTTTCCTCTCCCTACTTGTCTGTGGTGAGGAATTTCTAAAGCAAAACCTGTCCTCTACCCCTCTTGTGCAGCCGGTATCACATCTTGAGTTTCCCATGTTCAGGTGTGAGAGATGCTATTTCTTTTTATGGAAGACTAGCAGCTGTGAACAGCTAGGCCTATTGAATATGCAGACTTTTAAAATCAACTATTTTATGCAGTTGCCCTGTGCTTCCCTTCCTAATTAGCATTTGCAACAGTTCTTCAAATAGCACCTAAACTTGGGCTAATTGCACATATTTAGGTTTGGTTGAAAGTAAAATCCTCCCTAGCTAAAGCTTATGTTTAAGTTTTGTTATCTTTTGGGTGCTATTGTGCAGGGGAGTATGATGTATGTTTAAAATATATATGTTATTTCTTTTGCCTTTTTATTAGTGCACATGTAAACATTCCTAGTTTGGGGACTCAGAATGAAGGTCCTACTTAGGCATTATCAGATAATTTTTCTGAGGCTAGATCTGTTTGAAAAAACACAACTAGCTCAGGAGGAGGCAGACAGCTCGGATCAGGCTGCGGCCTGCAGTGCTGCATCCAAAGCAAGGGCTTTTGTTCCGAAGCGAGCTGATGCATTCCACGAGATATGCAAGGAATGCCTTGCCGCTCGTGGGGCAGGGCTCCAGATACCACCGGCGTGAAGCGGAACACCAAAGTCACGTTGGAATAATGCTACACTTGAGATAAGCCAAAATAAGGCACAGCCATGTCTGATATGAAATGGTCCCGGCTTCTCTTTGAAATCCAGCATTTGGAAACCTTTTCTGCAAGCCAGGAAACTGGCTTGGGCAATTAGCTTCGCAGCTTTTTAGTGGGAGAGGGTCAAGGTTAGAGTTCCAACAGGAGGATTAAGAATTTTGAATCAACTCGTATGATTTCAGGGAAAATCTGTGAAGGGCAGGAAATGCTGCTTCTCCAAAGGACATTGTTTCCAAAGTCAAACATGGCCATATATGTGAAAGCTCTGCTTATGTAAAAAACATTTTGGAGGAGTTGTTGCACTGTCTTGTGAAATGTCTCTAGCAATTGCTCCAAGCAATTTTCTTACCCTTTTCAGTGGTGTTTTTGTAACAACTCTACAATTAACAGTTAAGATTGCAGTCATGCTTTGAAGAGAAGTGGGATATCTTTCTTGTTGTTAGGCATGAAAATAGTGCCTGAATGTAACCAAAATAAACACAACTCTAAGGGAAGAAGTTTATCTTTCTGGAAGATTGTGTGGAACAGTATTCACTCTTTTGGGAATTCAAAGAAAAAGTAACTTTTTAAATTTTAGAAAATCTGACTTGAACTGTCAGGACATTTTAGTGCTTGTAGTGTTAGGTAGGCATTGGTTGAAATCCAGTCAGATTAGTTGATGACCTTGAAAGTTATTTTAATGAGGAAAATGCTAATACAATATATTGTTAATAGTAGCTATAGAAATAAAAACAAAAACAAACAAACAAAAGCAACAAAAATCACACACCAAACTAACCAAATAGCGCAGCCAGACTCAGACACCTATTCATTCTGGGCATAGGTCTTCGGAAAGTCTGGAAGAGCTTGTCTTCAGTAACGCAAATGTTTTGCAAAAGTGAATTTGCAAAAGTCTTGCCCCAGACTTTGGGAGCTGCTTTTTGCAGGACCACAGCTCAGGAAGTCGTTGTGTGTCAGAATTACCATCTGCTGATGTTTGTCAGTGTGCTAAAGTGGGAGTTATTTTTCATCACCTTCAGGGGTGAGCTAAAGTAGATCTCTCTTGCTTGCTCTAGGACTCTTTCCAACTTTAAGAGATAATAAGCACAGCAAAGCACATCTGGAGAATAGGCATCCAAAGCTATTAAACACCATGATCTTGGAAACAAGCTCTATCTTCAGAAACTTCTTAAACTGCAGATTTCCAAAACACAGACAGGAAAGATCACGCTGGAACTGCCCTGTCCTGTTTTATTTTTCTCACCCATTGCTGGCCACTGTTGCAATGTGGGCTGGTCTGAGCCAAGCTGGCAGTTTAGATGCCAGATGAGAGCGAAGGAAGTCTGGGTGCCTGGTGGTTACCCAACATGGGTGTTTTGGAGAAAAATGGCCTGCAAAATATTGTTTACAATGTTAAAATAGGGAGCTGGATTGGAGCAGAAGGGGCTGGCACCGGTGGTGAGATGGGAAGCAAAGTTGACTGAAGTCCTTTTGGAAGGAGCAGCTGGTGACTGAGGATTTGCATCCCAGCCCTCATCAGGAGGAGTCACCGTGGAGGGTTCTTAGCTCTGTATGGCTGAAGTAGCTTAGTGGTATCACATCAGAAATTGGACAGACATGGTGTTTCACTTATATTTATTTTTCATTCAATTCTCTTTTTCACTTGAGCTCGCCTTATTTTCTTAATTCATATATCAAACTAACAGATTTTCCTGCCTTTTTTTTATATTTTTGAGGGATACTGTGTGTTGATAGTAACCAAAAAAAATTAGGCAAAAGGCACAATTTGTTTCTCGTGTCTCTATTTTCCCTCAGTGACAAGATGAGCTGTAAAATCTCTCTCTCTTTGCAGATTCCAGTTTGTGTTTTAATGGCTAGATCTAGTTAGAGCTAAAAGGAAATTTCACAATGTATTTTCTGTAGAGAAGCCTCCCAATGCTAATGAGCAGTTGAGTCTGTCTTGGGGAAACAGTTTGTTACTAAAAATAGATTGCAGCCTAACTGTAACTAAAATCAGATTGCAGAAACCAAGCTATTCAGATTCCTGATTTCTGCTGCAGAAGGAGATGAATCTGTTACAAACAGCCCTGATTATTACATATTTTAAAATGTGCCAACTGAACCCTGTTTTGAAATTAATCCACTTGTGAGCATCTATCGAATGCGCTTACAGCACTCTCTGGGGATTTTCTTCAGACTCCCAGAAGCCAATGAGGAACCAGTTTGTAGTTATGAGGCCAAAAGGAAAAACAGTGCACACAATCTATTTATAGAATATGAAGCAAAACAGTGTGATAAAGGGCAAATGAAAGCTTTCAACGCGGAGCTCCTTTCCCAGTCACACGGCCCTTACAAGCAACCATACAATTGAGAATTAACTCACTGATTAGAAAGGAACCTTTCAGTCCTTTACTGTTTTAAAATGTGCTCACTTGTGGCGTTGACTATTTTTAGAGATTTTGTTAGCAGAAGTTTCTGCAGGGGCCGGTGCTTTCCTGAGAGTGTCTGCAGAGGTGGGGACCAGAGGTTGCGCCGGGGCCTCAGTTTGCAGTGTTCAAAAAAATGCAGGATTCATTCACGGATCTCAGAACTTCAGACACCAGGATGAGGATCCCTTTGCACTGAGCTTGTGATGTTTAAAGGCAGTAGTAAAGGCAAGTAAAAATTAAACCAACCTCATCAATTGTCTCTATGTGCTGTCATCCACTGAATTTAAATGTTCTTTTTCCCTGCCCTTTTGTTCTGGATGCAATGAGCAGAAGATGGTTCTGTCCCGGGTATTGATCAACAAAAATGTGCCTCATGCAGGTATATTTTTAATACATTTTCTTGAATCCTCATTAGCTCAGGTCATGAGCAAATATTTATGATTCATCTCTGAAGTGCTCTTTAAACAATCCTGGCCTTGAGAAAAAAAAATGACCTAGGTGCAAGGTTTGTGGTCTAGACTCAGCTCTGCATTCAGCATTTGCAAAATTACAGGTGGTGCTAGTTTTTCTATACTTGCATAAATTAGATGTGTTACTGCTTGACTAAGTGTGATGCCTCCTGGAAGGGGAATGATACTGAGGAGAAATTGTGTGAATTGTGTCCCTCGGGTTCGAGCGTGTTAAAATCAATGGCAGCTTTTCAGATTTCTTTTTCATTTACTTTTCTTTTTCCTTTGTGTTTGTGATGAAGTTTGAAGGAGCCTGAAGGAATGGAATAGTTAATATCTCAGATATTGGAGATGACATTGTCATTTCAGAATGCTTTCCCCCACAGGTGATTTATGCAGCAACCTTTTTCCTGGGACAGAGCAAAACTTCTGCAGGTTTTCAGTGCACCTGTAGCCCGACCTCCTCCCCACTCTGGTAGGTCAAGCCATCACCTTCAAGAAATTCACCTTTGTCAGACTCCCCTTCAGTCTTGGAAGCTCCTGTGTTTGCTTAATAATATTTAGAGTTCACACACTCCTTCTGCAACGTGACAAGTGGAAGAGGGGATGAACTATCAAGGCCTTAGCAGCCAGTGTTGCTGTGTGGGAGCTGAGCGCTGCCGGAGGGAGCCGGGTAGCAAGGATCAGCGAACGTGCTGCGTGTTTCTGTATTCCCATATGTCAGTCTCTCAGACAATTTCACAGATTTGTTAATGGGAACAAGACTTTTCAGAACGGCTTCTCGGGGCCCTTACAGAGAGATGTGAATGTACTCCAGAACCTTGATGAGTGATAAGAGGAAACACTGAAAGACAAATTTCCACTGCTGTTTCTCAGACACATGACCTCCTTCATAAGTCAGGAGTCACTTTGAGTTTAAAGAAATCAATGCTGGCTTCCTCCCAGGATGTGAACTCTTTGAGTTCTGCTTTATATATGTGTGTGTGTATGTATACATAGATTTAATGCTATTTTCAAATCCACAGTGGAATTAAATGGAGTTTTGGAAACAGCAAAAGGGAGGAGGACTATTTCTATATCCAGCATGTAACCCAAATACTGCAACTGAGTAATTCCAAGGGAGGAGAGCAGGGCAATAAAGCAAAGCCAGGGATGAGGCTGGGGGCAGCCATGCAGGTGATAGTCCAGTCTGCCCCCGTTCTGTGAGTCCTCTCTGCCACTGCCTGGTGGAGCCGGCGTGCAGGAGACCAACCTCTGACTCCTCGGCCCTGTCCTGCGCTGCTCACGGGAGGAGGAAGGGCAGGACCCGGTTGCACGTCTTGCACAAGGAGGCTGTGGCAAGGAGAAGCGCGGCAGTTCTACCCGAAGCATTCGCTGCCCAGTGAACACAGTTGTGCAGTTCTACCTTGCCCGTGCTTGCTATTAGTGTGAGAGCAATTGGAACAGCCTTTAATGGGTGCTGCTGAACACTGCAGCTGCCTTTGACAAAAAAAAAAAAAAGTTGGAAAATGTGAAGGGAAAAAAGAAAAATATCCTTGTACTCCGTGGAAAGTTTACTTTAAAAGTTACTTTATTTTAATTTGCACATTTTGCACATGTGCCCTGCTCTGTTTTCTGGAGAGGGAAGGTGCTCTTTGCTCCTCGCAGCCCGCGTGCAGGCAGCAGCATCCAGGCACCGCGGTGACAGCGGCGCTGGGTGAGCCGAGGGGTTTGGAGCCGGCTGAGCTTGGCTTTGATCCCTTCGGCAGGCACCTCGGCGCACGTTACGGAGTCTCGCAGCATCTGTTCCTGCCTATTGTGGCCTCACTGGTAGTTTTTCATAGTCATTTCTGTAAGGCGGTACAGCTCTTCCCACTAAGTTAAGTTTTGACCTGAGCTACAGTCATAACATTAAAGATGGAAAAACAAAACATCCCCCCGTATTCTCATTCCCTTAGCAACGACCTGGAGTGAGAGTGAGTCTAAGAGACCAGCTTTAAAGCTCTCATATTGGAGCACAAATGGATAGAAATCTACCTCGCTGCCCTGCCTGCCTCTGTCTGAGACTTGCATCTTGCTGGTATGGAACAGGCTGATCCCATCCATTACTGTCACCTTCAAATATAAACCTGCTGCAACAGATAGCTCTTCACAAGCCATCCCGAGCTCCCGCTGTGTGCTAACAAACGAGACCGTGCTTGTAAGGGCATGCCATAAAGTGGCAGGGTGTTCTTTATTTTATTCTTTTTTTCCCCCAATGATCTAGAGGGACAAGAGGCACAGAAGACCAGCTTAGGGATATTCAGATCGCAAGCCCACTGGATGAAGAGAACGCACAGCTGACTGCATATGGTATTACAGAAGAATAAACACCGCTTGTAAATATCTAGCCCTCTTTCCATCTCTGAAGCATTTCTGCTGGGTGATGTAAGAAGCTGAGGGGAGAGTTTGGACAGCCCTAGGGCTGCAGCCACCCTGCAACGGAGCCGCCTGCGGACTCGAGGTGGAGAACCACAGGGGACTTTCCTGCTCCCGGGTTCTGTGGGTCATCCGTGGGAGCCTTCGGCGTGCTTTGCATCCTACTGAAGTACATGCAGAAAGTGTATGCGCAGGCACATGGTTTACAGTAAAGGCTTCAACCGAGGCACTTACTGGGCACGCGCCACTTCCAAGGCTCCTGGCAGTACCAGCCTAGACCCAGCACTCGCCTGCGTGCCTGCGAGCGCTCTCAGCTGTCCCAGGCTGCCTCCTGACCTGTTGCTCCAGAGGCAGAGGGAATCCACTGGCACCGAAGTCGCTCTCCTGGCACGGCTGGGGAAGGCTGAGTGCCTGGAAAAGGGCACCCGCCACAGAGAGGTTTAGCTGAGCTCTACTGCTAAGGGCTCTCTGTGCTCACTGGAAAGCAAAGCAGCCTTTACTCCGAGATTTCTCTGGCACAAAGGCAGTGTTAGGATTGGGAGACTGCCAGATCTTCAGGTTTTACTGTTAATAGACACGTTTTGAAGTAAGCATCGATTTGTAAAGTTTTATGTAATGCGTTAGATCTCTCTTCTGAAGGGTGGCTGAGGATTCAGTACAAAGCGTCGCTCCTTTTATGTATTTCTCTTTGCTTTGCTGTTGTTGTTCCAAAAACTACTGCATGAAGGCTACTCGTTTTGCAGTAGGAATTCATCTACTTCTGCCCCTTGTTCCTCATCTGAAATCAGTGTGTGAAAGTCCAGGTAGAGATGTCAGGTTTGCTTAGCCAATTTCAGACCTAAGAGCTTCCAAAATGTAACAGAATTGCTGGAATTGCTGACTTTGGATGCCAGCCCACAGATGCGTACGGGTCTGATGCAATACGTCTGATTCTGTGCAATGTCACCTCCCCTTTGAATGCTTTGCTTATGTTGGCATAGGATCTAAATAAGCATCACCACATCAAGATTCACATGTATGTGCAAGCATGCAGGTTTGCATACATACAGAAATAAGCAGGTAGGGAACACACTGTGATACTTGTGGTGTTTGTTGTGTATGTATTTCCATAACAAAATCCAGCCTGTTCTGCTTCCATTCTTACATTGACTTTTCTGTTTACTTAATTTGGGGTCTCATCTGTGCTCTACTGCCATGCCCAGCCAGCAGGCAGGCAGGTGAGCGGAGCTGGGTGTGTGGTTAGTCCCCATAAAATTTGCTTTTTCTTCCTCCTCTTTCCCTGTTCTCGTTTGTTTGCTCATTTTCATTTTTTTTTCAGTTTTGTTTTTGTCATCATTATTTTAGATTATGAGCTGCTTAGGTCAGGAGGTCCTTTTCCTACATGTTTATATTACACCTAGTAATCGTGGGCCGTAATGCCAAGTTTGGGTCTGTGTGCTACTGCAATATAAATAATAATAAGTGTAGCTGCTTTGGCGTGCAGTCATGCTGTAATCACTGCAGCTCTGCTACACGTGTGGGCACCACCCACTGCAAGACTGTTTTCTTAATTTTTGACTGGAAGTTGTGCAGTGTACAAATACAAATAACTCCCCAGCATTACAAAATAAAAAGCAGCAACAGCACAGTAAATACTTGAAGCTGTGCCAGTGGTGAGAGCGTTTTCTTGCAAGAGTGCAAATAGGTTGTATGCACTTCTCTTTTAGGCATTTTGGGATGTGTAAATAAAGCTAATCCCGTCTAGGTTATTGTGATGGAATTTTACTGAAGGGCCTAAGGTTAGAAACCTCCAGAGGCTCAAAGGATGCTGTGGGAAAGGTATACCCGTCTCCCACAGGATGCGAGAAACAGGTTCCTTCCCAGAGCTTGAAAAGTTTTCACAGAATCACAGAATAGTTGAGGTTGGAAGGGACCTCTAGAGATCATCTAGTCCAACCCCCTGCTCCCGCACACACATGAGCACATGGCACAGGGTGGCATCCACGCGGGTTTGGAAGATCTCCAAAGAAGGAGACTCAACCAATTTCCATAAACTAAGTTTATGCTGCAATTACTTTGTTCCTTTCCTTTGGGCTTAATAATATGCTGAAGTTGGATGTTATAGCTATGGTAACATTGCTAATAAGAAAACATGCAGATGCAGCAAAAGCATATTTTTCCCTGCTGCTTAGCAAGTACTTGTTTGTGTGCAGAATGGCCTTCAATGCTGAGCTCCTCCTATCATTGTCAGCTCCTCTTATTTATGATGGCAGTGAAACTACTGATTATTACTGGACAAATTTCTTAGACATGAAACAAAAACATCAGACATCTTGCTGTCAGATCTTTTGGTATGTAACAAAAAATTGGGGGTTTCAGAAGTTTAGTCCCTCAGGATAAGCTAATAAAGTTAAAAAGAGCACACCTTGCTAATATGATCACTCTTTATTAGCATAATAGTTTTCAAATAAACAACCTGCTAATGTCTCTAATAAGCAATTACTTTGCAATGTAAAGTGCAAATGGAGCCCACTGGTGGATAGCAGATAACAGTAAAGTCTGTCAATAAAACCAATATTTTTCTGCCTGAACAGCTCTGTCTGCTTCAAGAGACGAGCAGAGCTACCTAGGTATTTTTATAGTCTGATATTTGACAGCCAGACATGTTACAGCACTGCTCTCCTTACGTGTTGCTGTAATATTATGAAGAGTCTTTAGCCTTTATGATGTTAGTATAATAGCAAAATGAGGCAGAGACCTTTACTCAGTTGCAAGTCCCTGAGTCCTTGGATCAAATGAAACCAAAGCGAGGTTATTGTCAGCAATTTGCCAGACCACTAGTTCTCTTTCTTTCATAAAGTGACGATTGCAATTAAAAATTCAGAGTCCATCCTCTCTCCGAAACCTGCGAATGATTGGACGCTCTCTCTTAGCGTTCTTTTCTTACTAGTGTTCTAAATCATAAAAGATCATTTGCCATCGTGTTAAAAAAAAGTGTTAAAAGTACAAAAGGGAAGAATCTAATTTTCCCAAATATTGAAAGTATGAAAAAGAATACTTTTTCTTGGACATAATTGGCAAAATATTTTCCAAACATTTGCAGTCATAATTTACATAGTTTCCTATACTGTTGATTGGAAAGCTGTGTTACACTTGCTTTGGTCTCTGTATTTTTACAATAATTTTTCCAAAATCATTTTGCAAATGCTGTCTTAGTTTTTAGGAAACAGGGGTAAGTAATAGGAGAGGGCCATAAATCCCCAAACCTGGTCCTCCTTGAATTCCATTGTGAGTATTAGGTTTTTATTTTATATATAACTTTGGGGAAAAGGGATCATTTGAAGGAAAATCTTGAGCCATTCTTATCTTTATTCCCCTTCTGGACTGACATCATGGTATGAAAATGTGAGGAATGTACAGTAAAGCCTGGTGTGGGAAGAAGATCTTGGCAGGGAGATGATTAATGGTGTCTAAAAGAGGGAAAACAGTTATGTAATAAATACAGCCCATGAGATTCAAACTGAAGAAAGCATCACAGGTGCAGACTGTAAGCAGGCCCCAAAGGAAAGAACATGAGTCTTTTAAAGGTGGACTCTGTAAACAAACAGATGAGGCATAGGAAATACCCTTTCATATAAATTTTTATGGTACCAATCAGTACATGGAGAATATAAGCACCATAAGTGTTTATGAACTAGAAGAATGTCCATGGTACACAGAGGAGCACAAGTGGTGCAGCGATGATAATTTATATGGAGCGGGAAAGATGTGTGGTCTGATGGCTCGGTTTGTTTTTCTGACTTTCGCGAATGACATGATTTCTGCCTCTCTGGTTTTGTTTTGTTCCATTTAGCTGCTCTCAGCTACATAATTGTTCTTTTAGCTTGTAAATATTATGGTCAACCTCCAGCAAAGTTTAGATGAGGCCAATCCAATGTAAACACGCGTGTCTATGCCAGTGATGTGAGTAAGCAAAGACCTCTCTTCTGATATTTCCTCCCCCTTTTCCTACCTCCCCTGGGACTGCGAAAGCTTTGCAGAGCCTGCTGTGGTAGCACACAGCCCGGAGTTCGGTTTAGCTGCCTGTCTGGGAATCTTCTCTTGTTATTTGATGTAGGAATTAGTGAGATGAGGACAGTGGTGCAGAGGAGCTTCTGGGAGCGTCTTTGCGTGTGTCCCTGCCCGTGTCCCTGACGCAGCAGACCGCTGTCCGCAAACATTGCACAAAGTGGGTGCAGGTGCCACGGGCTGTGCTGGCCGGCCCGGGAGCACCCAGGGGTGGTGGCACAGGTTGTAGCAGCTCGCGGGCCGTAGGCAATGTCACACGCTGTGGCCGAAGATGGCTCTGCTGCAGTAATGCCCAGCGTTACCTTGTGCTGCAAAAGCAGTGAAGTCAGGAGGGTGGTTGGGTCTTGCGGCTCTGCTGCAGGTCGCAGCAGTTAAGATGCGGGACTAGTTGGAGCTCTTATGCTAGAGCCACTGAACCCACCACCTGACTTGGAACTCAAATGGCATGGTGTGACTTACTGTCTCCTTTTAAATATTAACTTTCAAAAAGGGGTCTTGCTCCACTTTCTGAAGCTATTCTGGCCCTGAGGGGATAAAAAATAATTCAATCACCCAGGTTTAGCAGCTTACGAATCTGCTCTCGTTCCACAGAGCCTCTGAGGTCTGAGCACTTTTTGCAGGGCTGGTTGTGCTGTGTCAGGGCAAGCACACAGCGTGTCCCGCCACACAACCTCCTCCCCATCCAAGGCCAAACCTTCTGTCTCTCACCGCATGAGTAGAAAGCTGCATTTGCTGGCTGACCGGTCGCAATTTATGATTTGATATAAGCCAACCTTTAAAGAAAGGAGAGAAAAAAAACTCAAAGAAGTAATCACTACCTCCCTATTGATCCCCTGGGAATGGACGGTGGGAGGTGTCTGACTTTTTGCATTATTATCTATGGGAGAGGAAGGAGTTGGGCTGTTTTTTTTCCCACAAGTAATGTGTCTATTTTTGAATGCAAAGTACGTTCCTTGCTATGGGACCCAAACCAGTTTTCATTCACTGACTCACTGTCCCTGGAGACTTTTTCCATGAACTTAGGAGGCAAATGGTTTAGTGATTTTCAGTTAAAAAAAATGACAGTATGGTTAGCTAAAACTAGTAATTTCAAGGTAGAAAAGTTAGTTGATTACAGCTCTTTTGGCTTTGAAGAACCAAACAATTTGTACCAGCCCTTCATGTTTACATACAGAGTTGCTGTGGATTGGATCATGGTAACTACGCGGTGAGAATCCTAAAGCAACATATCAAGTGTGTGATTTATCCTGTAGCTCTTGTGCAGGAAGCCAATTATGATTTCATGCTTTCCTGTTTCTCTTTAGGGTACTTTTTTCTTTTTTTTTTCTTTTATCTTTCTATGGGATAAAAAGTTCATTCAGGAGCCATTTGCTGTTTTATTAAATTTGTCCTGTACCCTTTTTACTCAAGTCTGGATATATTCTTACTGATTAATCTTTCCTTCCCAAGAGACAGTATTGCAAAGGCACAGACAGGAATTAAAGGAAATTTATTTGGACATTGTTCAGGCTGCATCTCCTGTTGCAGCTGATGGCAGAACCAGGATGGGTCAGTTTGGCAGCTCTGGGCCTCAGATTGGTTGGAAGGAAGAGGGAAAGTTGCCTCCTCCCGTCTGCTTTCAGTGCTTTGGAAAGACGAAGGATGTCTACAGTCTGCACAGACTGTTTTCTAAATAAAATGCTTTATCAAAGGAAAAAATTTCAGAGGAATGTGATATAACAATATTTGTAATTCCTACACATTGCAAAAGCTGTGTAATAAACTCTGGATGAGGCACTACCAAATGTGCACAGCAACACTTCCTCCTACTTGAAGTTGTTCTTAAGTCTATATACCTAGTCAGTTCTTTAAACTACACTCTAATAATAGCGTAGTGAAAACAAATATTTAAGAAATGTCTGCAGAGAGGAGATCTTTTACTATGCACTACTCTGCTTTTGTTGGGCAATTTTTGTCAAATTTAATTCTCTGTCTTAATGTAGCTTGTAATTTATTGACAGTAAAGGAAGTCTAAAAATAATACATTATCATGAAATATTTTTACTGTTAGTATATAATACAGGTAACCCTCTTCAAACAAAAATGCAAGTTCAGATTTCTTAGGTAGGAGGGTCTGATATCTTAATTGAACTCCACCGAAGAGAAAACTGGGTAAAGTTCATGTGATGCTTTTGTTTAGAGTGTGGCTCTCAGGTATGGCTGGTGTTTCTTGAGAAAATTAGCTAAGAGTTTCAGTGCAATGAAACCATTTTTGCTGCGTGCTCATTAAGGTTCAAGGTTTGCATTCACTTTCTAGAGCCCTGCTTGCCTGAGGCTGTGGAAGGTGCAGGGCAGAAGAGGGTGCACAGCTTACTGTGCCCCTAGGCTCGCAGCCAGGCAGAGGTAAGGACGGCAGTAGGTGCTGCACCCAGCTGTGGGCTGCGCTGTGCTACCAGGTGAGCTTCTTGCCCACATTTCCAGATGGAAGGAGTCAGGTTGATAGAGGAAAGGTAGACAGAACTGGCAGGCAGTCCCTTGAGTCTTCCGTGAAGGAGCATCTGGGACCCTGCTGTGTGAAGTACCGTACGCTGAAGATGTGAAGTGGCAATGGGGTCTAGATTGAGCTTGCCTCCCTCTTCTTTTGAGTCAGCCTCATGAGCAGGCTCCTTGCTCAGACTCCTCCTTACTCGTGTTTCATGCTTTCTGCTTTCCATTATTTGCCAAAAGGAACCTGGTAACCACTATGGCATTAGAGAAGATCTTAGGACAGTCAGTAGTTTCAGCAACTCTTTCTGTTCCCTCTGCTTTTGTGGCTTATTATAAAAGTGTCAATCTCTCACTGTTATCTAACAAACAAACTTCTGCCCTGGATCCATTTCCTCTTAGGCAGTTTGCCAGGAATAACAAATTTAACTTCATCTCTCAGCTTAAGAAGTTTCACTTCACTGAGTAGAGTTCAAGTACAGTCTATTACCCTGACTAAGTGACAGAGAAGTCCTTTGATGTTTCCTGCTCGAGTGGCTTATACAAGCCAGGGTTTCCTGTAAGAGAAAGAACTACAGCTGAAGAAAATACTTGATTTGTCAGGTAGCCTGGTAACCTCTTCCTCTTATTCTCTGAGCACCTGACTGCCCAATGATAGAATTATGCAGCCATATAAAGAGAAGGACTAGACCCT
>JAUBNY010000666.1:3547057-3559478 GCA_032275445.1 Crypturellus soui | reverse complement strand
TCCTTTTTACTTTGAGAGGAAGAGCTGCTTTAAAGATCCACAGAGACTTCTTGCCTGTTTATTTTGTTTCTTTAAATAATTATCCATGTATGAAACATAAATGCCTTTTGTCTTGGTCTTTTTCATATTATCTTTCTTTTTAGAAGTTCAGCAATCCTGGCCACAAACTGGGATGGCTTTGGTGTTTTGCTTGTGCCCTCACTAGGAATAGATTTATGCAGAGATCCTGTTAGTTAGAGGATCCTTCTCCCTCCCTTCCATTTGCCTGTGCCTATTAGCACTTCCTAGTATGATGTGTCAGCCAGGACCTGTTGAACATCACAGCTGAAACCAGGTCGGATCTGATCATTTGTGTCAGCTGTTCATGCAGCTGAAACTTTGGGCCATAACCTCCCTGCAGCGTGGTGTCGTTATCTTGGGTGTACCTGTGCATCAGAGGGTGTAGCACCGTTCGGAGCGCTGCGAAGAGCACCGTAGCTGGGAGTTGAACTGTCTGGAAATGCTCCAGTGACACCAAGTTTTGCAAACACAGATTTGGTGAGGCTGAGATGTTTGGAATTGTAGGCATTTTTTGCTGAATTGCGGCGGCTTTGTTAAAGAATATAATCTTACCTCTGTCATGTGGCTATCCTGGAAATGTGATCTTGATGTCTCCAGCAGCCTCAGATCTAAGGGTGACTAATACACCCTTATTCTGGTCTGCCCTACAGCAGGAGGCTTTGGGTATGTAGCACATGGACAGCCTGTACAGGGAATGGGGTCTGGAAGGAAGGTTCTTGTGCAGTGTCCTGCTGTGGAGCTGTAGGTTTCAGAGGATCCGTGTCTGTGACCATAGTCTTTGGCAAAACCCTCCACATTGCCTAACCCATAAACATGTTTCCATTCCTGTTGTGTGTGACCTGCTTTACGTTTGCTCCTTTCAATTCTATCAGCACAGACATTTGTGAAAAGAGTAATTGTGAGTGTTGCTTTTGAAGATATTTTTTGGTATTTGTGTTTCCTGTCTGTCTTAAAGTCTACTTCTGAATGAAAGGCTTTTGTAAATAACAGTGAGAGATGTACCCTTCCTTTCTTACAGTGAATGTTTGCAGCTGAAAGCACACACCTGACATTAGTTTTGACTTCTAGTTGTTTGAGATGTACACAGAATATGGTCTCTCTTGAGACATTTGAGAATTCTGCAATGCCTGGACAAATTGCAAACAGTGAAAAAAAAACTGATCAAATGATTTAGTTACATCCAGTCTGTACATGTTTGTGATGTTCAGGTAATAGATACCTTTGTGCAAAATAGACACCTAGATGAAATAATCTGTAGTGCAGTGTGTTTGTATACACAGTTCCTTGCAATTTTAATTTATCCTGGTCAGAAATCTTTTGAAACCTACAAAAAAACTTAATTGGTGTCACAAGCAAAAAAAAAGGTTTTGTCCCAAAAGGGTGTTGTTATTCCACTCCAGTACAGATCATGAAGGATTTGATATTGCTGGCATAGATAAGTGTGACTTTTAGGTTTTGCGAGTGATCTTTTGGAAACTAGGAGAGTCTGATCATGGACGCTTTAGCAACTTTAAGAGAAGAGTCCTGTGGCATGTTCAAGACTGTTCCCTAGGGCGGATGGATTTCTAAGCTTTCAAAGGAGGATTCAACCTATGAGATGTAAGGCTGACCTTCGCAGTTTTAAAATGTAAATGGTATAAGGCACATTGACTCACTGACTTTAGCTTGAGTGACTTGAAAACAGGTCTAGTACATAACGTGTGGTGCGATTGAGCAAATTCTTTTTTTTTTTTATGGCATTACAGCCATATGTGGATATTGATCTTAATGGCATAAAAATCCTAGTGGCTTTTGGGAATTGAATCGGAGTGGCACTTTGATTTCTCTGTATCTAGAATCTATCTGAATCTATCTGAATTCTAGATCTATCATTTATTTTTAGAGCTGCAGTTGTGAATGGGACTTTGCCAGTAAAGACAATTATGTCTTTACTGTGCCACAGGGCACACATCTGAATTTGGAAAGCTACCTTGGTGCTGGGGAGATTAAGCACTGTGGGAAGATGGTGAAAGAGTTTCGTCCCTGCATGGCCCTCTCATTGATAGATTTGGGGGATTTCAGTGTTGTTTTAGAGAGAGAGGCGGTGGCGTCCCAAGGTTACCCAGCAGGTAAGTGACACAGCTGGGAATGAAGCCCACATGTCCCGAGTCCCAGCCACTGTGGCGTCTGTCCTGCCTCTGGAGCGGGGCTGTTTGCAGAGAGCTGCTGGCAATGCCCAGCTTGCCTGGGCGCAACCTCAGCAACCCAGTGCTGGCTCAGCAGTATCTGTTTTCTTATCTTGATCTCTCTAATTTTTACTTTTTAAAGGGCTCCCTCTGTTCCAGAGCCTATTGCAAACTCAAACCCTGTTGCTAGTACAGCCTGGAAAATTACTGGAAAGTTATTGTCAGTTGTAAAGTGGTGACTCCCAAGCTTTGCTGTGGAGCTTGAAAAATGGCAGTGGGAGGAACTGCTCTGCCTGTGGTGCGGAACCCCCTGCCACTCCAAAGCCACGGATACCCGAATCTGAGACCACGGCATGGCCTGATCCGGCCTCAGCCCGGTGCTGGATTTCACCCTTTGCCCTTGCTCTGAAGTTAATGGGCTCAGAGAAACAAACTTGCTGTATGTTTCTCACTCTAGAGCTAAAAAGACTGCTGCTCTTAAACCTCCGCCGCCCATTGCTACGGAGCTATTAAACCTCTCCAGTTAGCCATGCAATCTCCTGCTTCGGCAGCTGAGCACGTAAATTCCTGTGAACAAACAGCTATGCCGGTAACTGCTTTCACATGTGCGCCCACCGTGCCCGCCTCAAAGGGCAAAATCTTGGTGCTGGGGGCGGCTGGGCAGGAGGCGCCAGCTACCGGGGCGCTTTACGCCCTGTCCTCGCCCTCTGCCCCGGCGCAGCAGCCTGGGCTCCCACCACAGGCCGTGCTGAGGGGATGGCTGCGCTGCTGCCCCGGCCGCCACAGCAACCAGCGCCATGCTCGGGGAAGGGGAAAGACCTCCTTGTTTTGCTGCCTGCACGTTTGCTCAGATTCAGAGTGGAACAGCACATGTCCGGGCAGAAAGCACTGGTGACAGCATCTCCGAGGCTGTGGCGGCGGCTCCCCCGGCCCGCGGCGGCCACGTGGCCGATGCCTCGGCGCTGCGGTCGGTCGTGGTGGCGGGGGCGCCCGGCCGGGGGGCCAGCGGGGGTCACGGTGCTGCCAGTGCCGCTCTGAAGGCGACGGTCTGTGTTTTGAAAAAGCAGGAGCAAGAGGAGCTTTCCCGGTGTCTGCAAGCAGGGCCCTGAGAGCCCTCTGCAAAATCGGCGGCCGGCTGGACGTGCAGGCAGGAGCACCGCAGCGCTGCAGCGTGTTTGCTTTGGCTGCGGCTGCTCGGCGGGCCCCTGGCCTCCTGCCAGGCAGTAATATTTCCTCTCCCGTTGTCCACAAAGGCATATTCAGGAAAACAATCGAGGGCAATAAGGGCCTTCCCCTTCCGGCAGCGTGTGAACCGCTGGCGGCGCGCGCCGCGGCACCGCCAGGCCCGGCCGGCGGTGGCGGGACCCCGTGCGCCCACGCCAGGCTGGTGCCATGGGCAGATGCCTTCCAAACCCCCCCGTCCCACCTCTGGGGCGCCCCGGGCTTGCTCCCGGCTGAAACGAAGTGTCCGCATAAGGAAGCGGCATGACCGTGTTTGGGTTAGGAGGCAGCCGGCTTGCAATGTAAAAGGATTTATGTGCGAGTTGCAGCTCTTTCACCGTACCGAGAGCAAGTACCGCACAACCTCACGTGCGCTCGGCTGCAGCACTGCGACAGGGATGGCACCGGTTTCCTCTGCGGGAAGGGGATACGCTGCAGCTCTGCAAGGCACCTTCATAACGGGGTCTGTCTTAGAGGCAGGGCTGAAGGGATTGGTATAAAATAAAAAAAGCCCCTCCCTTAGACTGTTATATGGACATCAAGTCTGTGCATAAACCAGGCCTCGGGCTACGCAAGGTGTCAGTTGTGCAGAGGAAATTGTATGGAACATAAACTAATAAGGATAGAAATGCTCAAATTACACGGCGTTTGAGTTACCTGGGGCCTGGCAGCAATAAACGTGAGCACGAGGGAAGCTTGGCAAGTCTCTGGCTCCATGAACGGGTTCAACTGCAGTGTTTGTAGCCAGGCAGGTACCAGGAATGCCCCTTTGTGGCCGAGGGAAACTCTGAGACCTTGTGGGATCCTGGCTCTTGACAGCCAGCACTTGCTGAAATGTTAAAACGCCACTGACTTAAGGAGAACAGCTTGACCTGCTTCTATAAACTGGGACAACTCTGTCAAGGCCAGGTTTCTGCCTGCTAATAGTCCTGTTGCACTGCTGAAGAGGGGCTTGGTGTAGCTGCGACAGGAGAAATCTCAGTGTACAGAAAGCACCTGGCTGGCCTTGTGCTGCCTGAGCTAATGGAAAGTGAGGTCAGCGAATCCTGGACTGATGACAACCTGCAAGTCTGATGTTTTACATCTGGGATGGCCCACTGGTGGTCCAGGGGCTGAATCGGGCCACAGGGAGGTTTTTATCAGGCTCTCGGGAATGCCTGCTAGTTCATATGAGTGCTTCGAGGGGCTCGGGAAGGGATAATGTGTGTGCTACCTCTTTCCGAAGGTAAGCAAGCTGGGAACGTGATGGTTTCCATCCAGTGCCTAAACATGCTTTATGCTGCTCTGGTTTGCAGTCTCTCTCTACACAAAAGTTCTCCCTGCACATGTTGGCCATCCTGGGTTTAGATGTTGTGGGCAGGGGAGGATTGGTGTCAGGCCCTGGCTGTGGCAGCCAAAGCTGAGGCCAGTTAAGCTAAGGCAGAAGGGGACGATCTGTGGCAGAAGGGAGCTGTAGGAAGAAGGATTGGAGCACTTTGTGATGGCCTGTGTGATGCTCGTTCAACCAAAGGCTTAACTTTATGGTGGCCCAACTCTTAGAAGCCCCCTTTGTCACAGTGAGGTTGCAATAACGGCTCTGCTGGCTGCTATTCCAGGGCATGTGGCCTTGTCTAGACCTGTATCTTTTAAAACAAACATCAAAGGACAAATCAATACAATCGGTGGCGGAGACAGTGCATTTCAGAGGCTCAGGTGAACATCATGAACTGTATCTTGATGCGGGTGGGTTTGCTGAGGAGAATGCTACTGGGGGTCAGGGAGGTTTTATTCTGGGCTCCGTCGGGGACCGAGAGCACTCTGTACTGAGCTTGTCACCAAGCCACGTGGGCTGCTCTGTGATTCAGGGCAATTCCACACGTGCCAGGCTGGGCCTGAGGGGGCTCAGCCGCCCCAGCAGACGTCAAAGTGAGAGGTGATTCCTTGGCCCGTCCAGCCCAGAGAAGCTGGCTAGGCTGGAAAATGTAGTAGCTGAAAAAAGCAGTAAAAAGTGGAGGCAGAAACCTTGGCCATGGTTCCAGCCTCTTTCCAGTGCCTCTGACCATAGCTTGTGGCTGCTGCACACTCATCTTGTCTGAGGGAAATAACTGCTTGTAGGGTGAAGGTCTGCGCGTGCTGGTGTGGCACAGCCACCTCTGTTGCAGCTCTAGCTCTTTCTGAGCACGAGGAACACAACTCCCTGTTGAGGAGGCAGGCAAGTTAAAAGTAAAACTTTGTGCAGTTACGCGAAGCCTCTCGACGAGAGCCTTTAGGTCTGGGTTACACATGTGGTAGCAAGTCTATGGCAAGTCCTAAGATGTCCAAGATGGATTCACTCCTGTGCTAGGAATTCATAGTCCTGGAATTAAAAAATTATATGCCAAAGAAATCAGCCACCTGAGATTAAATCAATTTTTACTTTTTATGACATTTAAAACATAATGGATTTTTTTCTTAGATGTATGTTATTTACTTATTTATTTATTCCTACATTTTTTTTGCCCAGTCAGTCCAAAAAAGAAAACAAGAAGAAGAAAAAGAAAAGGTTTGCCTTCCTTGGCTTTGCTGGGTGTTTTATGAGAAGTTCAGTTTTTCCAGCAGAAGACCTGACAAAACACAGATGCACCTGCTGCATATCCTTAGCAGCAATGGGAATTCTTTAATTTTTTTTCCCTTTTTTCCTTTTTTTTCTTTTTTTCTTTTCTTTTCCTTTTTTTTTTTTTTTTTTTTACATCCAAAGTTTATCTGCTCCCTGTATGCAAGACCTTTAGGCTTTTCCTAGTGTCTGCAAAAATGAGTGTTGGTTACTTTGGTGCTTGAACATAAACAATTAATATTGTTTTGTATTTTAAGACTGTTCTGGCAGGGAAGCAGTTGAAACTTTACATAGAAAATAAATCAGCGAATAGTCCCAAGAGCACAAGTAGAAATTTCCTTTTGCATTTTTGTAGTTCTTCCAAATCAGAGCACAGGGGCAGGTACATGCTACCCAGAATGAAAAGATTGCCTGGTTCTGGTTGCTTTTGCAACTGGAGCGGGGTGCACACTGCATGTTTGTTTTGGGCAGAGTGCTTGTATCTCACATCTAGCAACCACAAAGAGGAGTTTTAAAATACAGTCTCCTCTCAATGTCACACCTTACCGTATTTGAAGAAATGCTAACAGTTATGGTTCAATTACAGCAAGATTGTGAAGTTCCTTTATCTCTGCGAGGCTTTGGGTTTTGTATAGTTAACACAATTGCAGCAGTTGATGAAATGGGCTTGTTTTTGGAGTTATAAACTTTGAATTCAAATTTTATCGCTTCTTGGAGCTTAACAGCACAAGGTTTGCAATTTTATTCACAAAGCTATGGATCATTGCAAATTGCTTCCTAATATTTGACAGCTTCCTTTTGAAAAATTTCGACATTTCAGCTCTCTGCCTTCAGCAGTACATGATCCTAGTCACTGCTGTGATTTCATAATCCCCCTTTAATTCTGCAAACATTCCAGATTACCAGCCTCTGCAAGCACGGCAGCAAAACTCTCTTGCTGTAAGACTTCTGGGTTTTGTTGCTGAAAGGTGCACATTGTGAATTGGAGGTAATTTCTTAGCTATAGTTTATAAATATATGTAACTATTTTGGGTTGCACAGCTGACATTCCCCTGTATGTAAGAAGGAAAGCTGAAGAGTTTAAAGCCAAATTCAGCAGGAAGAAAGAGAAAATTATTTCCATATATCTTCTGTATGTCATTAAATGGAAAATGAGATAATTCTTTCGTACATCTGAAAACTAAATAAAGAGGTCTATTCTCCTCTCAATTTTTGGGGATAACTTCATCTAATTTTTATGGCAGTTATGAATGTTGATAGAAGAAAAGATGCCTCAAGTAGGATGATACGGTATACATATATTACTAAATAAAATGCTCATTTTACTTAGGATAATCCCTCTTTGTTCCAGATATATGTATGCATTCCTCTTAGAGCAAATATTTCAGTTGTCAGGATGACTTGATACATTTGTTCTTTGATGTCAAATTGAGTTGCATCATTGTGGAATGGTTGCTACAGAAACCCCAGCCCAGTTTTTAAATGTATTGAGTTTGCTCCTTTTTACTTAGAGAAGCTGGATTTGGTTTCATTCCTGTAAACAGTTCATAGTAAAATGGGTGAAACCTCTAAACTGTGGCAATAAGCGTGGCAAAATACCCAGATAGTGAGATCAGAGACAATAAGGAAAAAAGCAATTTAAACTCCAACAAACAAAGTCTATGTCCTGATAAAATGCACCCTGTTGTAATTGAAACCAGAGCTAAATTAGATCAATACCAAAATATTAAAGTGTGCCAAACCTGTTTTCTGTAGGCTTTGCTATAATTGGATTCTGATGTGAGAGATAGCTTAAGTAGGCAAAGTCTGTTGACTCAGGACCATGATTATTCATAGAATAATAGCTTCCTGCTAAGGTATGGAGTACTTTTATCTGGTGTTTCTTGAAGAATTAATACGTTTCTATCAGTTCCCTCCATGCTGGTGCATTTGAAGCCCATATCTTGCCTGCAGTAAACCTTTGTCTTGCTTAGAAAAACTATTTCACTGTATAAACGAAGCATATTGACAACAGATTTAACCCAGACAACTCAGCTTTATTCAATCAGAAGAATGCTGGCCGGGTTTCAGGTTTCTGGGATACAGGCACAAATGGACATGCCCCAAGTAGAATCCATTTGTTTTCCCATGAATGCACCTAGCAGGAGGTCAAAAAGAAATAAATATTTTGGCTGTTCCGAACAAGATAGATTACTGGAGTATTTGTAATTCGGACTGAAATTTGATTACAACAAATAGAGGTAGCATCAGATATATTTTCTGTTGAACGTAAAAGGCACTATTTTCTCTTGTGTGTTTTAAAGTGGGGTTGTTCCTTGTCTTTACTAATCAGATTTATGAGAAGAACTGCATATCTTAATGCACCTCTCCTCTTTGTAGAATTTCTTTTGTTCAGGAGTTAAGGAAAAATAGCCATTGGAAAGCCTGTTGGTGTATTTTTAATGTAGATATAACTTATGCAAAGGAGTAGTTTACAGACTTTCCCTGTGATAATAAGAATAAATCAGTTTGGAGTCAGTGTACCAGAGCCCCAGATTCTCTGAGGAGTTCCACCAAACAATGGAATAAATTGTGCAAGGGCAATTTGTCCCTAATGTTTTTGGCTATCTGATTTTGTTGAGGTTTTGCCGGTATTATTTAGATATTCACTGTAATTTATACTGCAGTGTAAAAAAAAACCCTGCATATTTGCCTGCAGGGGAGTGAGTGCTCACTGAAACAATCCTTTGAACATAATAAAAATGAAATCCCCAGGTAATAAAAAAAAATCCCCTGCTTTTATGAATAATGCAGTTGTGGAACGGTGCAGGGAGGAAGTGCTTTTCAGATTTACTCTCCCCCACCCAACCTGTTGGCAAAAATAAACTCTGGGTTGGGAACAGTTTCCTGCCTTGCAAATGTGTTCCCAAGCTTTTCTCTTTATTTTTAAGGGATGGCCTAAGCCCTGGATCCCCATCAGATGCAAAATATTAGTAATGCTTATGTCCTTGTTTGTTTGTTTTTGAAGTGTGTGGGTGTCTTCTCCTGGGTGTTTACCCTGCGGCTGTAGGTTAGACTGTTTGGGCTGTGCCTGACATGCTGGCAAACAAGATGATCGTGGAGGGAGGGGAGGCTCATTGAGGATGGTTTTTTGGGGTCCTCAGTCTTGTTCCACAGTGAGTTTGGGCAGAGATCAGGTGCTGTGATGATGAGTTCAAGATGGGGTTGGGAATTTGGTACTTGTGGGGAAATGCTGAAGCACTGTAAAATCCTGTGTTAATTATTCTAGAGATATTGAAGTGGAAACGCTCTGTTCTGTATCACAGTCTTAAAGGAAACGTTGCTTAAGGTTTATACCAGTGTTCACCACAGAGCAGTGGTTTGAGTTCAGCATGGCTGAGCCTGGACGCAGAGCTGGGTTTCAGCCATGGAGCAGCCTAAGTGAAGGGAGGTTCCGTACAGTTCCCACGAGCAAGTGTCCCAGTTGTGAAAACTTCTAGTACCTCCCATCGAACCTGTGCTTTTGGCAATGTCAAGAAACTGGTCCACGACTGTGGTGCAAATCTGGTACTTTCTCCATCATTTCATCAATGACAAGCTATTGGTTTCCAGCTCACCCTCTTACTGAAATTCCTGCTTTTGTAGCATGGATGAGAGGAAAAAAGCTGCCACTTTCTAAGTTGAGGATACAGGAGGAAGTTTCTGTAATGTGTCTGGGTGTACATCAGGCAGTAGAGAATCAATTCTCTCAGGGCTCAATTTCTGCAAGTCGTAGCGGATGTGGCACTCTTACAGCCAGTTAAACTTTGAATAATCCTTTCAGGAATAAAATATATTTTCTGTGACTGTGATGGTGCCAAATCATTTTAAGTTGCCAAAAAGCTGCTTTGGAAGGACTTGAGGAAACCACAGCTGGGAATTGTGTCACAGATATAAAATGAGATTTATTTACTCTTCTGTTTCCAATGCTGAAATAATAAGGAAGACAGGAACAGATGAAAGCACTTGCCCTTTGCAGATTTTCTATTTTTTAATTCAATTTACTTTTTATAGAGTTTCTGTAGAAAATCTGCATTTTCGGTATGAATTTAATACTCTTCTCAATTGAAGTTGATGGCAAAAGTAGTGCTAGAGGAGGATCTAGTGATGCATTTTATGCTTAAAGGGTAGGGAAGAGGATACATGTGCCTCATGTCTTAATGTTTTGGGGATTCCTGCGCTCCACATTCAGTTTGCATAGCCTGGCTCCTGGATCGTGTTTGCTGCTGCTCTTCTCTGTGCCTTTGCTCTGCCTGGGGTCTTCCATTTACCTTGTTGCCCAATAATAGGATTTAAGCAGTGCCCAGGGACTGAATTATGCTTCCACAAATGGAAGAATTTATCATCACGATTTTTAAATGCTATAAAATGCCCAGGTGTTTGGTGGGTTGTAAGAATCTTGCATGTGCTATGAATGTCTGGGTACTGTCTGTGTTTCAGCTGCCACTCCTGGGAGTGCATTGGGAGTCTACCCATACAGGGAACCCTGCAGGTTTCCCTTGCACATGGACACCCGGAGAGACCCAGCCTGGCAGCTCTGTGTCTGGAGCCTTCCTTTTACCTTTGCAGGGTAAATGGACAAGAAACAGAACTGTGGAAGACAATTTAAAAAAAAAAAACCTTGGTGTTGCTTGTATTTGCATAACTGAGCGGATTACAGAGCACGGAGGACGTGGTGTGCTCTCCTCTGCTTCTACTTATCTAATTATGCTGAGAGATACGTTTTCTATCCTGTTGCAGGCAGGAGATTTCATAGATCAGGGATGATAACGAATATTGTAATAATAGGAATCTGAAAATACAATGCAGCTGAGTACGTGTGTGTGTACATGCTATCTCACTGCATTCATTTGTATTTCTACAAGTATTAGTCCAATAAATTCCGTCTCTGTTAATATGAATTTTTTATTAAAATACTCATTCTTTGCACCAAATGAAACATATTAAAATTCAATGATTTTCCCCTCAATTGAATGCCCATTACAAAATAGCAGTTAAATTAATTTATTTTTGAGTAACTGATTTAAGCACTTGACAGGTATCTACTTTATGAGTAACAACTGGCAGGGGAGAAAAAAATGAGGCAGAGCAGATACGAGCAGGAACTGTTAATTGTTGCAGGCTGCGTGACACTAGAGAAAAAATAGAGAACAGCTTTATACCAAAATGTAGAGGCAGTAATGCGGGAGAGAAATTGGAATACGGGAAAACATATTTTGAGCAGTGAAGACATTTTTAAGGGCTTCCTAAAAAGCAAGAGAATTCTTGAAGGGCACAGCAAGGAGCTGGTGCAAGATCAGGGCCTTGGCACTGCAGAGCTTAGCTCCAGGACTGCGGTTTGAAGTGCGCACTGCTGACTGAGAGGCTTGCTTATATTTTACAGTTGTTAGAAAAAGCTTGAATTTAGCAAAATCTGAGAAAAAAAGTCAAAACTAGGGAAGGGAAGATTGAAATGATTGAAATAATTATCTGGTTTCTTTGCAACACATACAGATATTTATGCTGGGATTTGTGTGAGCAAATGTATAGTCTATGAAACCGTGACTTCCAAAACCACTGTCCAAGATGGACTTGCTGCTATTTCAGTAATGTTCCATCTGCTGCTCCTGGTCACTGTGGCTTGAAGTGTGGACAGCTATTCCAACTGCTCCAAGCGAGGGATATTGGTGATGTTACTGATACTTGTGCTGTGCATTTCTTTAAAAAAAGATATTTCTCTAAGGGGGAGCAATGTCTTTGTGTCTTACTGTGCTGCCTGTGGACACCAGTGAAAGGTTAGACCGCCCAGTCCATCTTGCTGGCATGACTGTGTATCTAGGACAGTTCAGCTGATCTTCTTGCTTGGCAAAGGTGCCCACGTAGCCCCAGCATTAAAAAAGCAAATGAATCTGTTTAATCACTATGAGGTTTAGCTCATATTGTGTATGCAGCATCTTTAGGCACTGGAGGCATTGCAGTCCTCACTGAGCATTTCCACTGAATGCAACCGGTTTAATTTTATCTCGGGTTTTGTGCAGCTTTAACTCTTGGTGAAACTGAGCCTCTCTGTCTAATTATGATGTTGATTAAGCACTTTTTATTGAAGTTCCTTTTTCAGTCAAAACTGGCGTCTTATGATATTTCTTGTTTCCTGAAAGCATCTACTCCTTATGGAAGGTTTTGGGTTTCTTTTTCTCATTTGATTATTGAGAAACAGAACAAAGAAAGAAGAGGAAGCAAAAGCACAGAAAATGTTGATGGACTAAGCTTAAATGATGCTCTTTTGTTCATGTTTTCCTGCTCTCCTTTACTGGACTGCTTCATTCAACATTATTTTCAGAATTCACTATTTGAGTGGGAAAACTCAGATGTAGAATAATCCAAAGTTATAGGGGTTATTTGACCA
>JAUBNY010000666.1:3533197-3546957 GCA_032275445.1 Crypturellus soui | reverse complement strand
ATTTGACCACAAAACATCCTGGGTAATAAAGCTGAATCAAGAAGAGCGACCCATGGGGTAGGAAGAGAATATGAAGCACTGTTCATATTTATGAACAGAAGAGTGCCTGGAAAAAAAGCGTTCAGTTTTCAGATTTTCATTCACACTAGACATTTTCCGCTGAGGGAGCAATGTTTCCTAAGAAAGTCTATTAGAGGGTCAAGTTTTGTTGCTGTTTGAAATCCTTGCTTTGCAAACGTTATGAAATGCCTCATATTTTCTTTGAGAGAGAGAAGTGCTGAAGACTTGAACTATTGCGTTGCTGGTCTTGGGTGATCTCACTAGACCCAGCTTGATGCTTCGCTGTTTCCTTGCAGCAAGAGTGTTTTGCTCTTTTTTGAATCACATAACAGATTTCCTTGTTGTGATTCTGTAGAATCTATTTTTTAGTAAAGTTCTGAACTTAATGATATTCATGACTTAACTAGACACCAAAGATAGCAGTCCTCCAGATTGAGGATTTTGATGTAAGATATTACCAAACTCCTTGCTGCACCTGATACATCATCTGATAGAGCCCTCTGTGCTCCTGTTCCTCATGGTGCTGAGTTAAAAGCTCCTGTTTTTAGCAGTTTGCAGAGGTTTTCTTCTATAGCCACAGAATTTGTTTGCTTGAAAGGCAAGCAAGAATGCAGGAAAGACTGCAAGTTTCTTCAAAGAATATCTAATCAAACTTGGTGTTTGTTCTTCGTATATAATATAAACTGCACGCTGCTCTTCCTGTATCCTTTCTTCCTCCTCTGTTTCTGGAAGTGCCAACTTCGGTTTGCAGGAGCAGCTTCTACCAAGGTCTGTGCTGGTGTAGGCTCTGTGGAGCAGTGGCTCTCAGTGCTCAAAGGCTGCCTTCAACCCCACTTGCTGGCATGTAGCTGGGATGGCATTGAAATGAGGTAGCCAGCAAGAGGGTGAAAGATCATAAAGATGGGGCATGTGGGTTCAGAAATCCAAGTTTACAGCATATTTTCTGCATACTACATGTGCCCCAGGTGCAGAGGCCTCTGCCCTGCAGTGGATGCTGTACTGTTGAGAGGGAGTTTTTCTTGCAGTCCTCACATGGCAGCAGGGTCCTGCCTTTGCCCTGGAAGCTGTGCTCAAGTGTGGATCGTTTTTTGGCTTTCTTTGCAGAAGTTAGTGCCTTGCGTACTTTTGACTGGACTGCAATCGTGTTTGCAAGTGGACAGTCTGCTGCAGTGGCCTGAGAGGGTCTTGGCGCCGAGAGGACCGTTCGCACAGAACCATGGCTAGCAACCAGCCACGGTCAGGTCAAGTGAGCTGCCTGCCTGACTTGCAGGGGGAGCGGGTATGAAAGCTTGCTTGAGAAATGAAAACCCAACTGAGAAGGCAACCAGTGTCTCAAATAAAGCAAGCTGTGTCCAGATTAACCCTGAAGTGCTCTAGAGAGGAAAGTTGTGGATCAAGAGACCATAATCTTCTGGAAACATATGGTAGCAAAAGTCAGAATATAGATAATCTTGAAGAAACGTTTCTTTGCATGGTGATATTTGTGAGACTGGGAAGCCCTGAGGTCACAGTCTCTGCAATGGAGGAGGGGTTGTGCTGGTGTCAGGGATGAGAGACTCTTCTGGAGGGAGCAGGAGGGAGGTGCAGAAAGAAATGATAAGTAATCAAAGGGACAAGTCGGTAAGAAAGGCGCTGTGAAATATCTGGGCAATGCAAGAGGGCTCAGAAGAAGCTTAGACATTAAGAGGAAAGCAAATCTCAGTATAACGATGAAGATGTCTATGCTCAGCTGTTTATATCAGTTTTAAATTAACCATGAGCTTTTAATTCCTCAGCTGTGTTTCATTGAATTCAAAACTTTGTGACCTTATCTTTGACCTGTTCCACATTTTTTTTTTCTTTCTATAAACCAGTGAAAGCCAGGGAGAGACTGCAGAGGTGACTGCGATGTAGCATGGAGAAGCTAGAGCTGTTAGAAGCAGTATTTCCATGGCAGCTCAGAGATGAACGCAGTGTAACCTGCATAGCAGGCAGGTAGGTGATGTTTTGCAGTCTCTGTAGAGCTCCATGCTGTTCTTGTGAGTCTTCTAAACTAGAGAGCTCAGACTTGCATTACAGTCGTAGCCTGTGTGATCATATCTTGAGTGGAGTTTCCTGTAGGAAGACAGCTTTTGCATAAGGTTTACGTACTCACGAGGGCATGAGGATCTCCTGCAGCAGTGAGTCAGAAGTAGTCAAGGGAACTCAGACTTCTAAAATATACCCCTGGGGTTAAACAGATTTCAAGAATCTTGATGAACACTGTCACATTGGGACTGTTCTGAATCTAAAGCAGGGATGATCTCATTCACTGTATTGGTACCATATACTAGCATTGAGAGCTTTGTATTTGGTTGAACCTTAATCTTAAGAAATACGCTGATAGTTTTTAGCATTTTATTCTGTTCTGCATGTTCAAGGACTAGCAGCTGGAAGTTAAAAAGTAACTGCAGTGGGTCTATTTGTCAGTATGTGCCCCATTTGGGCAGCAGGATGAAAAACTGGAACATTCCCTTCCCTTGCCATCCCTGAAAATGCTCAAGAGGACCCTTGGGAAAGGTTCAGCGTCAGTGGGGAACAATAAACCAGGAAAAAATAAAGTCATGCCGGGGACATCATTGCACATTCTGGACGCAGACACGGCACGTTTCCCTCGCGCCCCACACCGCTCGGTTCAGCACCCTGGCCAACACTCCTGCCCTCCGCACGCAGGGCTTGTCTGCTTTGCCTCGCACACGTCGTCGCTTCTGTCCTCGCCCTGTCGCTCCTGTTGTCCGAGAATGTTCCTTGGCCCTGGCAGGTCATGGCTTGGGGGGCTCCTTCCCTTGCAAGGGGTCGTGCACTCTGGCATGTGGATGTGTGTGTTCGTATATGTGATTGGAGAGTGGGGATGGAAGATGCTAATTTTTTTCTGTATTCTTGATAAGATTTATGTGCTAGGGATAAGATCAGCTGATCATAGTTGCAAACACCTGGAATTTATAATAAATAATGAGTGTCTTTAACCAAGCAGGAAACAACCGGCTCATAAGAGAGTGCAGTGCAAACTGATTATAGGTGATCTGGAAAATCCTTGTTGTGGTAAACCTGTGTAACTCCAAATAAATGAGGAGAGGGTGAAGTCCTGTGGTCTTTCCAAACCTGGCTTTTAAACGAAATGTGGAGCTGCTGTTTTACCACTTGCTTCTGCATCTAATTGACCTTTCTGATCTTGCTCACACTGCTGCTATTGAGCAGCTGCTAATGTGTCTGTGCGCTCCCAGAAGAGCCCAAAGGGCACTTCCTTTCTGTGCACTCAGCTTTCCAGACACGAGCTTTACCTCGCAGACACCTGTGTGTGTCTGAGCACTGCCTTCCCTCGCTGCGGGCAGATGTCCCCTCGCAAAGGGCACGGCGGGTTTGGGCTGCGGAATGGCAGCGACCAGGGAAGGTAGCCGGGTGCCGGGATGTTTCCCCACAGCTCTGTGGTGTCTGGGAAAGTGGATGGGGTTGTTGCCCCTGTCATTGCTGAGGGCCTGTTGTACTCAGCTGAAATCAGGAGCAGTTTTCTGTGCGCTTGCTGTGTGTGTCTCCCATCACTTGCTTTGGTCTCCCTCTACTGAGCAACCCCTCCTCAAGGTCGCACACATGATACGCGAGTGCCTTTTGCAGCTAGGGTTTGCCAGTGTTGTGGCTCTTCAGCACCTACAGGGACTCAGGGAAAGAGCAGATAACAGAAAGCTGCCTCTGAACACAGACCTCAGGATGCAACCTCTTTCTAGTGGGGGGTAAGGAAAGGGTTTGCTCTTCTGCCACTGCCACTTATCTGCTCACCAGAAGCAGGATGTATCTCTCTGACCTCTGCTCTTCTGGCAAATGTGGTTGAAACGGGCCAGCGGACTCACATGTTACTGGAGGAGAGGGAATTTATAATCAGACATAGACAAGCTGGCTTTATGTGACTGCATGAGTCTCATTTCTTTAGGAAATCATGGTAAAATATGTGGATGAAGTTGCAGTAATATTAAGGTTAGAGTTCACACTGGCCTCTATTTCTCTCTTAATTTTTCTAGTATGACGGTGTTAGTCAGTCTGGAGCTTTCTGAAAGTTTTATGGCATATGCAGAACTTTTTCAAAATTAGTTTCTTTATCTTGCCTAAATTTTCCTTGCTGAGTTTAATCATTAGGTGGGAAAAGAGAACACTTGAAAAACAGAGAAGCCTGTGTGGAAATATTGCTGGCTGGATTATTATTTTTTAGAAAACTTAATAGTGGCAGAACTTTCTGATTCATTATAGTCCTAAAAGAGCACTGAAGCATTCTGGCTAGATTCCTTCGTGGCTTGCCAGGAGTCCCGATGGCCATGCCGATGTTCCTCAAGGAAGGAAACGGGCGCTCTCCATCTGGGAGCACGTGGGGTACAGCAGGGTCCCGTGAACGCTGACTGCCTTCTCTCCACTGCCTTCTCTCCTTCTGACTGCCTTCTCTTTTCAGTGGAAGCATATCTTTTGGACTGTAAGTACTCAAGTGACAAATTAAGGCCTGGAATGTGTGCGGATCCAAGTGGGAAGAATTTCAAGAGGGAGAAAAAAGCACTGCCTGACATCTGTGGATTTTGCTTCCAGGGTTGGAAGTAGGTAGAGCAAAGGGAACAGTTTCCAGTTTTTGCTTCCCACAATGTGCTGAGTAGGTATAGAGTGGGTGAACGGAGGGGTGCCTGGCTGGACACAGTTTTCCTGCCCAGTTCCATTGTGACTGTGGGAATGCCCTCCCCTCGTGTGCCGGGCAACCTTTGGCAGGCTCTGGTCCCACTTACTGAATAACGGGACGATAGCAGATGTGACAGGAGACATTAAGGCTTATTTATTCCTACAAGTGAAACAGCTCTAACAGAGAAAAAAAAAAAAAAAAAAAAAGCTTTAACGGAATTAACTAAAAAAAAAGTGTCAGACAAAATTGTGCTTTGAATGCATTATAAGAGCTTACTGTTTTGCAGTGAGAAAAGACAGTCAGGTGTTGATAGCTTGTAGGAGGCAAGAGCTGTTATTAGGGAGTGGGAAGAAACACATTGAGTGTGGTGTGGGAGTAGGGCAGATGGGGATGAATCTAGAGGCTCCTTTGGAATTACTCATGTTCTGAATCATCTTCCTACAGAGCCACTCGCCAGGCTTCCAGTTGCAGCACACCATCATCCTGTGATGTCCCACAATATTGCCAAGATGCACGTGACATTTGAAAGGGATTTGTGTCAGCTGGGTGCATGATAGTAATGAGAGATGTTTGGTGAGGAGTTCGGGTAACTATTTTAGCCATGGAGGCTGTGATTATCCTATGCAGGTGGGATACAAATACATTAATTCAAGACCTCTGTAGGGAGAAAAAGGGGTGGTACATGATTAGCGAGGTAGCTAGAAGGGTCTGTGCAGATTTGTTAACAGAACAATTTCCATACTCATTCACCTGTGAATTCACGGGCTGTGTTGCCAAGAGTCTAGCTGTGCATTAGGTTTGGTGGAAGCCATAAGAAGAGCAAAGCAAATGGCCTAATATGTGTCCAGAAAAGTCTAGTGAGAATGCTGCTCCATGGGCTTGACACACATGCTGTGTGCTGTGACTGGAGACATACGGTGATAGCAATACAAATCCTCTGGTCCTGGCTAGAGCTGGTGCTCTAGCCACGCTCTAGCCAGGCTCCAAAGAGCCACAAGATGAAGACAGCAAGAGCAGATGGACTGAGTCCAACAAATCTGCTACTACAGGTGTAGGAGTGCTCGGACTGCTCTCTGCAAACACAAGCATGCTGCAGCCTGAGCGTGGGAGTCCTGTGAAAGCCGCAGGGCTGCTAAATGCACCATGGGCCTCGTGCCTTCAGCCAACCTGCTGGCAAGGAAAAAGCTCAGCAGCTTGACGAAGACGACAGCAGTCTCCTCGGGTCTTCTGCAGGACTTCGCAGGCCACAAGGGGTGTTTGTATGTTGGAGATTTGTGATGCTTTAGCACTGAGGCACAGGGCCCCAGCTTTGGCAAGGAAAATTTGAAGCCTGTCCCTGTCAGTGTCCTTTGACACTGGCCTTCTTAACCTGCTGCCACGTGCCGGGAAGGCTTCAGGAAGAAAACTGCTCAGGGACAGGTCTGTAGAGCAACTTGGTGACTACCAGGTGTGACATGTTCTACATTTTATGCTCAGCTAAGTTTTAAAACAGGTTGTTCTGCTTTTGTCTTTTCCTGGCCTCCTTAAGAAGAGCGAATGGTCTCTGGGCTACTCGCTGACTTCTACAGCTTATTAGGGCTGGACTCGGCCAGCTCCAGAGCCTCCTTTTAAATACTGAGGGAGGGGCATTCCTGGTGAGTAGAATGCCAGCCCAAAGAGATGGATAAAAAGCGTAACACGATGGAGCCTCCTTCCTGGGTGTCTCACAAATCCATTAACATCTGCACTAATAGACTCTCATTCTGAACTTTTTCAATCATATTCTAAAAAGCAAGGATATTTAATTTCATTAGACTGTTGCTTGCAACTGTGCACCTTCCTGTTTATTGCCTTTATTTATTGCTGAATGTGCTATATTTTTACTTCTGTTGCTTTTGGTACTAATACAATTTACCCCCAAAGGGCTAAAGAAGATTTATTTTGCAAATTTGAACTTGAACTTCCTAGCACAAAGTGGTGCTGCTCTAAGGTTTCAGGACTGGTGCTGAAAGATATTTCCCACAACAGTTGTGAAATTTAAATGAAAAGGAGTCTGCACTAAATTTTTCTTGCACTTTATATGGAATATTACATTTATTGGATAATTTTGAAGCTTATTACAGTGGGATTTTTTGTTATTTCATGACCTTTGTCATTAATTATGACTCAGACAAACAATTTTTTTTTTTATGTATATATACATGAATGGGTGCCTGGCAAGCTAAATATGAATATATTTATAGTTTGTTTCTGGGCAATTGTTGTTCTGTTTGGATAGTAATGGAAAAAGAAAAGGAAAGATCCTAGTAAGAAAATATATTTTTAATTCTAAACAATCAAGTGGCTGAAAAGTGAGGACATGAAGGAAGAGGCAGAAAGAAAGGAAGAAAGGAACCAGTGAATAGTCATAACAGAGAGGTGAAAATGTCACATCTAAAAGAAAATAAAAGCCATAGATTCCTTCTGTGTTTTTCTGAAGCCTCGAAACAATTTAAAGTATGAAAAACTTAGGCTAATTGAGAGCATTATGTTCATTGGCCCCGATTTTCTTTCTTTCTTTGTTTTCAATCCAGCCTTTCTCATTATAACCTCTTAAAATAAATAAATAAAAACTCTCTCTCTATAAATATCTGAAAGAGTCAGTCTTATATAATAGCCCTTTTCTTGCAGTAAAATTTATCATTATAACAATACTGTAGTAGTTTTGCTGGCAGAATCACAGCCAATCAAAGCTATTACAATAATGGAACATTTCATGGTTTTGGAAATTAAATGTGTAACCATGGCACTGAAATGTCTCTTAAATCATATTTGGAGATGTATTTTTCACCAAATGATTTGCACATTATCTCATTCCATCTGAATTTTATTTTCATTAAAATTACACCATCATTTTTTTTTCTTTTTGCTTCTGCAACAATTTGCAATAGAACTTCCATCTGCTTTCAGTTTTTGTAAGTTTGATCATATTTGTTGAAGAGGCAGATCTAAACTCTGCTTTATCATGAGATATAATGTAATGTTTGATTGATGGTCAAACTGTAAATTATCCTGTAAATAACTGGCAGGCTACGTTGTAGGAGTGAGTAATAATGGTATAGAAGTTAGTAGCTGTGCTATTTTTATTCGCTAGAAAATGGCTAATTTAGTCATTGTTCCGAGACCTGGAATCAGCTCCAGGCGTGTGAATCCACAGGAGTTTTACCTGTTAAAGGATCACAGGAGCCAGGCTTTTTGAGTAGGAAAGGAGGGGAGATCTGGAAGTGTTTGTTCTCTGTGTGTACGCTGAGTCTTTCCTGAGGTGTTTGCTTGCATCTGGGAGCCATTTCTGGTACTGAAATCATGTGAGATCTCCTCTTTGCTGTGTACCTCACCTCCTGCTTAGGGGAACTTCGGCATGTTTGTTAATAGAGCTCTCTAGACAGTAAAAAAGAAGATAAAATAGGGACTGAAAGGCACAGAGAAAATAAAAAGTATACCTGTGATGCTACCACAAATTCAGTGCTACTTATAGAGCTCAGATGGAACCACTGGAAAATGGAGTGTTAGTAAAATGAGTGTTCACAGGAATATGTAGTGTTAAGCAAAGTGTTGAATGAGGAAGCACATAAAAACTCTTCTTGGGTTTCTTGTTTCGGCTAGGAGAAAATGGTTTTTTTTGGCTTTACAATTTTATGTGAATATTTATGCATTTTGTGTGCATATGATAATAGAACATACGAATATAATTTGTATTTTAGCAACATTCTCAAAATAAAATGGAAAAATCTAAACAAATCAATTAGTGATATCAAGCTAAAATATATGGATTTTTCCAAACTATTGTTGTTATCCTTGAGAAAGCCAGGAGCTTGGCTGTAAGCTGGGGCACGGACACACCTGAGACGGTTCCAGCAGGAAGGAGAGCGCAGACACCAGGCAGGATGGGGTGAGCTGCTTTGGTGCAGGTCATCCAGGTTCATCCGTACAGCCGTCAGGTCTTTTAGCCTGGCCACAGATTGCCTTGAATGCAGGTCAGACTGCTGGGCAGACCCCCATGTTCTCACGATGCTGTGTGGTGCCGTGTAGGGCACAGGTGCAGGGGGGATTCCCTCCCCTATGGTGCAGGAATTCGGATGCTCTTGCAGGGCACTGGCCTGCTCAGGGCTTGTTGGCTCTGGAGGCTTGTGCTCCTTCTGATCAGAAGTCCCACCTCAGACCCAAGAAAATACTCTGGACAAACTTAGAGCGTACATCCTTGCCAGAAATTTGGGGATCAGCTAAATGATATTTTCTCTTGAAAAATAACTTTGTCAGAAAATGACCAGCCAGCTCTGGTTTCACGTCCTCTGATCTATCGTCTTTGATCTGTTTAATGAAAGTAGGGTTCCGGTAGGAACTTGGCTTTAAAAAAATTTTAGGCTGCCTCCTGCTTTCGTCTAGATTTTGGTCTTACTCAGCTCATGTGCAGCTATTTTTCTCTCCTTAGAGAGAACCCTATCCTGTTTCAGTCGCTTCCACAAAGGCTGCCTGCTGCTTTGCTGGCTTTTCTTTCTGCTCTTTTCACCAGAAGTGCCCATAACTAAGAAGTAATGGAGGAAAAATCATCCCAAGCTTTTTTCAAACTCAAATCAGAATCAAACTGAGATTCAGAAAAGGTTCAGATCATAATTTCTTACAAGATCTGCATCTGTTCCTTCAATCCTCTGCCTGATGTGTATTTCCAGTGCTGTCTGCAAGCTGGCAGTTGCAGGTAACACCAGCACTCAGGTCAATCGCATTTCTCTGACTCTTGCCACAGTAGATTTTGCTCTTGCTGATTTTTGTTCATCTTCTGACTAACTTCTCTTGTTTTTTCAAATTCATAAAAATTAGTTCCTTTCGTCCTCTCATATACTGCATCCCATTCTCCCAGTGAACCTGGTTCCAGGACGCTACACTGTGACTGGATTTTTGGAACTATCAAGGGTAACTGCTGTATATAGTATTTCATGTTGAAAAGGGGTAAAGACATGTTAATAGTAACTGAAATAGAGAAGGAAATCTTCAGGGTAGTGTGCTTCAGTGCTTAAAAGCATTTGCAAATTTACTTGCTTTGATACAGTAGATTGCAAGACATTTTACACATATCTTTTCCAGTGTGCCCATAAGTTACACAGAAAAAAAAACCGTCTAACTATAACTGGCAAGTGTTCAGAAACCACAGCTATTCAGTGTATTGCCTGGCCATTTTTAAAATGTATTTTGCACTTTTGGTAGATGTTGTAATGCATTCAGCACAGTGTGAAGTCTTGGCATAGATGCTGAGTTCTAAAATAAGATGAGCTCTGCCTTTTAAAACGCAATGTTTGCCTGTGAAATACCTTTGCTATTAAGGGTCTTGGGGAAGGGGGCAGGAAATAGAGATGGTGAATCTGCCAGCAGCAAGAAACCAGATTTCTTATGGATTTAAAAAAAAATAATCCCAGCAATGGGCAAAGCCCTTCACAATGAATGCTCAGTGGGCAGAATTGTGTCCTGTTTGTATGCTGATCTCCTTCCCCAGATGCCTCTGAGCACCCAGACTTGCTCTTGCTTTGTGCAGATGAAGGTGGCATGTGGTTTGGTAATGTGGGCAGAGGTCTGCCCCACCAGCCGGTGCATGGCTGGGCTTGGTTGCTCCTCTACTAGCTGCACATCAGCAGCAACATCCACACGGATGGGGCTACTCTGTGGCAGGGGAGGTGCCTAGCCTTGCCAGGTGCCTTAGAGCCCTTCCTGGGAGCAGAGATGCAGGCACCATCTAGGTGCAGAGCACCAGGGGCTCTGGCTGAGCTCCGCAGAGTTGCCCACGCGGAGGGCTCAAGACTTGCCTGGCAGTCACTTGGGCCACATCATCAGCATGGTTGTCACTGTGTCAGAGAGGAGTCCAGCGACACCTTGGCCTCTGTCCTCAGTGAGTGTTGGGGCTTTGCAGAATAGCAGGACTGTACAAACGCTGAGCTTGATGTAAAGGTGAGTAGGTAACAGGAAATGAGAAGGCACGGGGGGTGCGTTAGGCCCACGGAGGACCTGTCGTGAACTCCAAATAGGTGGAGATTCATGTTATGCTGATGTAAAGAAAATCTTTGTGCTCAAAGATTTTAACCCTGAGAAATTTGCCATCCGGATTTGGAAAGTCTTTCCAGCCTGTGTCAAGCTGGGGATATATGGCTCCCTCTTTGGTTTTATTGTGGTATGTTTTGTCCATTTACTTTAACTATCCTTGAAAAAGTCTGTGTAACCTCCTCATCCTCTCTAGAGAGAAGAAAAGTCAGACAAAACAGAGCAGGATCTTTCCTCGAGCCCTGCAGTGGCTGCCCCTCAGGCTCAGTCAGTGCTGCAGCTCAGGAGAAACAGCTGGGAATTTTATAAATGGTACTTGAGGTTCTCCTGCTTGCAAGTGCAAACTGCAGTGGCTGTTCCCATATTGTTTCTCACAAAGTAAATGTCAGCCCTGTTCTATTTTAGATGTAAAATAAAGTTCTCTTCTCTTAGATTACTTCTTGAGTAAGAAAGAGAATTTGGAGTCTAGTTTTAATTCATTCTGCAACAGAAGAGACTATTGGGTACCAAATGCCCTGGCCTCACATTACTGCACTGAGGATAACCAAGTTGTTAGTGAAATCTGTGCTGAAATGAGGACAGAGGAATGGCCCTCTGGTTATAGTCAGCACTCACTCTGAGATTCTCCTTTTGGCTTTCAGTAGCCTCTCCATTATGCACCATGAAAACATAACAAAATGTGTGGATGCAAACATGAAATACTCTAGCCCTTTCCAGATTTTTCTTTTCTCCATAGTTTGGTTTACCTTACTGCATGGTCAAGTTGTTGTTATCTGATTCCCTGCCTCTGGGAGCCAAGGAACTTTCCAGCCCACCCCTGACACTGGAGCAAAGCTGTGGTGGGGAGGTGGCTGCACCACGGGTGTTCTGCTCCGAGCTCTTGGTTCAGTGTCAGCTTTGAGATGCCTCGTGCCCACACAGGGCTTCAAGGAGCTGCTCTGTGACCCAGACGCGTCTCCGGTGCCTCCTGCTCAGCGCTGCCCATCTCGCAGGGTAGCGCCCCTGGACCCTGCCTGGACGGCTCCTCCTGAAGCCTCCTGCTGCGGAGCAGCTACTCCCCTCCGGGCAGCCTGGCAGGCAGCAGCAGTTGCTGCTGGGGGGCTCGGGGCTCCCTCAGGGCGCTGCTCAGTGCCGGTGCCCTTCTGGAGGCAGCCCTGGCTCCAGGTGCCTCCCGCGGAGGGGATGAGCTGCAGCCCTCGCCGCATTCAGCAGCACAGCGGGGGCCGTGCAGCAGAGTGAGCATTTGCTTCTGCTGCCATCCCTGCGCGGGGTAGCGACGGGTGAGGAGAGCCTGAGGCCGGCTGAGCGCTCCCGGCCCCGCGCTGCCGCTGGCCCCTGCCCAGGGCGCCCGCGGGGGAGGCGGCTCCATCTGGCCTCATCTTTGTCTTGGGCACCCATGGGAAAGGAAAGCACGACTTAGCTCCGAAGCATTAAACACAAAAACCTGAAACATTATCCCTCAAGAACCATCTAATTCTTTATGGCTTAATATAAGCACGCCTGAAGATTGATGAGGAAAGGATGTTGCTCCTGTTGGTAATTACAAGTTTGCTCCGTTTGGTGTTTTCTGTTCTGGTTATTCTATTTCAGTGTTTAGACTTTGTCTTAGGTGTGTGCAAATGCTTTGTGCTGCGTCAGGAGCTTTGCTTAGCTATTCATGTGCTCAAACCCTAGATGCTTATCCTTTCAGGCAGATCAAAGACATATGTTTGGGAATAAGTAAACAGGAAGAGAGAGATCTCCAAAGAGTGATGACAAAGTAAAACTTCTAAGTCATAAATATGCGTGTGTTCCCTCCTCATAGTCACTGTTGCCAATGACACACAAATATATAACGATTGAAATCTTCTAGCTAATTGCAATGGCTATCAATCAAGCTGGCTCTCCAATAAATTACTTCTTTCTTTTAGAGATAAATAAATTCCTTGGTATTGAAGGAAACAGGTTCTGCCAAAGAGAAAAAATACAGGAGTTCTGTTTTAAGAAACAGAGCTTTTGACCTGGATGATGAGGGTAAAAATGCAAAGTTATTCCTTCTATAGAAAACTAAGATTGTAGGAGCTAACTGGTGCTGGGATTCACTCAAAACTTTGTATTTCAGACCTGAAGTACTACAGGTCTAATAGAAGGTGTGGTGAAATGCAGATGCTGTATTTATTTGTAGGTTAAGATATGTTGATAGATAAGTAAGATTTGGTTTAGGAATGGCTATTTTTGGATAGCAGAGTGTTGAGAATTCAGACAAAAAGCTGTGGTTCAAATAGCAATGGGTCCCCAGGAGCAGGGTTGTGATACATGTACCCAGTAACACAGTGGCACACACCAGTGCAGAACAGGGCTATGCAGACAGCAAGGGAACTAGCTCTGGATCAGTGGCAGCATAAAGCAAAGCTAGTCTGAACCCATTAGCCTGGGCATAGTGCCATGCTAATATATCTATACTGCTCCCAGGACCCGAGCTAATGCCTCAGCCTGGTGCTACACTGGGTACTCGCACCAGCTGGTGCAGAGATTTCTGCATTGTGGAGTGCAGACAGGCCCTGGGGTTTTCACACCAGCTCGCTAAGCAAAGTGAAATGAACTAAGGGCAAGATGCAATCTGAGACTTTGAAAGGCAGAGATGTTTAATCTTGGGCTCCTGAATCCTTATTTGTAGTCCTCGGGAGGGATCCATTGTAAAGGTTATGGAAGTCAAGGAGAGGCTCTGCACTGCCAACCACAGGCTTTGGATCAAACTCAAGTACTCAAAAGCCGAGAGTACCTAGCAACTTCTGCTGATGTCATTTTTTGACACTATTGCATGGTATCTGTAGAAAATAAGCTTGTTTAGCTAGTCAGTCAGTTTCTCAGATGTCCTGTGAATTCAAAAGGAAAGAAAAGTTAATCCCAAGCTTCATTCTACCTTGTTTCAGGGAGCAAGAAGTGTATATATGCAACTCAAAAATAATGTCCTGCTGTCCCTTTGAAAACACAAGCAACAAATTGTCCA
>JAUBNY010000666.1:3519908-3533097 GCA_032275445.1 Crypturellus soui | reverse complement strand
AAGAGAGAGTTCATAGCATGATTCTGGTCCAGCTGGGAAGGGCTGGGAAGCTCTGAAAATTGCAGACCTGAACCTGCTGTTATATCCAGTAATGCCTTAGGTTGCTCGGTAAAGGGAGTGAATAATTGGAGCCTGAGGTGGGTCCAGTAGTACTGCAAACAGTACTACTGTGTCAGACAAATGATACTCTTAGAAAATGTAAATCTTCCAGTGGGAATTTGCCCAAGAACTGTTAAGTTTTTGCCTAGGAGGAGTAGGAGACAGATAATTGATGTTTGAAACACATATATAATTTCAGATGTGAGCTAGAGGAGGTCAGCTCCTGTGAGGGGAATGGCATGTGAGAAAGAGAGCCTCAGTGGAAGAGGCTTTTGTGACAGGGGAGTCAATGGGGAAAAGTGTTCTCGGCCCAGAATGTCTCTGCTGCAAACAGGCCATGTGATTTTTTTAATGTACAGATGCATGGAACAGACTTGTAAAAATGGGTGCTTCCTTCCTCATTGTTCAGTGAGAGGCCAGGATGATGTTGGGAAAGTACATAATGAAAAGCATTTAATGTCCTGTTGGGAATATAAATCCTTCTGAAATGTAATCCACAAGGACTGAAAGAATGAGGCACGGGCCAGAAGTGTAATGGTAGGAGTTGGGGAGAGCTGTCTGTCAGGGAGAGACAGACATTAGATCCTCTTTCATTGCTAAAGAACTCCCGGCATTTTAATTTTTTAAACATTACTGAGCACACTCAGGAGGTAGTTCAGAAATTAAATACTTATTATGCCAATTTTACAGCTGAAGAAACCAAGGGAGAGATTAAGTGCCAGGATTTTCTTTTAAGTAACTTGTGTCACACAGCAAGTCTAGCCTGAGATTTTCATATACTAAGCTCATACCTCAGTTCTACTTTTCCCTTTTTTCAAGGTCATTGGTGTTGCATTGATACAAAATCACCAGAAATCAAGGCTAATTCCCACCTCTTTATTGCTCCTTTATTACTTATTACTATTATTATATTTGACTTCATTATCTGCTTTGGTCACTGTGTGATTCCCTGGAAATTATGACATACATTTATAGTGCTTTAAACTAAATGAAAACATTAAGTAGCACGATATATGCACTATTAGAAATTGAAAAATGTCTTAGATATATTTTAATATAATGATTTAAAATTAACGGGCATGTTTTCCAATTACATTTCTATGGTGTTGGAAACATGGAAGATAAATTTCCTTTAGGAAAGTCACTTCTGTAACTCTACTCGCAGCTGAAGCAGGATCTGTGGAAATATTACCTGCAACAGAAATTCATGAGGTCCCAAGGTCAAATCCTTTTTGGGATATGGTGATACATGGTAGCTCAGCTGCTTCAAAACATATTTCTAATATTTCTAAAAATATTTAGCAGATAAAACTGTTATCTACCCAACAAAGATTAAAAGGCCTCTGTGGTGCAGATAGGAGTACCAGTTGTCTGACTTAACATGTGATTAAGTAAGTGCCAGCACCCAGAATTCTGTAGGCTTAGAATTCAGATCATGCAACATCAACAAAATTGTGTTTGCAGTCTAAACAGAGCGCTGTGAGCTGCTGTCTTAACAGCGGCAAATGTTAGCCCTCTAGTATGCCCCAAGCACTGTTAAGGAGAATTAGGGAATATGGGAAGCTGATTTCATGAAAATAGGATTTAGCATAAATATGAATCTATGAGACCCCAATGCCTGATGTGTAACCCTGATGATGACCCTCCAGTGCTGTGGAGCTCACAAGAAGTTCTTATTGAACACGATATTTTAATCTATCTTTGTTCTTTCAGAACTGGATGGATGGTTTTGATGAATCTGTTTTTCCCAAAGAAATACAGACTTTTTGGAACCAAGTACTTTTGGCAAACACTTTGGCAAAACATTTTGGAAGATTTTGAAAGAAGTATGTGGTCTATTGCACTTTTTTGACTTTAGCAGTTTGTTTTGTTTTGTTTTGTTTTTCGTTTCAACTTGAGCATTTTCCTTCAGCTTTTCCATTTCATTTTTTCAATGTTCTATGGAGTTTCCCATGTGCAGGAGCTTGTGGTGGGGCCGTAGGGGAAGGCTGCTCCTGCCAGCTACCTCCCCAGTGTTCTTCACTTGGGATCCCTTCCCATAGGGGCAGGAAAGCCCTGGGGTCTTGTGACTAAAAGTAGCCTCTTTGAGACTGAGTTTGCCTTTTCAAAGGTGTGCTGAGTGCTGAGAAAAAACATTGCCTTTTTTGGAAAAAATAATTTAAGAAATGAATTTATAGCTCTTTGCACTTCAGCAGACAGTTGTGTGGTGTCCTGTTCCTCAGATGTCCCTCTGTGGGTGTGCTGGTGGAAGGCTATCTCTTTCCAAAGCAAGAACAGATTGCAGAGGTCACCTCATGCCCAAGAAATCTGCCATCCCTGAAGCCATTTTGCAACATGAAACAAGATGCTGGAAAGCCCACAAAGAGTATGTGATGTCTGTGGTGGTGATGGCCCCTCAAGATGCAATGCTGCCTCACTGCGCCCAGAGTCTGAATCTGAGGACTGTTAACTCGGAGCAGCAGGCTGTGGTGGTGAGCAGGGCCAGGGCTGGAACGAACGCCCAGGCTGCTCAAACACGTGATGAAGTGCTGAGGCTGCTTTGGTGCAGGCACTGAGGACAGACCGCTTAGGGGCAGAAGATCCTCAGTCTGCCATCGGTGCATGTGGCATTTGATAAGCAAGGTGCAGAGGCAGCGTCCTCCTTCCTTCTGGAGGGACCGACTGCCCTAGGATTGTCCTTGTGTGTGACAGGAGACCTGGCTGCAGGGACGGCAAGGGAAGGGCAGAGAGGGGGAGCGTCTGTTGCTGGGGAGGAGGCCGCTGCCTCTCTTTGCCTCGTGGCTCTACCTCCCTGCTTGATTCTATTGTGTAAACAGTTACATTTTGGCTCATTTGGAGCTTTGTTTAATATTTAGGGTACTGTTTACTGGTAACAGAAGATGTGTTGCTGGTATGATGTGGAATAAGCCAACACCTTTGGAAGAAACACATGCCTCCTTCCCCTTTGTTTGGTTCCAGATAACGTGGAAAGGCTTTCCACACAGCTGGCTGCCTCAGAGCTGATGTCAGTGCTGTTTGTGCTAGTGATAAATTTGCTGAGGTTTCAGAGGAGGTAACTGGAGGAATGGTGAGAACAAAAGATGCAAACATTTCTCCTCCTTTCTAATGGTGTGTTTCACGTATGCAGTATTAAGCAGCAACTGGTTTGGCATTTCCTTTGTTTTGCTTATTGGTATGCACGTCTCTGAGGCCCAGAACAATTCTGTGCAGAGATTTCCTCTGGTCTGGCTCTGCTCCTCGTGAGGAAGCCAGTGTGGGTGAGCAAAGTAAATGCTTGCTGCATTGTGAATATGGCCTTACTCCATAGCGCAAGCGTAGAAGTTAGGGATAATGATTTTTATTTGCTGTTTAGGAAATCAGCTTGGAAGTAAAATGAAAAGACCACATATGAATCATCTTAACTTCAGAATGGTTGATTTTACAATGCCTTTAAAAGAATAACAAGAGCAGTGTTAATCAATCCGATAGATGATCCGTTGAAAAGGCTGCAGTAAGAAAGGGAGATGCAAAATAAAATCAAACAAAGCCGGTGGTGGTGTGAAGGCTGCCAGCAGAGTAAGCCTCTGGCAGATGCATGTGGGATTTACACAGAGGAATGAGAGCAGTGCATATCCGCTAAGTATCAGAGAAAATTCTGGATATTTCCTATGAAATCAGACTTCATGTGATCAAGTCTTTGTGATTCCTGCCGTGTTCTTAGCTGGAGTAGTCCTTCATCGTAACTCCAAGGGTTACATTTTTGATGAGATGATGTTGTAAGCCTGAGGACCTTTTTGCTTGTCCTTATCTTTTGATCTCCTTGCCCAAGCTCCCAGGGCCTTGGGAATGCTCTGGCCTTCCCAGTGCCTCAACGTGCGTGCGGTGGAGAACTTTGAGGAGAGACCGTGGCGCGAAGCTGGCAGCAGCCTTGGGGCTCCCTCCTTGAGGCCGTGAAAGGTCCAGCGGCACCTTGGGGCTGCCAGTGCCCTTTGCTGGGCCCCAGCACTCCCATGGCTCTCTCAACTCTGTTGAGCAAAGAAGAGATTGGTATAAAAAATGAGGCACTAAGTAGCCAGTTTTATCCTGATGGTAGGTGTCTTCATGCTGACAAAAGCAGGACAGTTTTCAACATCATGTCCCCAGAAATGACGTCCTCATTTTGAAGAAGATAGCCCTGATTCCTCTGTCTTTCCCATGCCATTGGGAAGTATTATTGTAGTGGAAGCTGACAGCTATATTTTGTTTCGTATCTATTCTGCGGGATCACTTCTGCTCAGCCTTAGCTATATTTGTATAAATATGTATATGTACATTTGCATGCATTTGAATGTCTTTATCTCATCTTCTATTCTTAGATATCTGAATGAATTAGAGAAAAAGAGCTAATGCAGAGGTAACAAGTTTTAAGATTGTTTTATTTGTACATGTTTAACCCATGAAGAAGCAATTGCTTACTTGAAAGTACCCAGTACTAAGGTGTTTGGGGAATATTGTAACCTACAGTTGTGTCTTTGCCTATGTAACAATGTAAATGAGGTAAGATATGTGAAGAGGAATGGTAAGAGTGATTATACTGGAAAGAGCATTATAAAATATTCCCGAGAGATCTGAAAACCTTAAATGTGAGAAATGAGAAAAACTGGGTTGCAAATTCTAAACTTCTCTACTTGTTTATGAATTTTTCCTTTCTGCCCTTTCTTTTTCAAAGCTTGTCCTATTTGGATGTTTTATGAGTGTGCACCCACTGACTTAGGCCTCTCTTGATAGACCTCAGTGAGAAAGTAAAGGTAATGGTAATTTGAAGAAAAAAAAAGTAAAGTGTATTTAGTTTGTACGCTTGGAAAATCACTAGCATTGTGGCAGTGCCAAAGGATTTTATAATAGCTGAGCTTAGACTAAAATTTCCTGTATACAGCCAAAATCATGCAGAAGAATCATGGTACAAATGAAAATCAGCTCCAGAATGCTTCTGATTTAGCTAAAATTCTAATTTTGACTAAGAATTTTGGAGATTTCTGCTTTTTTTCCCCCGAGCAAATTTAATTTAAGATTGTTTCAGCTGTACCCTCTGGACTTGAAGATGCTTCATTTTATGCACTTTATTTAAACGGGTCCTTAAACTTAACTGCTGTCTTCTAACTTCTTTAAAAGCCATTAAAGAGAATGTTATACCCTCTTGTAGGTCCACTAAGTCACTATTGGAGTTTATGGAATTAAATCCTGAAAGGCAGAGACGTACCAAAGCGTGGAACGACACTCATCCCTCAGAAGGGCCGTGCTTCTGCAACAGGATCTTCTGTCACTGGCCTTACTCCGGCACAGAGGCTGAGTAACTTCACCAGGCTCCTCATCTGCCTGCAGCATAAGGCACTTGCTCCGGGCAAATGCACTTCACGTTAAGTCTACTGCAAAAGATTATGCACACGCCAGTAAAAGGAAAGAAACTATTGGATTTAGTTTGTGCTCTGGAAATCAATTTTTTTTTTTTTCCTTTTTCTGAAGTTCTCGCTTCAGGAAGTTTAGGGCCATTTGGAATCAAAGGGCTTAGTTTGGCTGCTCTCAGGCTTTCTAAGCAATATTAGCATATCTGTTTGATTGCTTCCCAAGAGGCCCCTCATACCCTAAAAAGGAGTATTTGCATATGCAGTGGTTGTCATTTTGGCAGTAGCTAAAGGTCAGTAGGCAGGGTTGACTTCTGCTTAAAATTGTAAGTTTGACTGGGGATTTCGTAGGGGGTCTAAAAGAATCAGTGAATGTATGTAACTTGATGAGAGCTTTGGGCCACTGCTCCTTACGCTTCCGTGAGAATCCTAGTTTATTTTGCATCATTTTGGCCTCCTTGGCCAGCATGGTGATGAATCACTGTAAGAAGGCATGCAGAGTTGCTGATAGGACGTGCACAGAAACCCACGTTGAGGAAATATGTTGAACCAATACATGCCATGGCTTCTTTAGCCAGCCCAGTCTGTGGCTGTGTTGCCCACTTTTCAGGAAGCAGACAAATCTGTGCACATTTCTATTTGACATTGTGCACATGCTGGCACAGTTGGAAATGTTTTTGTATCTGAGATGTTGAATGAAGATGCTCAGCTGAGCATTTTGTTTTGGCTGAGTCTGCCCTTTCAGGCTGCAATGTGTAAACCTCTCCATGAATTCCTGAAATAAAGGAGTTGCCTAATGCGAAAGAGAAATTCCACAAATATGAAACCCTTGGAATGTTTTCTACATCAGCCATTTCCTTCCTTACTTGTGCAATGTGTATGGATTGTCAGCGTGATGTGGTATGTGGTAACCAATGCATGCAGGAGGCCATTAATCTTCTCGTTAGAGCGCTGCGCTAGCGCGCGAGGTAGGGGAGCAGTGGAAGCCAGTTCAAACACTCTCAGCTTGTTCTGCTTATCTGGTGCACGGCCCCGGTCCTCGGCTGCAGCCCGGATCCACGTCCTGTAGGTGTCAGCGTGTTTACCATCGCCTGGACACTTTGTGGGAACAGCCAACTCATGGATTGTGGTAGTCTTTATTGGTAAGAGTCCCGTTACTGGGAAGGGCTTTTGTACCATCCTGTGTGCGCTCGAGATAAAGAGTGTGATGGAAACAAAAACAATTAGATCTGACCTGGCAACCATGGGGTTAAAATGCCTGAGGATATCTGATGTACTCTTAGAAATGTAGGTTTATGAACTTGTTACCTTTATGCATCAGGATTTTATTCTCCAATTTGCCAGACTTGAAGCTCACAGAATAAAGATTGGTTGTACTGCACACCAGTAAAAAAGCCCTTGGTCAAAAAGGAACAGACTCTGAAATGCAAAAACCTTGGAAGAAAAGTGATTTATTAAACTTTTTATCCACTATCTTTGCAATTATAAGCTATCACACTGTATAGAGTTTTTCCCTACAATGCTAATGCTCCCTCTAGTATATGTTGGTATGTTTTTTTTCTACAGTTTGTAAAGACTGAGGCTTTTAGCGGTTTAATCCAAACCAAAGCATCTTTATCATGGGACTTGCCTTTAATTCTCTCTCAGATGCTTTTTCTCCCTGTATGCCAAATTAGCTATTCTGAAGGCATGCATTCTTAATTAACATTTTTTTAATCAATGACTGGATTCTCAGGGGGATTTTTTTTCTATGCATCATTATTTTTCTCCTTCCACAGCAACTTCACAAGCAGATTAAATAAACAGAAAGAAACACGTTGTGGATTTTTCTTGTGACAGCCTGCAAACCTGTGAACTTTTTTATTTATTTTTAACTTGAAGCTGCTAATTGTGGAACTGTATAATTAATGCATTATCTACGACAACAAGGTTACATGGTTTGTATTTAGCAAACAGGCTTTTTCTGGAGGGTGGAAAAATACACAGTGAAAACTTAAGGAAATACTAAGCTGTTCTTCACCACGTTGCTTGATGAGCAGTCTCAGCCTGCATTAGAGCAGTGAGCCTGATCTGACTCGAGAGGTACCCTTAAAATCGACTGGAGCGCTGCTATCACCATGTAGCCCTGCAGCCCGAACCTGCAAGTTAGCCTGATACTCTCAGAACTGGAATGTTTGCACTGCTAATTGGCACATTCCTACTTAGATTTGGTAGGACATGCTGATTTGTAACATGACTCAAGAATTTACTTCTTAATGGATAATGCCTTCCTAAATCTTCCTGTTCACCAACCTCCTTTCTTTATTGAATCTGTCTACTGCTCAGTTAGCATTCTTAATATTTATTATCTTGATTTCATTCTGATTATTTCGCATGTTTTCCTCTGCTTCAGAATTTCTTTGCTGCCTGACCTTTCCATAAATCAAGTACGTGTTGGCATCTGTTGATAATGATGGAATGACTTCCTTATAGCTTGCAGCAAATTGACGTTATATCAATACTGACTGTGTTATTACAGTTGTAGAAACATTTTTAACAAATCCAATGATGCTTTCTGTATTCAGGAATGAAATACAGTATATCTAGGGACTTTTTTTGGAACTGAACGTGGTGACCCCAGAAATAGTTTGACCTCTTTCATTATGAAAATTAGAAGGTGGCTTGTTTTAATATATCTCTGAGTTCAAAGAGATTGTTATAAATGCCATAGATTTGAGTCTGAATTGGTATTTTTGACAAGTTCCATTCATTACATTTTTGACTCCCCTTGAAGACTGTTTCATTCATCTTGATCATAAGATTTTAGTGTTGGAAAAATTGTAGTGCATCCACTGCATGAGTTTTGCAGTTCTCTCAGTTGTCATTGTGTAGGTGCAGTTTCTGGCTTCTGACAGTTTCTTGGTGCAACTGTTTGGTGACAGCTTCACAGTGAAACACTGCAGAAAAATCTTGAGCTCTCAGGCAAATTTTCCACTGGGTTTGCTCTTTCTGTGCTGCTGTGAAAGAGCTGGAAACGATGCAGATGGCTATGAGGACGGGGACTAACCCTGGTCATTTTTTTTCTCTTCTTAACAATTTTCTAGTGCTTAATTTGATTGGCTTTTACTAGAATTACTTTTCCAGTGGGCCAAGACCTTTGCTCGTCTGCATTTGGAGAGTGTATAGGGAGCCACTGAACATCACTCTGGGAGAAGGGAAACCTTATTCTGCTCTGCTTGCTTCCTATCATCGTATGTCTATAATTCATCGCCTTTGAGAACGGTCTTATCGCAGCATCGACTCATTAGTGGTTTAATACAGGATAAGCTTATTAGAGGTAATCTGTTTACTGAATGTCCTTACCACACAGCAATCTAGTTAATAGAATCTTTTGAAGCTTTGTCTTCTGGATATATCTTTTAAACTGATCCCTGATTATTTATCTGTGTCTATATCTTTAGCTTCTTTTCTTTAGACTTGTAGCTGCTTTGGCATAAAATTACGGCGGCTGGTGAATTTGCTGATAAACTAAATACTCTTCCAGGGAAACAAGGCAAACCAACACCAGTCTGTAATGTGCTAGCCAGATGAAAGAATTCGGTCTATTCGTAGTTGTTTAGACTTAAAAAAATAATATTCAGTATTATTAAGGCAAGATTTTCTGGAGAATTACTTTCATCAAATGTTGCCACAATTCTCAACACTCTCCATCACACAGCAGTTTGGATGTCCAGATGTTTCCTGTCCAGCAGGCTGACCTCCCTGAGAATCTGGCCCACTGCTTAGGATGCGCAGAAGAGGAAATGGATCTGGACTATCCATCTTCAGATGGACAGATATCAGTGGAGAAAACTTCCAAGCTATTGTACTCAAAAAGACAAGTGAGGAAAATGCATTATGAAAGAAAACCTGAAGAATGAAAAATGGTAACCATGAAAAAAGCAAAATAGTGAGTCCGTTTTATCGTTGGATCTTCGTGGCCATTGGAAATAGCTCAATGCAGTTCTTCACTGGCAGTTCAAAATACTGTGCATGTCCATCCTGACACAGGAGCAGCTATCCAGTTACTGTAACAGGCAATATTGTGCTAATAGCACAGTGGGGACTGTCTGTATTCCCCTTTGCTCATGGCAGTTTAGATGCATTTAGAGCAGAAATACGAATTGTTAAATAGCCTTTTCCCTTTGTAGAAAACAGAATCTCAGATTTACCAATAACAACAATATTTAAGTGACTTAAGAGATACTATTTTCTACAAAAAGCTGAAAGTTTGAAGCATATATATATATATATATATATATATATAAAAAACTGGTAACATTTTTGCTCTGATAAAGGCTTAAAGTAAATGTGACTCTTTTAAAAAATGTTGCATACATTCTGTACGTCTTGTTTAACTACTACTTTCTCTGTTGCTGAACCTGGATCACAAGAGTCTAACCAAACTGTCTGAATCGCCTCAAAAGCAGGTGCAAGAGTGAATAGGCTGGAGCCAAGATTTGTGTACAAAGATGGTGTTAATTGAGACATTGCTCAAATAACGAGCTGTCTCATCTTTGAATAGAATAGCTTATTTCGTAATGTCCTAGGCAAATTCCACGAAGTTCATTCCTTGCAATGAAAAATGTATTTGTAGCAAATGGTGCCAAAACTATTGTGTACATTAAGAAAAAAAAGAAAGAAAATAAGCATTTCCCTGCCAATGTTTTTCTAGAAATGCAGTACCCATTCTTTCAGCTTTTCTTGAATGTTGAGTAGATATTGGTACCCAATCAGAATATGGCTGCTGATGCTGCAGGACAGCAGAGAAGCTGGTCTTTGCAGGCACTTTAAAGCTACTATTGAATTTCTGTAAGTCCAGAGAAATCTAGTATCTCCAGCCTGTAAAACAAGCTTCTCTGTTTGGCCTCATTCATGTTTAGTCTGTTTCTTCTTGGCAAAAGCTCTTCAGTGACGGTCTCCACCAGAATGACACTAAAGTGTTTTCTTTACTTGCCATCTGTCTGGACTGATTGGAAAAAGTAAAGTGGGGCTTGTTTAGAAAAATATATAAGCAGTACATTTGGCAAAGAGTCTGTTACAGATGTATGAAAAGCAGCTGGGTCCAGCTCAGGAGGTTAAAAAAAAGTTTTATTACGGAGACTTTTCATGTATGAGTTTATGTATTAAATGTGTTCTTTCATTTCACTTGCAAAAAATGACTACATAAATTAGCTATAGAATTTAATTAGTTTTATTTGTGTTTTACCAGGCCACTTAAAATATTGTAAGTGTGAACAGAGATCTGATTTTTCCAGGGTTACCAGCTAAGCACAGCACTTAAGAGTAGCAGAATAGAGTTCAAAGCTTCTTAAACTCTTTATTTCACCTTAATTCAGTGAAGCACTTAAACAAGTCTTAAGGTCAGTGCACTGCTGCACTGGTTCTGTTTTTATGCATGCAGGTCTGTGAGGCCTGCAGGTCTGTGTGTTTTTATAAACAGTGATTGTGAACATCTTGCTAAAGGCAGCTTAAAATAGCAGTGAAATCCTGCTTACCCTAATGCTTTCTCCGAATATGTATATGTTTGTGTGTGCATAGATGTTAGTATGTGTGTGTGTACAGAGAGCAAGTATAAGCAAGCTCACATGATGGGTTTTCTCTCCAGCTGTGTGAATTGCTCAGCTTCACCCTTACAAGAATTCAGAATCCATCATGGTTAGAGGTCAGAGCCTGTCTTTAAACTTGCTATGTTTGGCCCAGTCTTTTTTTCCCTTCTACTTTGAACTCTCCGCAATTGCCTTCTGCTGTGCTTTTACCATGAGAGTTACTCCCTGCCTTTATTGGCTGAAGTTTTCCCGTGGTGAGTGTGAAGCTAAGCAAAAGCTGCTTTTATAGTTTCCGAACGAGAGAGATGCTGAATTCTAATGGCAGGAAAATCCTTTTTTTTTTTTTTTTTTTTTCTCTCTCTATTCTGAGGTATGTTGATCCCTGCCTACAGTGAGGGCATCATAATGCTTCTGCTTGATCACTACTGCCTCATTATTATTTCCTGTAAAAATAAACCAGTTTTAGCAGGGAAAATTTCTCTCAGGTTCTCAGATAGGATTTTTGTTGTTGTTGTTCCTTCAAATCATATTTTTCCATACTTTCAGTTATTGAGTCTGTCTCTTTGTTATATATATTTAAATATATATATATACATATATATATGCAGCAGGATTATCCAAAGGAGAGGAGAATTTATTTCCTTCAGGTTAAAATTCTGCTATTGTGTAAGAGCTAGAGGCTAGTCCAGTTTCTGGTTCCAGAAAACTGAAGAAACTGGACTATATCCTACTGAACCACTATTTTATTTTGCTTATGTTTCACAATCAGAGAGAAACAAAATCGTAACCTTCTGAAAATGTTTCTAAATTTCAGGACCTCTGAAATTTGTTCTTTACATATACAATTACTAATATCTTTAACTGAACTATAAATATTTTGCACTCTTCTCATGTTTTTCTTTTCTGAGATTCTATTTTTGGAAGCATTACTCATGTCAAGTGCTAATCCCTCACCAAAATAGGTGCTTCTTAGGCCTCACGGATTAGATCCCGTCTATTACGAGATGAGGATCTTCCTCGCTTGTGCATGTTTGACATATTGTTTCTGTGATGTCTTCGGACATATGAAGAGTAAAGATTGGTTATGGATGAGATAACTAACCTTAGCTTTCTGATTTGGAAAGTGTAAAGTGGTAAGCTGAAGTTCGGCAATCTCCTTTTGATTAACACAGACCGTGGCAGCAAGTGATACACCTGGAATTTATTTATAAATAGGCAAATGTGTGTATTGAAGTATGCAACAGCGTTGTGCTGTCAGCAAGCTAGAGACATCTGTAAGAATTACTGGCATAGATTGTACCTGCATCTTTTTTGTGGCTAGATTTGCAGGTGAGATTTTTGCAAGTCCACAGCCCGATGCAGATGTTTTGAAACTTGCCAATACATTGATTTTTTTTTCCTCTTGGGCCTTTGATTAACATATAATTATTTTTGCCATTTTGTTTGTTTTGTAGCATCTGTTCCACATGACATGTTTACTTTGTCTCATCTCGTCTCTGTTGCATGTTCCCACTTATTATTTTTCAAATACTGCCTGCTGCACTGGGTGATTCATGTTTTTGCTGGACCTTATTAGCTCAATTTACTGCTTTCACTACTGTTAGCTTTCAGTTCTAATTTAGAGATTTATTCTGCCCTCCCTCATTAAAATTATTACTCTTGGTACATAATGTTTTTACAAATGAGTCAGTTAACTTTTGTAGAAGGAGAAGCTAATTTTCTTAGAAATTTTATGTGTCCATATGGGGTTTGATTTGTCCTCATTATGCTTGTTTTATGTTGTTGTAGTTCTACCAATGTCAGTAGAAATTTATATAACAGAGTTCTTTCATCTTGATGATACATGGTAAGATCATACCGCACCCTTTATGCCTACAGTAGGGCAGGATTATGCATTGAAAACACTGAGGGTCCACTCTCTGGCCAAGGCTGCACAGGATATAAACAATATAAACTGGTATGGGTCTAACAAAGGGGCTCTGATTTACTGCAACTAAAGATCTTGCCAGTGCACTTACTTTCATATCTTCACATCCAATTAGTTTCACAGAAGACTTTGGAGAAATATGCATGGAACTGTACATCATTCGCTTGGTGGACAGTAATAATATTGCTACTTCTTCAGATTTTGATTAATATCATTTTGTGTGTGTGTGTGTGTGT
>JAUBNY010000666.1:3500815-3513288 GCA_032275445.1 Crypturellus soui | reverse complement strand
GGGATCTTTGTTTAGAATTCAGAGATGTGATTTGGTTAATTTAATAGCCTTCCTCTGCAAGCTGTCAGAGTCAACTGGATGACTCTCAGCATTCAAAACTGTTTTCTTGGGTAAAGGTACCAGAATCTGGTCCTTGGGCCATCTTTTACAAATATTATAATAGGAAATATGAATGAATCCTGTTATCCCACGAAGAGTTGCTGCAAATATGTGGTTCCCTGGGCTTTGTTGTTTGTTTTTGAGAGAAAAATCTTAAAGAAAAGGCACCTTTGCATTTTATGTGACTTATTGCGAATCTTGATATATAGTAATTCTAGTTTACACCAGTGATAAAATGTTGATAGAAGTTACTGATATTTTGTAGTAGAAAAGTACACTAGTCACATAGAGGTAGGAATGGCAGTCTTGTTTTACGATGTAAGAGAGAGAAATGTTTAAGATGTAAGGGAGAAATTCAGAAAAACATGACCCAATAAATTTTTTGGAGGAGTAGTGTGGTTGAACCCGCCCTTGAGTTCATGCAAATGGTCCACATGTATTTGTAAGTCCCAGTAAGTTAATGGAGTCTCCAAAGGGAAGCATTTTCAAATGTATTTCAAGTCTCTTAAAACATTTTTGGCCATTTTAACCATTTCCCCCAGTAGTATCGGCATGTCTGGATATACAGATATATTTGTTCAGTGCTCACTTGATCCTTTTAATAAAATAGTCTGTTTTTCCAAAGATAAACCTATTTCCCACCTCCCCTTCTTGAAAAGGAAGAATGCTTGACAGCTCTTTTCTTTCTCTTTCCTCTGCTTACTCTGCAGCAAATGATCAATCTCAGCTGACTGACGTTTTTGGAAAAAATTGGAGTCATAAATGTGTCAGTACTTAAGAAAAGTGTAAAATGTTTCATGCATTTGCATAGGTGGGAAATCAGAGTTTACCTAAACATACATGTGGTTGAGGAAAGCATAAAAATAAAACTGATTTTTTAACAAGAAGATTACAAGGCAGCTCTTTGAAGGAATTGGGTGACTGGCTTGAAGAGAATTACGTGACTGGCCACCACTGTGACAATTTAAATGGTCAGCTACTTGAGAAGCTAAGTGCCTAATCCTGGGTGCAGCTGAGAGCTCTTATCCTCAGACACCTTCTTACAAAAGGGTCTCATCCTGCTTTTACTGCTGCAGGTTCAGACCTGCTGTACTGAATATAATGCCTCTTCTGCAAATGGGTCAGCAGCTATATATTTTCACCTTTTCCATATTTTTTGGTATGATGTACTCAGCATTATTTTCCTTAATCATAACACACTGTGATTCTTAAGCCTGTATAGGATAATGCTTTTCTTAGCAGCATCTTAGCAGACTTTGCAAACAACAATAAATTATTAGGCTTCCCAAGGCCCCTTCGTTCCCAAGGCATTCTCCTCACTGGGCAGTTAAGGAACTGATGGCAGGACTGTCGAAAGATTTGCCCAAGGTCACATAGGGAGTTGGTAGCAGATTTTTTTTTTATTTTTAATCCTAGACTCTTGTTTCAGACTTTAGACCACACAGCCTCTATATAAGTGTGTTTTATGTGTTTATGTTTTGAGCAGGGTATAAGGAACAGTCTTGCCATAGTGACTTTCTGGGTCAGTGACTATGCCTTTATTAATTATAAGCTTTCCAAAGCCAAATGTCTGTAACATACAAACATGAGGGCTACTTCAAGACTGAAAGCTGATGTAGCAGGGATGTAGATTCCTTAGCTGGGGAACTGATGTGTTCCAACATCATCTGGTTTGCCACCAACCAGTAAGCTAGTGATGGTGCCACTGGCTTGCAGTCAGTCTGTGCAAGGTATTTGTTAATGTTGCTACAACAGATATTCATTATAAACTACAGTTACCCACAGTTTACTCTGTTTATACAACCATTTAGTGGTTATTTATTAAAAATAAAATTTATGTATGGTTATTGGAAGTATATTTTGGCAGGGAAGTGACCCTGGCAGAAATATGTCTGTATCAACACTCAGCTAGCAGTCACTCTTTATGTTGTCATATAAAACCTTGTTAAATAATATTTTGTTTCTATCTTCAATTGCTGTTATATAAGGCCAGTAATGAAAAACTCCCAAAGGATTGGTAAATGGAGTGAGTTTTTCTGTACATTCTCTCCATAAAATAAGGAACTAAGCCAATGAGTGTCAACATTATTGCTTAGTTGAAGTGCTCACTATATACTTTAATAGGAAATTGTTTACTTTAGATTTTTGCAGGCATAAAAATTCTCTACATTTAAATACAATTTGGATTTTTTTTTGAGAAGAATAAGTCACATTCAGAAAGCACTTTCGTTTCAGTGGGACTATTCACATGAGTAGAGTGAAGTGACTGTCTGACTAGTTTAGTGCTCAGAAAAGATACTAAAAATAAGATAATGGGCAAACTTTAGATTCAGTCAGAGAAAGAATCAAAACTGATCACACTTTTTGTATGTTGAAAGACACCTTAATGGCAATGTACAACTCTGTTTTGAGTTCTTGAGTTGAAAGGCACTGGATACTGGAGACTTCTGCATGTTAGAATGTATGTAAATACATTAATATTGGCTGAAGTGAGTAGAATGTGTGATTCCTCCTGAATGAGAACTATATTATTTTTGGAAGGAGGAAGAGCTTTGGGGAGCATGAGGCAATGCTGTCTAGAGCAGCAGCAGCAGCAGCAAGCTGCTCGTTGGGATTTCTCCCCTAGGTTGCATCAGAGTCAGTCCCTTTCTGGAGGTGCTGTCAGTGATTCATTAGAGCAGTGTATTTGGGATTTATGTTATTCAGAGGGAAGAAAGGGCTCATCTATTTGCAGGAGGAGTTGTGAGGAGACCCTAGCTTTTCTTTCTCAGGGGCAACTGCTCACAGGGGACAGGGAGAGCAGAGGTGCTGCAGTATATTGCTCCTCTCCATGACTGCCTGAAGGACTTGCTGGATATTTGTCCACTCATGTCCCTAAATATTTGAACACTCCATAAGGAAAGAGCAAATGAGAACGGTTCTCTGTCACTTCTAGTTACTTCAACAAAGATAAACAAGAATGGATACTGCTATTGTGCACTATCCTAAACCAAAGGGTCTCTTCTATATGCCTTACGCTGTCTGTCTCACAGAATTAAATAACTTGCCTGTCTCTTGAGCTAGGAAAACCCACCATAGAGCCTTGGTTGTCAGGGGAATGTAAAACAAACCAGCCCTTGGCTTCCAGAACAAAAGGAGTGCAGTCCCTCGCTGTCAGGGAAAAACAAATAAATAAAGAAAAACCTCAGGCCCTTGCTTTGGGGTAAAAACAAATAAAAGAGCCTTCTTTGCTCTGGGCTGGCTGTGCTAGCCATCATTTGAAAAAAAGTTATACTTTCCCTGTGGTTACTGCATGGTGATAGCTGTTTTCCTATGGTTACAGCAGTCTCGCAAAGGGTGCCAGGTGGGAACCGTGGCTGCACGATGGTACCCAGTGCTGGTGTGCGTCTGGGTCCACCAGTAGCAGCGTCCCACACTGACTTTGAAGCCTCAGGAGGCCAGGGCAGAGAAACATTCAATTTTTCCCTCCTGAGAAAAGAAAAAGATTAACGAAAGACGGTTTTAATCACATTTCTTTCTTCAACAAGAGATTATGGCTGGCTTTTGTAGTGCTCTCTGTTTATTTTTATCACTTCACCTAACCGAGTGAGCTAGTAATACCGCGTTTCCTGTGTTTAACATGTGCTGCCTCCTTTTCTCCCCGTGGAGTGTCTCAGCTGGCAGAGGCATACCCTCCCTGTGCATGCAGGACAGCTCCCATCTGGCAAGCAGAGTGGCTTGCAAAGGGACAGGTAGCCTAAGAAGTGACTTGTGCCTCAGCCCCTGGTCAGCAGCGCTCCTGGAGCTGCCCTTGCTAGACTCCCCTGGGCTTGCTCATGGGGTGTGCCCCGCAAGCACACGCATGGGCAGCGTGTGGGGGCTCCTGCTGCCCAGTCTCAAGCTGTGCTAGCACCTGAATGGTGTTTGTTCTGACAGACAGCACTGTTACTTGTGATATTTAAGGCTCCCATGGTGGCAGTAGAAGATACCTACTTCTGCCCCATCTTTTTTTTTTCCCCCTCTTTGCACTAGAGAAGTATGTTTGTCCGAGAGCTGCTGTACAGGAGAGGGTGCTGACAGGAGCCTGAGCGGCTCCAGGTTGTTTCTGTTACTCTCTCTTTCACAGCATTTTCACTAGAATCCATAGTCCTTGTCATGGAGTCCCTAATACTCTTTGAGAACCTCCTGGGAAATCCTGGCAGTATTACAATACCAAAGAATAATCAATAGGAGTGACAGATGTATAATCAGATAAGGAGAAAGATTTTACTTTGACCTCTTTAAGAGGTGGGATTTGGATTTCATGCATTTAAAAAAAGAAAAAAAGCTCTTACAAAGTTTTGGTTTTGTTCTTACAAACTATTAGTTTTGTGTTTGTAGCTGTTTATGCAGTGCTTTTCTCTCTTTACATCATCATCATGATGTAACATTACCCAATATATTTCTTATATTTAAGAAGAGAGCCACATTCTGTACTATGAATTCAGTAGTGAAGTGGTCCTTATGTCCACAGTCAGGAAACTTTGGGTAAGCGCTGCTTGTATAGCAAGGCAAGGTATGCAATTAGGAGTTTGTATCCGTAGCCAAGCTTCTCATTTGTTTGACTTAGACTGGGCCTAAAGGAGCTAATAGGAGGAAGAATATATGAAATATTAGAAGAAAAGTGACACAACGGAGGAAGGGCTGCTTCGTATGGCTACAGGCATTGATTGTACTAAGTAAGCATGCATGCCTTTTTCTTTAGCATCTCTCTGGATATTTTTCTGCCAGAGCCTAAGCATGTGCCCTGTAGCTTTTCCTTCTCTGCTGCATAGCAGCACAGAAGCTGAGTAAGCTGTATCCTGAAAAACACATTGCAGGAAATGGCATTTACCCTTTGATCTTTAGATTCTTCCTCTGCTGTGATATACAGTAACTTACGTTATCTTTGTTCAGTGAACTGACTTTCTTCATTTAGATTTAGTGCCTTTTATAAAACAAGGGAAGAACGATCACATTTCCAACTTATCTTACAACTTTCTATGCTGTCTGGAGATGTTAAGGAATTTTGAAATACAGATTTTTTTTATTTCTATTTTTATATATTTTTTGTTTGCAAGGTATATTAATTGCAGTGGATTGGATGCTAGTGCTGAAGTCCAAAGAAGCGTTTGCAGAGTTAAGATGGCTAAATTAGATTACAACGCTGCAGCTCATAACCGAGAAGAGAGCCTTTCTGTGGCTAGTAAAATGCTCAGAATGCCATTTAGCAGCTGGTGGGCTGTGTATTTACTGCTTGATCCATCCTGTTATAACTTGTTTGTGTTGACATATTGAGGGATACTATTGAACAGCAGTAGGGAGATCAGATACTCATTTGAGAAGTACTTTGTGATGATAAAGTCAAAATTCAGTGTAGTGCAGAAAGGTAAGCCTCTATCATGTGCCTGTGTTTTAACTGTGAGAAAATTGCTATATCCTTCTGTTTATGTATCATTGGGTCCTTCTGGCATGCTGGCAGCAGAGGATTTGGCGTCTCTGGCTTTTCTTTAACTTGATTTGTCCTTTTGATGTTGTTTGATGTCAACGATTGTTGAGGAGTGACCAGTCTCTGTCTCCTCCTGCCAGAATGCAAATTCAATCCCACACAGTCTGTTTCCCTTGAAAATACCAGGCTAATACATTAAGGTTCTTATTTATTGTCAGGAGGCATGTGGCCACTACAGCCCTCTCATATCACATAGGTTAGTGTTTGAAACACTGTGTGCATGCGTGAGTCCTCCAAGGTCCTCAGTGCGGAAAGGAACTTGAACAATAAAGTGAGAATCAATCACTGAAGCATAAAATGGTTGTAATCCTTTTTCAGGAATTCCTAACCACTTTCTTCACAAAGTTTCACAGAAAAGCAAAATTTACAGGGTATAAAATTGCTAAGTATGAGAAATGTAAACTAGTGAAATTTGTGGTAAAGTTCTGTCACTCTCATCTGTATCCACCTTATAAGTCTTTTGATTGCTTGTATTTAAAGAGGATTTTATACCCTTTTAGGCTGGTACCCTTTGGAATATACAGGATATGGTAATGGAGGGAAAACTGAAAAGATGGAGATGAAAAATGTAGAAGTAGCTTTTCTGCTGAGCTGACTCTGTTATAAAAGCTATAGCAAGCATGTGTTGGTGAGAATTTCATACTGCTTTACTACTTATGATCTCATAGCAAGTCTTTTATTTAAATATTTCTATTTGGCGTACTTTTTAATACAAAAATGGGTAGGGTATTATTTCTGATCTGGAATTATATCTGAATGTAAATGCAGCTTTTGTACAATGAAGAACAAGGAACAAATCGGTGAAAATCTATATCCTCCCATAAATTTTCTGTTTTCATTGCTTTATTTGCTAGTTCTGATGATCTCCATGATCTAGAGTCATGCAACTGCTTCCTTCTTTAATAACACTTAGACTTGCATTTTTCTAAGGATGGAAAAGCCTTTCTGTAAAGCTGTATGCTTTCATGAAGAATTAATGACATGATAAGCATTAGGTTGTTGTATATTCAAATACAATCAGCACCCAAAGAAATGGACCAGGTTGCATAATGCATTCATGATTTAGTGCAAGAAAAAGAAAATACTGCATTTTTGTGAGAAAACAAAGAGCAGGATTCATGACATAAACACTGATAATTTCATACAAGGAAATATTCTCCCTTATTTAAGTAAACTTTCTGCTACCTAGCAATAATTCTCTTCCTTTTGCTAAGAACGGTTGGAGAACCAAATCCAAATAGTTAAGTGTGGTTTTTGGTAGCTGCTTATGAGTCTCTTAATAAACATAATTTATTAGTTGTTTATCACTACTGAAGTAACAGGATAATAGAAAGGATAATCCTTCAGTTTATTAGCTAACTTTGTTTTCCAAGCAGGCCTTAATGGTCAACACTCGGTTTGTGTGGACAGCTTGAGAAAGCTGCAAGGAAGAATCTCCGATATGGGATAGTAAAGCATTTAGTGCTTTTGGTGATTTCCTTTAGAAAAGTAGTTTATGGATGTCTTTTATTCCCTAGAGCTCAGGAGATGACTTTGAAACCCACATTTTTCAAAATATCTTTGTGATGAATCCTGCTAGAACCAAGTGTAGTGGCTATAAGCAAGGACTGCAAATGTATTTTAAGGTCATGTTTGTGAAAGCTTCTAGCAGGGCCATAATTCTTTAAGCTTTGTTTATATGGGCTATTAACTGGGGTACAGTTTGTGGTGTTCTGTGCCCCATGAATTACTACCTGTCATCAAGATCCAGGTGTTGCCCTTGAGCTCTAAATGTTTAACTTTTGGTACCATAAGTGTACATTTTAACTTTCTGTACCCTAATGTTTAAAGATTACCCACATAAAGGTTGGCTCCAGGGTGCTCAGGATTTTTATTTTGTTTCATTTGTTTGTTTGTTGTTTGTTTCCTGAGTATACTGCTTCAAGAATTTTGCCTGAGGGGCAAAAATCTGTCAGTTTTGCTTGTCCCTACAAAGCCAGTGAAGAGCTGCTGATTGGGGCAGGCAAAGCAACTGGAAGGTCCATAGTCGGTCCTGGACACCCATGTCTCAGACTGCTGCTGCAAAACCTCCTCCACAGCAGCAGGAGGGCAAAAATGAAGCAGCACAGGGCAGTAGTGACAGCAGTGTCTTCGCTGCTAATCATTTAGCTGGGGCTTGCTCAACTACCACAGGGCAACTAGAAGTAGGGGTGCCAGAGGGACATTTTCTGCTGCTGGGCTGAAGATGATAGTGATTTTTGTTATATTCTCCTACCTGCAGGTTTATGTTCCCTGAGAACACTGCCTATTTCATGCCTAAGGTTGCCTACAGTTTGTGTTAGGAGATGTTGCCATCTCAGTTTGAGATCTGCACAATTTTTATATTACTAGAAGCCAAGTTATGTTTGTTTTGTAATAATAATAGTGCTGTAATAGAAGAGCAGTTGCTAAATATGCCTTACGGGGGTAGATAATGGAATTATCCGTTGAGAGTTATAAAAACAGAATGTGTTGGCCTGCAGTCCATGCAAAACAACTTTGGCTTCGTCCTGGAGCAGGTTTTCAGCAGTTGATACTGAAGTATGGTGAAAAGCCTACGCCAGCCAAAGGATTCCTGATGACTGCAGTGGTCAGTGGATTCAGCTAAAATCTAAATCTATTTATATTGGTCTAAATTGATTTCTACTGAAGCCAGTGGCAGAATTCCCACTGCACAGCAGAAAGTGAGACCCCCCAGAGTGGGTCTACTGCAGGAATAACAGACACATTGATTTACAGTCTTAATAAGTAGTGTATCCTACACGTAGCTTCCTCTACAGGCTATACCTGTTACTATTGTTATTGTCTATTTCCGCTTTTAAAACAAACTACATAAGAAATAGTTCAAGGTATCAGACATGCATAAAAATGAGATTTCTAGAGAAAGCATCCTTAAGTCTTGACTACAGCGGTCAGGCAGCAGAATGGTTAAAGGTGAAAAATGGTGCTTGTGATCTTGAGAGGGTGGTGGAGCCAGTAACCCATGATTTCATCCCTATGCTTGGTAAGGCTGATTTGCACAGATAGCCTCTGGACTTCATAGAAGTGTTCATCTGCTCAGTGGGGGATTGGGCTCTATACTGTGATACAGAATGATAAACTTCTGATTTATCTGAATACTAATCAATGTCTTCATAGGTAAAAGTTGGTTATGGGAGAATATACAGGCTTATATATATGGCCATGACATTATGATTTATAAGATCAGAGAGTAGAATAGTTTGCAGAAGGCAGTTACACCTGGAAATCATGGAGATTTTGCTTGCTGTATTGCATTTAACCATAGTGTTTCTTAATTCAGGCCTCCTTTCCCCCATGAATCTCTTAGTAAAATTAAGTTTTCTGTAGTTGATGTATACCTACCAATAAATAATCATCAGTAGCTTGAAGTATTTGTATGGTAGTAAAATATCAACAAGATGTCCTAGGCACACTTATACGAGATTATGCTTGTAGTGTGATTTAAATCTCTACTTTGAAGGCAGGATCTTGATTTAAAAAACAACAAAACCAGAAAGACCTTTAATGTCCTGTGTTTGCTTCTGCTTTCTCTGTGCAGTTTACAGTTTCTCACATATGCTTCACGAATGTTAAGTTGGGGCTGTGCTTTCACTGTAGCAAAGCTAGACAGCTAGAATGCTTCCTACTGCTCAGTGTTTCATAACTCAGCATATTTATGGCTGAAATCCACCTTCTTTTTGCTGAGATGCCAGGAACCATCCAGTCACAGCAGGCCTGAGTTTAGCACTGGCTAATTTTCCTGGCCACTCTCACTGATTTACTCTGGGTATGAACTCTGTGCTATAGCCTGCACTGACATAATTTTTTTTTCAGCTCTGGTTGATTGTGCTGGATTAAACTAGTTCCAGCTTGCCCTACAATCGTACCTTCAGCAGGACATAAGAGTAGCTGTGCAGCTGCAAACTAAATGTTCTCTTTGCCCAATTATTCTTTCTATAGTAATGACCAGAAGTGAATGCCTGCAGAAGAATTTATAAATAGAGAAAGCATAGAGGAATGCTTTTTCCAAACACTCTTGATGCTTTCAAAAGTTTGCAGGTCAGGGACTTGGACAGCTGAGATGGTTTCTACTTTTGGTACCCTTGCGAACTTACCTTCCATTAACTTCTCCAGCCTCCCCTTCAAATTGTATTAGCTTTTGTACCTGCAACATGTTCTCAAGATTCCATAGTTTAAATTTACATTGTGAGATGCATCACCTCTTTTTGTTTGTGTGGAACCTATGGCTTCTAACCTTCATTTAACAGCCCGTTTAGTTTTTGTACTGGAAGCAGCAGTTAATGACTGCTCCCTATATGTCTTTTCTGTTACTGATTTTATATACTTCTGTTACCCTCTGTAATATTCTCTTTTGACCAAACCCACAGGCATATTCCCTGTAGAGAAACCATTCTGTAGGTTTGACTGCCTTTGGGATCCGTGATCCTTTTTCACTGCTGTTGTGTCCCTCCTGCGAGTGTGTATGCTTGGGGAGAATCCCCTCTAGTCCTGTATTTAAGATGTGGTTGCACCAGGGTTTTGTACAGGGGCATATTCACATTCCTCTTCCGGAATTCCTCAACCGTTCAGTTGGTTGCAGCTTGCTGGGTCGGCAGATCAGAAGGTACGGATAGGACAAATGCCTTGCAGAGTGCAGCCTTTGGGAACGAAACCATCTTGGGTTTATGCAAATTTACACAAGTACAGCAGCAGTTGGGCCACCCTGGCATTGCATTCATCAGTGTTGACTGCAGAGTTGCTTTCACTAGAGGTTTTGTGCTAGTCTGCTACTTTATTTACCACTAACTTTAGTATCCCTGCAGCTGATAGGGTAGATGTGCCCGAATTGTATCCCAGTCATGGAATTGAGTAGAAACTGAATGGGCACTATCTCTTTTTTTGCTTTTGTCATTGGCAGGAGATTTCATTCCTGATTTGACACAGAACACTTAGCAACTTATAATAAAGCCACTGTGGTAAAATAAGTCCCACCTGCACGTGCTACTTGTGAAAGCTGTCACACTGGGCTGTCAGGGACAATCTGGGCCCTCACGAGGCTAACGCATGACTAACATTTCTTTAAATGGAACAAATGTTTCTGGGTATGAAGTCAATCCATGCCTAATATTACTTTATGCATTGTCAGGATGCTCACCCTTGATTTATTTGCTTATTAATTATAGTTCTCATTATTAATTGTGTTCAAATGAATTCTGTACTTTGAGGAATGAGTGCTGGGTTTTATCTTTCTGTGCAAGTACATCCTATTGGCAAATGCCAGCATTTGCAAACAAGGAGATTAAATAGAACATGAGCACAACTTAATTTGCTACGTATTATTTATTCCCTTGACAGACAGTGGTCATAGCCTTTCACTTTCCTCTTTAGGAGGGAAATGATGATTAATATTTTAAATGATCGAGCAAAAAAATGCAAGACTCACAGTTGTTGAGTGAAATACTTAGGAGCTAAAGTCCTGTCTAGTAGTAGCTAGAATGGTGTAATGTGAAAAAGGACACTTGTGGCTAAGCACTGTTCGAATAAGCTGGAGCAAATTGATTTCCCCTGTCTGAAAGTTTGGGGGGCTTTTACTCTGATGATAAATCAAGGGTGAAACCTCCAAAACCTTTTGTAGGTATCAGAAGTTATCCTGTATGTTACTGTGCCCTTGCTGTTGGCAGTGTATGTGCACACACACATGCACATGTGCACAGAATATGTCTGTGAGTCTCAAATAAGAGCTATGACAAGAACTCAGTGATGCAAATTTGAGCTATATTCATTGCTGCTGGGTTCCCGTGTGTTTTCTCACTAGCCTGACCCTCTCTGATTTTTGACATACTTGTCATTTTAATCCTCCCTGTAACTAACGTGGAACGTATCCAATAATCAATAACCAGATAGTACTTCTGACTGAATATAAGTGCGAGCAAAATGTCCACAGGGCAGTTTCTCTCTTCAGTTCACAGTATTTAATTCTGGTTAATTCCTTAAGTTAACAAAAATGTTGTATGCTGGGTGAAGAACAGTGAGTAAATGACCTATCTGGCACATCTCAGTACTGGATATTTTGAATGGCTTCAAGGCTAGTTTCTCTTTCGCAAACATTATGAAATCTGAAGGTGTTTGTTTCCACAACATCAGAGGCACAGAGGTCAGCAAGGACTACACCTCATCTTGAGTTTGCAGTGATTGGCACAACATAAATTAAGCACTTTTATATGCAAATTGCTAAAGATGAATTCATTTTGTTGCTTGTGAAGTTTGCATATGCAGTTCAGGTTTTCAGGCTGTCTTATCTGGTGACCATGAATTTCTGGTTGAAATTTGTATCCTCATTTCAGTTTCTTTAGGCTTAGGAAAAGGCACAGGACAATGTAAAGAAGACCTAGACACTACAGGCGTGATTAGGGAGCAGTTCTTCTAGTACTAGCAGTGTAACATGAATATTTAAACATTCATAGGGCAGCTTCATGAGAGAGATCTGACAGATGTAGATTCAGATCTAGTCAGGCAGCAGAGGTTGTTTCACCGACTGTGCTAACTAATGTCCTACCTTGTGGAAAAGATGGGAGAGTGATAAGATCACCAGAAATATGGCCAGACTTCCAAAAAACTCACTGAAAATGAAATTCTCAAAAAAATTTCCAACCTGTATCTTATGTCTCATACAAATCTCTTAAGAAAAGTTTAATTAAATAAGAGGGCAAAAACAAAGAACCAAAAAAGCCCCAAAAATCTTCAGGAAAAAAAAAATCTGAAGTCAAATTCCCACCCTTTCTTTCTTGTGCATTCTGATTCAGCTGTGACCAAGGTGGTCTCTCCATCTGAAAGATGGATATCTATAAGG
>JAUBNY010000666.1:3461029-3490929 GCA_032275445.1 Crypturellus soui | reverse complement strand
GGCAGCTGAGTGAAGCATTTGGAGATCAAAGCAAACCAAAACCTTTCTCCTTCACTTTCATTCATCTAACAAGTCATCTGCTAGGAGCATGCTAGGAGGAATTCCCCCCAAAACTTTTTCTTTTTTTTTAATACAGGACTGAGAAAAAACTGTCAGTATGAAAAGCTACACTGTCTTTTGAATATGTTGTTCTTAGTATGAATTATGGCACTGAATCAGGGCTGATCATAAACTATAAATGTCTGGATTTGCAATGCCTTAAAAAATCACCACTAAAATATTGAAAGCCCACTTAGCACAGGTTCAGCTCTGAGCCCTCTTAAGTGAGCATGAAGTGGGACAACTATGGTGCTGTTGCTACCACGAAAGCCAGAGTCACAGCCACCTGGTAAAAGGGACCTGAAGAAGCTAAAAGGAATAGAAAGGGCAGAGGACTAGGCATCTGCAGAGAGGTGAGGAGCCTGAGTACAGCCCTAGAGATAGAGCTATCTCAACTTCAATGAGAAGCCATTCCAGACTTCTTACTATGGACCCTGTTATCAGCAAATATATAAAAAGTAGACATGCCTGTAAAAATTGTCCTTTCTTTATGGCCTTACACTTAGTGTCCCTGGTTTCTGTTTCATTTCATATTTACTTGATAATGTTTGCTTTTGCTGTCACTTAGGCTGAGATAATAATTCATCTGGAAAATTCCTGTAAGAAAACCTTTTATTAATTAATATATCTGATTAACTAACTGCACAACAGATCTGTACATCAGGTTTTCAGATAAAAAAATATAACAATCTGTGATCATTCCTCTCACTGCATTTTCTCACACATGAAGGCATGGAAGTGTGAAATCTATGTGTCATTGACACTGACTTTTAGCTGCATGTGAAAGAGAAAAGCCAGGTTTGATGAAAGGTTTGCCAGGGTTCATGAACTTTGTTTATGCTTTGAGTTGATTTGGTCACCCACCATTTAGTGCAGGGGTAATCAACAAGTCAAGCAGTTGCACCTGGTTCAGAGTGCAAGGCCTATGGCGTGCCATGAGAAAACTCCCTGGTGTTAGGTTTTTGCCTCTAGATTTGCATTCTTCTGAAACAAGGATTATGAGTGTGGAAGAAAAATAAAAGCATGTGTTTGCTCAGAATTGTGACTGCAGCAGCTGGAAGGTCATACAAAATCACTGTCCTAGCTGAAATGAATAGGCACATCTACAGGTGTATAGCTAGTTTGGTACCTTCTTCACTCTTCCCTGCTGTTGCACTGCTTCTACTAGTCACTTGTAAGGTTTTGTATGAAAGAGGTTCCTGAAGATGAATTTAGAATAAATACACCTCGACTATCTCTCCCTTCATTCTGTTGCTATTTTAGAAACAGTAAGGATAAGTGGTTGCACTGCAAACTGAATTACTATTGCTATAAACCTTCCAGAGCTGGACTGACCACATACTACAACCAACTCGAATCCACTTCTACCTTATAGAATTAGTATTGCATCAGCAACACTGTAAAAATCAATGTAATATCTGAAATTTAGGTAGTGATGTTGAAATGAGCACATTGCAGGCTGGAGAGGCTGTCCTTTAAATTACAACCCTAACAATGTCAGGAAAAAAATGGAGATTTCGCCTTTCTCCCTCCTCTCCTCGCCTTCCACCCCCAAATATAAGGATTACTCAAAGGCATAGGCTGCGGGTCTAGTGGATAAGAACAGGTCTCTTTACATTGCTGTTCTAGCCCTTTAAGTACTTCAGTGTGGTAGAATCTCAGGTAGATACAAAGAAAACCACGTTTTTACTTTAGGGAAAGTTAAGAAAGTTTGAGCAACTGTCTCTGGACAGGTTTTCTTGCAGACCAATGTGTATCCATTAGCCACCTCCACTGTGCATTTAAGAAATTGAAAGGAGTTAAGGGTTATTGAGCACTGTGAGTGTTGGTCATTTATCACAGGTGTTTCTGTAATTGTGATTCATGTGGAGCAGTCAGGCTGTTCAGTGACCATCAAGCTGTGGCTTTGTGGAGTGAGGGTCTAGTGCTAGTAGTCATAGTCAGGGCTGCAGCATAAATCATACTGGTTGACTTAAGGTATGTTGTATTTTTCTCCTTTTGTGTTTTGTTCTGCCCTTTTTCTCCCGTGGTTATGTCTTCCAGTTTCTGTGCTTTATTAGAAATGGTTAGCAAACTCTTATTTTCATGCTGGACAATTATTAGCCAAGTGTGCTCTAGAACCCCCAGGGAAGCTGAGTGAAGGTAGGTGTCCCTGCTCGGAGGGGACCCGGCCTCCTGGGCACGCAGGGCCATGGCAGAAGGGCTGGGGGGGGCAGGGGCTGCAGCAGCAGGAGGCTGCCTGTCTGCATGGTGGGTGCACATGGCTCTGCTGAAGCTGCAGTCAGCACAGCTGCCCTGCACTGCTCTGGAGGCTGTCTGAGCTCTCAGGCCCCTGTGCTTGGACTCTGTGAGATGGACCTGCTTTCCTTGATATAAAAGCAAAATTTCACACTGATTTTTAGCGATGAAACAGGATCAAGCCTTAAGATTCCAACTTTTATTTATTTATTTATTTTTTTTAAAAAGCGTAAATGTAGGTAGCTCTAACAGTATTTTTGTGACAATAGTAAGATGAAAATGGACTTTACTATATGGTGGCTTTCACAGTTTGCACTGAACCCTGTGTTTTTACCATGCTGTTTTCAATATATGTGATAATCTATGTGAGATGTGTTGCCTCAGGTAGCAATCGTTCTTTCAAAAGATATGAAAAGTATTTCAAACGTGGTGCTTTGGAGCAGATAATGTAGGGCCTGAAATGGTATCAGGGATCTCGGGAGGAACTTTAATCTTTATTTCTGATAAGAAAACCTGTGAAATGCCTCTGTAGTGAAAACTGGTGCAAAGAATACACTTTCTATTTCTGCTTCAGCCTAATATTTCTTAAATGCTTCTTTCACCATGGTCTTACAATATATTTGGTGGTCTTACGATATATTTGATTTTTTTTATATATATTTGATGGTCTTACAATATATTTGGTGGCATTCTTGTGTCTTATAAAGTTTTTTTTTTGTTAGCTTTTTTGCTCTTAGTTCATCAAAATTCATGTGGTCCCCAGTATAGCTTGCACAAATGTGTACTGTTTGGGCATAATTCCTTTTTTTCTTTTTCCTTAAATACTTCATTTTATGATATGTGTTTATTCTGAATCCTGTGCTGTTTAATAAAGTCATCAGGAGATATCTTTATTACTGGTTTAGGAATGTCTGCAAGTTCCTCTGTAAGAACGGTATGTTTAAATACCATATCAGAAACCCAGAATAAATTAGTAATTCATAACACCTGCAACTTCCCCCTCTTGGCGGCCATTTACCACCTTACATTTTCTGTCTCACTTCCCTACAGCAGACTTCTTTACTCTTTGGTCATCCTTTCCCAGTTGATCAATGCTGTCCTGGATTACTGTGCTTTTGATATTACAAAATGTATGTTGAATGCGTGTAGAAAATATGTTCTGAGTCTTTAGCAGTTTGTATCTTGAACCAAATTTTGACTCTCCCAATTAAGCAAGTAATTTCATTTCTTCTTTCTTCTTTGTGCCTGTGTACTCACATGACCCTATGCACTTGGATGGCTTTCTCCCCTCCAATAATAATGAAATCCTGTCATATACCTGAAGCATCCCTGATATAGCAACCAGCTAGCTGCTACTTTTTGCCGAACTTGTTCTTTCCAGGCTCCTTTTATGTCTGTCTAGGTTCACCAACTTGCTAGAGCTCTACCTAACTTTTTTTTTTTTTTTTTTTTTTTGGAATGAACAAGAAAATTTTATTTGCTCTATTCTACTTTGTACCTTCTTGTACAATTTTATCTACATATTTTTTTCCTTAAGGCATGAACTTCTTGTTTGTTCTTTGCTTGGCATATTGTGTTTGCTGTGCAGTTGCATATGTACTTTATAATAGAGTGTGAAAAATTGCCATTTTTGGAGCACAGCTCTCCTCATGCCCAAGCAGTCCCTGTGGTACTATGCAAGCATAACTGCGGGGTGAATTTGGCATCTGCTGGGGATGCGTTGCACTTGAACTTGCTTAAATAGCTAGGTGGAAATTTATGCAACATCAAACAAGTGCACCTCTGATTGATGAAGTAAATCAAAGAGTTTTCTGGTTAGGACAGTCTACCCTAGAGCCTTATAAAGAAAGATGTAAGAAGGCTTGAGTGTTTGCTTTTAATAGGGTAAGTTTGTGTTCTCCAAAGTGGGATACTTTACTTATATCATAAGGGAAACTCAAATAGAAGCTTCTGGATCTTGATGAGAATGTAAATTGACTTGTTCTGCTTGGTGGAAAAACCCCCTGACCCAAAACATGTCATTCCATCTGTCAGCATATAGACACCAGACAAGAAAAATGACTGCTATGGCTTTGGAGGAGTTGCTTTTGGAAGTGTTTACATATCACCTAATCTGTGCCCTGTATTAAAAGATAAACAGTTTTCCACCTTATATCAGAGGTAAATCACTTCTTAAATCTAAAGTAGGTAAATACAATGAACTGTTTTATGGAAAATTTTACTTGTTTTTTAACCTTTGCTTTTCTTCTTACTCTGTTAAATCGTTAAAGAAAGGCAGAATAACAAAAAAAGTCATACACTTAGATCTATCATACATGAGATATCTTAGCCCATTATCTTGCTTGTAGACATCCTTTGATTGAACTAATATGGAGCAGCACTGCACTGGTGCATTCTAACAGATGCTTGTTTATCTGATGTGTACTGTTTGTTCTAGGCTTTATAGATAAATACATAGAATACATTGAATTGCAAAACAGAATACATACTGAAGCCCCCTAAGAAATTTCTAAAATATATTCTATTTAGCCAAATCCCCAGCAAACAAGAGGAATTACATATTTTGCAGTTCCTCGTGTAACACTGTTCTGTATTAAAATGAGATGCCTGTCATATATTTCTTCAAAAATTTGTGAACAACACTTTCCTTACCTATTTTGTGTGTATGTGTGACAGACTTGCAGGAAAGAGCAATAAATGTCTTCAATTTCAATGCAACAGTTGCTCAAAGCAGCTGAGTTTTAATGCACATGATTTGCTCTACTAATTACTATTACTTCATGCAAAATGTAGTTATTCAGAGTGGCCTTATTTCAGTGCTTTGTACAAACATTGGGTTTCTTGAGATTCCCTTCTTCCCAGCTTATGCAGTAGCATGGCCACTAATGTTGGTTTACAGAATGCATACGCTGCCCTGCCCTTGGAGGGCTAGTAGCCAGTGTTTGGGTGAGCCACGGGGGAAGAACGATGGTGAGTGGTAAAACTGGCTTTTGAGGATGTAGCAGCGTACCAGCTGTGGCTGTGAAGCTGACTTGTTGATTAGAAAACATCCTCAGCTGGTATAAATCAGCAGTTTCATAAGTTTTGGTACTTCTTTGTAAAATGAGAATTAAATGCTCGATGAACTCTAGAGAAATAAAAAAAAAAAGTTACACATTTATTGCTTCTTATTTCCTTTTTAATTATCTTTATTTCTATGAAAGCTTTCAGAATAAGTCCTACTTGTAAGAATCATTTTATGATAATAGAGCTTCACGGAAATGACCAAACCTTTTGTTTGAAGCAGCAAATGTTTTTTCCCTTGTATTGTCATTGAGGTGGCGAGTTAACACACCGCGGCTTTGACATTTTCTACCCACATCCGAGGCTGCATGTCCCTCAGGAAGCTGGAGCCTGCACCTTACTCCCTGCCCCTCTACCTGGGCCCAGAGTGTCAGGTGCCAGCTGGAGGGCAGGGCTTTCCCAGGCAGGCACAAGGGAACATGTCCTCCTCCAAGAAGCCACTAGGAGAGACAACCCGGAGTTCCAGGCAAAGCCCCAAGCATCACAAGCACTTTTATAGATTAGTAGGAGGTGTCTGAGCTGTAGCTCCTCATACATCCGCCATATGGAGCAGTGGTCCTGTTCTACAATGAAATGGTGGTTTAAAGCACATGGGAGTAGGTAGGAAGAGTCCGTTTTGCTTTAAAAAGGGCTTTTGGTTAGCAGCTTACTGAAAACTCTCTATTTCTCTGCTTTTACTGGAGAAATTATAGGACTGTAACAGCATCTTTTACTGACTAAAAATCATCTGACCCACATGTGAATCACGCTTAGATCTGTAGTCACTGGAATGTATCTCTGGTTTGAGTTCTTTCTATTTAAGTTGTGCTAATGTGCCTGGAGTGAGCAGTGCAAATGTGAGGCCTGCCCCAGATCTGCTCCTGCACACAAGAAAGCACCAATGTCGCGTTCTGCATTTGAACAGGCTGTGCAGCAGTCAGAAATAGGCTCTCACCAAAACTCTTGATCTGAATGTCCCAGTTCCAAGGATACTCTTCTCAGTTTTTAAAGGTAAAAATTCTTGGGCAGACAGAATACTGAGAGTTAAAATGACTGCCAAGCTAAATATCCTATGTCCAAGTCTCAGCATCAGATGTATTGTTCAGTTGCCAGTAAGATTTCATTTTTGGAAGTAACACCTTTTAAAGACTAGTGAGCAGGGAAGGGATGTAATAAGGCAATGTAATGCCAACCCATTTGTGAAAGCATTCAACAGTCATAACATAGGCTGAATCCTAAAGCTTGTTCTGCTGTATTTCAAGGTTTGTAATCATGTTTTACTTGATGGAAAATGACTAGATTGTATCAGTAAGCTCCTGCAGATTCACTGTGCAACTCCCACCTATTTTTGGGCCCAAGCTTGATTCTGAATTGCATAGTGGGTGGCTTATCTAGAAAAGAATATCTGTAAAGAAACTCAGGAAGTGCTAAGCAGCTAACATACATGTTTTTTGCCTCTGGCCATACCAGAAATGGAGGTGATTTTTTTTTAAATCAAGAAAACCTTTCTCACAGTGTATTAGAGGTGACTAATTTGAACCCAGATTTTTTTGAGAGTGTTATATTTACAGCACTGAAGGGAATTGGACATTAAAATGCCATTTAAAACCTGGTCCTTAGACCCTAATTCTGCATACAGTGGAACTCTTGCTTAAAACAATGTAATTTACACAACCATTTGGAAGCAGGTGCAAGCTGGATTTGATCGTGTTACAAGCCCAGAGCTATGTTAGTGCAGCACGGTGCCTAAGTTAATAAATCCTGGAGGTTATTTCAGCATGTGTTCAGCACCAGACTAACATATGACTGCTGGTCAATTTGCAAGCCAGGCAGAGCTTTTTTTTCCCCTGGCCTGTCTGCAGCCATCTGGAAGTCCCAGAGAGAGTTTTGCTGTACAGGACCTGAAGGGCAAGGTCTCAGAGGAGGTTTTGTTCAAAAACTTCACTGCACTTTGACAGCTGGCTAGTGGCGTCTGCTGCACACTGTGAATTGCCAGTCGTGTAGCAGTTCCTCATCCTTTGGCCCGCCTCAGTGCCACAGCTTTAGCACTGCACGGTGCCTGGTTAGGTATTCTTAAATTAGAATTCAAAGGAGAGGAAATACACCTCTTGGTCTTAAACTGTGGTGGTTTTAAGTGAGTCTTGTGATTTCACTGCTCACTTCCTACAAGCTATACAAAAAAAATCAAGAGGCTCTGAGGAAGTTCTGTGGATTTTATCCTTTAGGATAAAAGATTCTAAACAACATTGTTGTTATAGGTTTTTTTTTTTTTTTAACTACAGCTACAGAAGGTTCTCTCTCTATTGCTTGTTATATCTCCTTTAAAGCTTTAACATCATGCATTTATTCCAAGGAATAATATAGTCATTCATCAATATCCCATTAGTAAAAGAGTGAAAGGCTTAGCAGACATCTGTGGAAAATGTTGCTGAAAGGACTGAGATGGTCAGCTCTAATGTTCCGTAGTGCTGCTCTGATGTATCGAGTTTGCAGAATTTCTCTGTGAAATACAACCACCTGCTTTCCCAAAGAAAGTTCTCAATTGTTTCTATTGCTTGATTGCATTTAAGTATGTGTGTATGAATGTGTAAGCACACATGGAAAATTTTATACCCACGTATCACTGAGAGAGGCCTTTCCTCCTATAAATTAATTTCAGAATTTGCCTGGATAGCTTCACAAATGATATTCAGAATAGTTTCTAATTTAAAGTGCTAGACTAAGCTAGGAGTTTGAAAGCAATCTGTGCAGTAGTAATGCTTCTCTTATTTCATGCTTACTTTTTACTTTTTCTGTCACATATGCAGATCTGCTCTGTTCAGTGAAGGATATTGAGCATGCTAAAAACTGACCTCAGGAGTAAACCTCCTGAATAAAGGAGATACTCTGAACTACAGATAGAATTTTCTGTTTTACAAATCTATCCCTTACCAATGGTATTGACAAGAAAGAAAAATCTTGGAAACAGACTATCAGCTATTTCGTCAGCTATAATGCGACTGCTTCAAGAGTTGCATTATTTGTTGATGACCATCCAGTAGATAAAACGAATTGGCAAAGTGACTTCAGTCAGTCCTTGGCCACCTCAATACCACTAGTGCTCTGTAATTGGCACTGAGCAGGTGTTATCTGGACACTAAAGACAAAAGAAACCCTATAATGGTATGGTTCTTCCTCTGCAGGGTTTCAGGAACCTGGCAAAGACTGTGCTTGTTTTGCAGAAAAGTGCCAATTCTTGTCACAGGGATTCTGGCCTTAAGCCTATTACTAAAAGGATCCTAAAATCCTAGTCTCTTACTGTCCATTAGCTTTGGTATGTCCCATTCAGATGATTCCACTAACATAATGTTCAGTATGTAACTCTTCAAATCCTATTGTAAATTTTGTGCCCCTTTTCAATCTAAATGTCCATTTCAGTTATCTTGCATGCTGCTCATCAGTTCAACAGAATTTTCATATATCACAGTTAAAAAGATAAAGATTTTTTTTTTCAAAAACATTAAAGCATTTGCTATGTATCCAAGTAGTAAAATTCATGTTTGGTTGCAGTGAGTGTGTGATCTATTATCTATTTTTTCCCCTCTAACATCTAGTTTGTACTTATACAATGTAAAATAAAAATTAGTTTAAATTATTAACATAGATTTCCACCTTCATGGAATTAGATTATATGTAGCTATTCCTCCATGTGTGCTGACACATTTAACTCAGAAATTTTCTCTATGTGATCTCAAAATGATCTTAAATTATTCCTGACTTAGTAGACCCAATAACTTGTCAAGCTGGAAAGAGCCTACACCAAACTCTAAAAGCAGGTGATCTCTGTTGAAGTTGTCTTCTCTGATCAGTGAGAGCTAAAAGTGATTCATTGCCTTCCACAGTGACCAGAAAATGGTGTGTAGCTAGCAATATAAAAGTCAAATAGGTTGGAACCGAAATTCGGAAGAAAAGATACAACTAAGAGATAAAAAGAACAGCAATGTTTTCCTATATAGATAAAACTTGAGAAGAAATGGAAAACTTTTTCGCCCACTGTTGCCTGTGCAGAATAGTAGTATTTCCCAGTGCACAGACTCAGTAAAGATGCCTTCTCTTCTTGGCTACAAATAGCAGAAGGCTAAGAGTCCTTCTGTGCCGTGCAGAGTTAGTGATCACGTGATTGATCTGATTCATCTGATTATTGCAGGTAGGTTGCTGGTGAATTCTGTTGTGTAGGAGCCCTTGCTTCTCTCCATCACATCGGATGTCTTGCCAAAGTGCTCTCTGGGCAGTATTGCTTCTTGTTTGGTATAGAGTCCTGGCAAACATAAGTGGCTGGAATTTTTGCCTCTCCTGTTTACTCTATTGATTCTTTTCATTGTGTTTCTAGACACACCTGTGTCTGGACTTGCTAAAATACAGTGTTTATAGTATGCCTGGATTTGACTTGGGTTAAGTCTCATATTTTTGTGGCTTCTATTTCACAAATAAGGTGACATTGATCATAAGCTGTTTTCAGGTAATATTCTTTTCTGTGTGTGCTCCAAGAAGTCTGGCCAAGTGTTGTTTCCATTGTGAGATCGCCTTCAACTTTATGCACACTCCTTGCTTCCTTGTTCAAATAGCTTTTTTTCCACTTCTTGTATTTGTTGGCCTTTTTTCTTTTCTTTTTTTGTTTCCTTTTTGTTTAGTTACTTTGTGAACTGTATCTAGTATCTTCTTAATTCCTGATAAATACTGCTGCTGCTTTGTGTACTCTCCTTGGTTATTGGTGCGACCAAAACTAAATCTCACTGTGTTGGAAATAGTTATATTTTGCAATGACTTAGTGTTAGTCATCTCTTTTGTGTCCTGGTTGCATGGGCCAAAAGCTGCCCAGTACTAAAAGAGATTAGTTTAGTATGGCATCATTATCAAATTGAGAAGGTCATACTGAACTTTACAACATTTTTAGAAAGCCAAAATGTTTGGCACTCAGCAGATTTTTTCATGTTTTATAATATTTCTTATTCAGATGGTGGTTTCTGCCAGAAATGTTTGACTTTTGTTTTTTCTTAACAATTGACACAATTTTTCTCTTTTTATATTTCATTTAAGTGGCATGTTGTGGGAGATAAACTATGCCATATTCCCATTGCTGGGGAGAATTCCTAATATTTAATGTAGTTTCTTTTAAAAGCTTGAGAAAATATTTTTTGCTTTGATATTTTTCCCAGTAGCCTCTTGTTCGTTGTACAAACAAAATCACATGTAAATGTAGTCCTGCTGCGTAGGTAGTTAGCAATGAAATTATCTTCCTCAGTACTGAAAAATGTAACAAATTGTACAGCTTACAAGGGAGCTTAGGAAGTAGTATAGTCTGCTTAGGAATTAACAGGAGATCTGAAACACACAGGGTAAGTTTGCTACTCCAGTGAGGTTTTGCTGCGGGAAAAGAGGACTCCCTGGGGCCGCATTTCCTTAGCCTCAGTGTGGTTACAGAGGGCAAAGGGCTGTGATTAACGCTCAGCAGGTGCTATAGTACTGCTATGGTGGGAGACATCTAAATATTAACTGCATCCAATGGACAATGAGTCGTAGAATAATATGCTTGCAGAAGAAGCTTGTTCATAACTGCCTAATACCCTTCAGAAGAAAGGAGATATTTCATCTTATTTGGAAAGATGCTGGCTACTGTGCTTGTCCATTCAGTGTCTTTGTGTAATCTTGGATTACAATGTCATCCACCACGCCACAGCATGAAGGGTGTGTTGGTTTTTGCCCCGTGCATCCATCTCCCTCGTGTAAATGGGTGGCTTGGGGTTCTGTGTATCTGGGGATAGGAGAAGAGATGGTTGTTTTGACCTAGAAGGCAACATTGCTTTCAATGAAGAGTTTTCAATCTTGTTCAGATTTTTTTTTTTTTTTGTAGACAAGATCAAGTTGGGTCCCTAACCAGAAGAATAGAATGTTTCTATAAAAACAAACAGACAAAACAAAAAGAACAGACAAAACAACCCTCAAATCCCCAAAAGCGTGGGCCAGATTATCATTAAAGTTACCGGTATTTGCTCAGGGAGGAAAATGAATTGTTACAGTAAAATAATTTTCATTTGATAGCTCTGGTGATATCTGACTCTCAAATAGCTTGGAAACTTGTGAGAATAGTAACTGTACCAGATGCTTACTACTTTAAGCTAGAATTGTTAGAGTATTCTTAGAAATGAAGGGGGAAAATCTCGATGTCCTCTTAATGTACTTCTGGATATACTTAACAGGTTTTACTGTTGTGAGTTACTTCTGAAAGGCCAAATGACATGGCCAGGTATTTCCTTAAAAACCTTTTCCGTTTCCTTTCCTGAGTCTGGCATTTCACAGTAGCAATACTGCGAGCATTTAATTGGTCTCTCTTGTATATCTGGTAGTTCTCTCCATCAGTTCAAACTTCCTGCTTGCATTACCTCCCACTCGCAGTGTCAGGAGATTATACCTGCATATACCTCTGTCCCCTCCTCCTGCAGCTCTATTTCCCCATGTTGAACTCCTTAGGAGGCAGTCAGGCCTGTTTTACCGCATGGTGCTACCTAATCTTGCATTCTTCAGGTGTGAACACATTGTGTTTTAGCAAAATAATTCGGTAGAATTCTCAAGTGTTTTGGCACTGCTCATGTTCAGCTGTGGGAGTCATCTCATGTTGGGAACATGGCTCCAGGTCTGCACGGGGGCCTGGAGCCGTCAGCACCTGTGTGTGTACCTGTAAGGAAGCTCATTAAGGTCACTGTGGTTCTCAGAGTTAAATCCTGCAAATGCAACGCCTGGGGCTGCAATTTTGAACATGACCTTCCCTAAAAATGCTGTTCAGATTTGTTCTTAATTAATGTATCTTCAAGGTTTGTCACTTTTTCAGTAAGCCAGTTTTGCTTAGGAATCTGCCACTTAGCTGAGTAACACTAAACTGGAGTGTCAAAAGCTGATTGATTGCAGCTTTCCATGAACTTGGATGCAGGCCACCCAGTGGGTAATAGATTTGCATTTGGTGCAGAATTTTCCATGCTGCTCTATTTCTGGCTCCTTGATGGTCATTTCTTGCTCTCTTCTCCACTCCTTTACATCTTTGTAGAGCTACTATAGCTGCATAGGTTAACTCATTAGCCTCTCCCTTTTGCCTCATTTCAGACTCCTTCAAGTCCCCTTTTTGTCCTCTGCACCCCTCAAGGGTTAATGTTCCCCTTCTGCTTTAGCCACAGTATTTTGCAAAATTATACAACAGAAAGGAGCCATGCTGCCAAATGAAATGTGGTTAGCTCCAAGGATGACCCAGAGAACACAGGGATTGGGATCTTCAGTGGCTGCTTTCCTGCAAACCAATAGCAACAACAGTGCTCATAAGGGATCCTGTATCTTATGGCTTCTGGGGATAGACTGTGAAAACTGAGTTTCAAATGCTCTGAGGTGGATGTTTCTAGATTTTGCTACGTCTCTCCCTCAACCAAGGAGTACCTGAGTTTTAATGAAGAAACTCTTAGCTCTCATGGGGCTGTAGATGGAAGAACAATTGTGGGGAAGACAAAGCTCTGTCAGGAGGATGTTCCTTCACATGCGAGAAAGCAGTTTCACTGGACTAAGTGTCCAACTCTACTCTGGTAAGACTGGTATATTTCCAAAGGTCCTGTCTCTCAGATATATAGACAAGTGTATGAGCATATGAACAAGCAGGTGCTTGTCTTTACAAATCTTCCTGAGAGACTTCAAACAGAAACTTAGCTTCTCCACTCTGACTCCCAAAGCTCGCCACTTTTATTAGAAGGCCCACAAGAGGCTTCCTTTGCACTTCACCAGACACAGTAAATGTACAGGTTTTATTCAGACATTTGCAGGAACAGAAAAATGGGTACTCAATTTATGAACTACAAGGAAGCCAGAAAGCAAAGCCAGAAGCAATTTTTGGCAAACTACATCCAAATGCAGTATTCTGGTTGTACTCCTTTAAATTAATATGGTAAAGATATATCATATTCACTTTTGGGACAGAATTATATGAAGCAGCTGCCCTGACAGATAAGATTAATTATCCTGTACATTGCTGACATTTAGCCCTATTTGTCCTTAGGGCTGTGGGAAGAGTGTAACCCTCATCAGGTCATTCTGTGAACACATTTACTACGAATATGTTATTTAAAAATATGATAAAATCTGATCCATCAGAATGGAGGCCGTCATGTGCAGGTTTCTATCAATGCTTTAGATAATCATATCTCATTAGATTTTAAAATTAGGTGGGTAAATGCTAGCAGCTAGGAGTTTCTGTAGGGCATGTATACCTTAGATACTCTTGTAAAGTGACTTGCCACAGTGAACCTGAGATGGTGTCATGAATAAGATCCCCATCTCTAGAAAGCTACCCCTGGCTGTAACTAGTAGTTCTGCTTTCTATAGAGATCTTGCTCAAAGACAAGCAGTATAAATTAATTGAGTGCCGTATAGGAATCATTCTTGTATTATGTCTAGCTGCAGAATCTTATGAGAAAAGTCTATCCTAGCTTCATTTTTGTCTCTATTTACCTATCCTGGTAATTGGAGTAATGAGTTAAATGTTTGGCTCTAATATTGGAGTGCCGTACCAGAAACTGTGACCCGGACTATGTGCCATAGAGAGCTGGCCTGCAGGTCTGTTATGCATCTAGGGGAGGTGTCACCTCTGTGGCTCTGGTGTGTGGGTTGGGGGAGCCCTGCTGGCAATGGGTGCTGTGCTGCCAGCCATCTGCAGAGAGATGGAATCTCTTTGTAGTAGTATTGTTAGCAAATCCCCTTATGGGTTCCCAATAGTGAAAAATAATGCTAAGCTGTCGGACCCTGTCACACTAAACACAATTTCAGAATGAGTTTGGGACATTCTACAGAGATAAAACTCCCCGTGAGGAGGAAAAAAAGCCAAGTGCATTATGCCATAAAAAAAAAATCTCTTTAAGAGAAGCATTATTTTATTTAGCATATAATAACTACAATAATAACTGTAATTCTTAGCAGCCCACCCCCTAGATTTGCAACAAGCTAATTAGAATTATGAAAGCCATGAAAAAGTGTAAAGTGTTAACTTGATTTAATTTGGAATGGTGCTGCCCACCTGTTTGTCTAAATATAAGTGAATTTGCAACACGACCCAATGGCTGTGTGAGGAGGTGGGGAGCCATCAGGAACTCGTGCTGAGCACTGGCGCAGGCTGGGCTCGCTGTGCGCGAATGGGGGCAAGCCATGGAAGGCAGAAGTCTGCAAAAATGTTTTGGCATAACTTCCTGGCTCCCACACTGACCTTGGATACGTATCACTTTATGTATTTTTTTTTTTCCAAATGTGTATAGTCAGCTCTAATGGTTCGTTGATCCCAGCTAAGCCTTTTGGCTTGGCTCTGCTGTCAAGTGCTCTGGTTTGCCCAGGTCTAGCAAGTTATGTGGCTTGAAGCTACAGGCGTTTCCTTACTGTATGGAAATAAATTCAAAAGCTCTATTGTGATCACTTGTTGAAACAGCTCTGACTTATCACACCAAGGTTCCCTGATGCTGACAAGCTAAATGACTTTCACTTGCTGCAAAGCCCTGCCAAGCAAACCTGCTTCCAGATCTTATCCGCAGTGCGAAGGAGGTGTTTTGCAGAAGCTCATTTAAACAACTTCACACCATCCTTCTCAATAGAATTGAGTCTGCATAATCCTCATGAATCTCTTGACTTAAACATTGAATCTCAATGCATCACTGCTTAGGGGGTGACAGTTGCCATCCAAGTACTACTAATTAGCTTTTTATTTAAATGAGTTGAGACACTAAAGTTTTGTGAGCCTGGCGTGCTTGCCAATTGCAACTGAGAGGAAAGCTCTGAAGTGCTCTTGTTAATTCTGAGCACGCCTCTTAGCCACGTTTTCCATCTTGTTTTCCTACAGATATCTTCCTCTGCTTTGCAACTGGTGTCCTAAAATACAGGATACGCGTTATTTATTCTCCCTAACATGTATCAGTTTTCATTGGGGGCCCTTGCTATCAAGTATTAAATATCTGTTTTGGTGAAGTAATGTTATGTTTCCGTTGGTGCTGTAACTCTGTCTCACTGCAGTGACACTGCATAGATTGATATTAAACCCTTTAGGGTACAGTGGCTAGGAGATTCCTTTTTGAATCTGAGTATTTTCTTTGCTGGGGCAGTAAGTTACAGAAGCAGTTCATCTTCTGGTAATCATGCAGGGCTCGAATGTTACTTGCAACTTAACGGTGTATTGGCATTGGAGTTGTCTTCACTCCAATTTTATATATTTTGTTTTATATATATCCTGTGTGACATTTGTTACTGGATTAAAACTCATCTTCCTCATGACTACCACAGCACTTTTGAAATAACTGCGTATGTTGCATAAATAACAAGCCTTTCAGCTGAGAAATGATTTACATCTTCCCCAAGTTGCATGATTTCTTCGTAAGGCTTATTAAAACTCTCGAAGGACACTTTATTTTTACTTCCCCTCACTTTCCCTGCTATTGTATCTGTAATTCAGTGCTCCCAGAAGTTGCAGGGTAACACAGTCTTTGCACGCGGGTGGGCTGACAACAAGGAGCACTGGCTCGGGGTCCTGCTCCAGAGCCTTTGCTGCAATTGCAGCTTAGCTATGCTCTGCAGTACCCTGTCTGTTTCTTTCCGGACCCCTTCTAAATACAGACTAAGAGCATAAAACTGAGTTGTGCAAGACTTCTTTATGGTAATTTATGCTATGAGGAATTCCATTAGAAATTAGCTTTCTGGACTATAAAACTCCTTTCAAATCCCTTCTGAGCTGAATGTGAATTTTACTTTCCTGAGGTAAACAAATACAACTTTCCAATCCTGTTCCGTCCACCTGCCAAAGCTGGGTCTGTAAGGAGAGCCAGAATCTATTATTGGTGTATGCTGGCGCAAATCTTCTGACATTAAAGGTTGAATCCTTGTAACTGAGAGTGGAATTTGGCTTCTGGCCTTTTTATTTTAGATGGCGTGGGTGAAAGCCTACAGTTCTGGGACAAAGCTCTTGTGATCATATCAGGATGTATATAAAGAATTAGTTGGAGGGACAGTCATGAATACAGATATACTTTAAAACAAAACAAAATATACGTGTGTGTACAAATGTGTGTAGGCATATGAGTATATATATGCGCTACCTGCTTATTTCTGCTTTGCTTATCTTTATATAATACTTTGCCATAGTAAATATAACCCACAAATAAACATTTATTTTGACTAATCAGTTGCTCCTGGAAGAAGAATATTTTTTTGAAAACATTTAACACGTGCATAAAATGCCAGTCTTAATGTTTTCTGCAGCCTGGTGAGTGTTTGGGTGGCAGCTTTGCCAGCTTGTGCAGCATGTGATGCCCATCTGGCAGGGCTGGAGCTGTTGTTCCATGACGCTAATGAACTGGGAGAAATGCACTAATTCAGGTTCCTCCTCCCCTGCCCCACCAATCTCACAGCTTTTGTTTCTCTGTCCATCTTGATTTTTTTTAATTTTATTTTTTATTTGTTTTAAACTGAAACATCTTGATGTAAGGATCATAGTCTTTTCAATTAAATGCTTCTGTATTCTACAAAAAAAAAAAGAGGGGAGTGTACTATGGGAGTGTACCATAGGAAGGGCAGTGTACTATGCATATAAAAAGTTGATAATAATATAGCCTTGTTCCAAAGAACATAGAGACTAGTGGAAATTGCTACTTTTACGTAAATCTACAGGAACAGGAACAAATTGTGATTTTAATTATGTTGTTGCAACTGTATTAACTTCACAGAAGCAAAAGGAATTACTCCAGATCTATGCCCTGCCAGTCGCTTCACTAGCTTTACACTCATTTGCTGCTCATTTTTCCATAAAGCTTAGGGACTTGAAGCTGCGTGTTCAGGGGAAGAGGTCTCTTCTGAACAGGGAGATGTAAGAGAGGGCAGCTGAGGCCTGACTCGTTAAAGATCTGTGGTTTTTAAGCATCTCTTGTCTGAGCACCAAAGCTTCACTGTAGAGGAAGGTGGAACACAAAATGTGTGAGAGCAAGCGCAGCTGTTTCCTGACCCGCAGCTCTTGCTGCTGTGGACAAAGTTGGGCCATGCACATGACAGGAGTGTGACTAGCACGGGCATTGCTTCCCCTCTGCCCAGCATGAGTGGTTAGATCTCAATATAGTAAAAATACAAGTTGTAACTTTCACATAATATTTAGATGTGTTTTAGTGTCAGTGAATTAACTCCTTAACATTTTAGCATTTGCCTTGAACTTGGCTTATCTGCTCTTCACAAATAGTTATGCATTGCTTAGAGAGGTATAGATACATATACCTAAATGCACATAACATATAGATACCACACACACATACACACACATATTTATATAGAAAGAGTCTCTTTCAAGTTTTGTACTAGTGTAAAATCTGTCTTTACGTCAGAATTTTTTTTCCACAGAACTGTTACCAGGGTCTTTCTGGATATGCTGGTTTATTTTAATTCAGGTTCTTAAAAATTGGCCTGATGGGATATTTTATTTCCCATGGGAATTCAGAATTTGGCGTGATTAGTGGATCTTTCTTTCCTGAATCTGAAAGCTGAAATGTCAACAGCTGTCCTGGTGGTCCCTTGGGTTTGCCCAGTAAACATGGCTTCTTGGGCTCAGAGCCCCAAGAACATCTTCTGCCATTTGAGCCTGCCGAACAACTGTGCTGAATTTGTGCTGGGGCAGGGAGAAGAGCTGGTTCATTCTGCTGAGGGGGAGAGGAAAAGAAAACCCAAGAAACAAAGTCATGCCGAAGCTTGCTTCTGCTCTGCTTTCGATAGCTGTCTAAAATGCTCTCACTCTCGTGTTGATATTCTCAATGCGATTTATGCTGAGCTATATTGCTGGGCTTTGTGGGGACAGGTTCTCCTTGTCATGGGTGCGGATAGAGCTACTAGGTGATTAGGGGCTTAACTTCATTGGAGATTTGATAAAACTGTGGTGACTTTTGTTTATTTATGTGTATTTTGTATATTTAGAGGAGGAATTAATCTAGATTATTATCCCCCTCCTTGTCCATGAAAACAATATTGCCACCAAACCCCTGCTTTTTATTAGCATTTGCTTGGGCTTAGGTGACTGCTGAAAATACAGCCTATGTAAGGCTAAACAAGGATATGAGGGCAGAAATGCTTTTGAACAGGATCTGGTGAGTAACAGGATTTTGACTTATGCTTTTGAGCTTGGTGACAAAATGGTCCTGAGCACCATGAGGAATGTTATCGCTGGGCAAAGTGGGGGTGGCCACTGCTGCCAGCGGTCACTTCCACTGCTGCCACTCAGTCAGGCTGAGTCAAGGCCTCAGCCAGAGGGATGTCCCAGTGGGATGGCCCCACTGGGCCAGAGAGGGATGGCCAGTAAAATTTTTGCAATCTCTCCTTCAGTTATAGGACTCTCTAAGTCTTTTCTTTCTCAAGCCTCTCTTTCAGTTTGCTGGAAAGAATACAGTGAAGTATTTACCAGAGCTTTTGGCTGCAGAAACCTGCTCTCTTCTTAGGCCTGTGAGCTCATCTTCTGTCTTTTAGGAAAGTGTTGTGACAAATATTAAGTTAAACTCTGTGCCGCTGCTTTGAAATCTGAAACTACTGTAAGAATGTGCCCAGCAGAACTGCTGAACAGTGTGGGATAAACCTGGGCAGTGGCATCACTTGCAGGTTTCACCAAGGTCGCTTTGAAGATTTTTCTTGGATTGTATTAGTTTCCTATAACTGGGAAACAAATAGAAAACTCAAAAGCCAGCTGGCAAAGTTGATTCAGCTGCTCATGGGCTTCTAAAAAATCAATAGATGTTCTGCTGTATCACATTGTGGTTATCATTGTGAACAAAGACGAAAGCGAAGTACTGAGTCTTATTCCTTTTAGATTTGGGGCTGGAGAGGAAGGAGGGAGAGATGGTGAAGATGGACCACTCCTGAAGTCCAGTCATTCTGCATGTATCCATGGAGCAAATACAAAGGCAGTACTTGGCACAAAATGCCTAATACCTGGGTGGTTAAGGTTTTATGTGAGACTAATATTTCACTTAATTCATTTTCTTGAAACATCTACAATGTGTGCAGAATCATGATGAAATCATTCATAAAATAGGTATAATGTTGTATATGAGGTAAGGCACCAAGTCATAGGAGAATCACACACTGGCGGGGAATGGAGGGTGTTGCAAATGAGTGATTCTTGCTTCTGGATATGAAAGAGCAGGTATTGCCACTGTAGAGTAAGGGATAAAGTCCGTGGAGCAGAATAACTTCTGCTAAACTTTTAAAATCCAAATGCTAGCGTATCAGTCTGGCAGAGGATGTATTTTATGGAGGCTCAAAGCAAGTTGAAGAGTGATAGTACGTTAGAACAGTTTACTTTAGCAGTTAATTTGTCTTTACCCATCAGATCCAGTTGTACTAAGCTGGTGGGATTTCAAATAATATTTTCAACAGTTTAGATGTTTATGCATGTGTCTCTTGTGCTGTAAAGAAGATCTTTTAAATGTGTAATTTATATGTAATTTAAATATGTAATATATGCACTGCATGAGTCAATAAACAATAACTCATTTTTTATAAAGTGACTCTGGAAATAGTTATAACAAATTGATTTTTTTAATAGGAAAGGTCTTTGATGCTTTTTGCGTATAAGATGAAAAACTGGTTCTTTGTGTCAAACTGAGACTTAAATACCCAAAGCAAAAAATTAAAATTGACTCAGTATTAAAGTATAAATTTATTTTAATAATGTCACATAAATATTTCAAAGAGATTGTAGTTGTGAAAGGATGAACTTGGATGTGTAATTAAGTATCAAATACTATGCTATTGGAAAGGTAATTTTCCCCTTTTGTTACAATACAATAATGGATTTTTTTCTCTCCAAGAATTTTGGCTGGTTTCAAGAACATTCTCATGACTGAATTCTGAGCTTTCTCATACTCTAAATAGTTCAAAATCCTTATCAGCAATTCTAAAGCAAAACCAAGGTTAATGATGGGATGCTTTGTAGATGAAACAGGTCTTTCTCCTTTTCAGGACAATAACCTGACTGTCTTATTGACTCACAGAATTGTTAGTAGTCTGCCTCTTTAGATGACCTGCATGAATATGGTTGAACTTGACAGCATCTAAAAACTTCTACCATTTGTCTGCTATTTGGTGACATAGGTGGACTTGGTATTCCCAGCTTTAATGGGCAGAAGTCTGTGGTACCGGAGCTGTATTTACTAGTGGCATTACTGTTGGCACTGTGTATGCAGGCACAGGGTGAATGGAAAGAGGCATCCTGCTGACCTCTGCACATAAATCCTCCAATCAGGTATTTAATGCGTCAATGAGGCAGTAGTGTCGACTCCCCCTGTTTTGTGCCTCTTTTAGGAATCTCCGTCTCTAAGGCCCAGCCCATGGATAGGCAAATGTCACATGAGCCTTACCTAAGATAGGAATTGCCCTCCCCTGCCCAGATAGCCCAGCAAGGGAGTTGTGCACGTTCAGAAGGTCGAATAATTAAAGCAAATGCCAGAACTACTTTGGGCCACCTTTTTTTCAAGGCAGTTGATTTGTTTCCTTTCTATAAGGCTGTGTTTGGCTGACTCTCCCCTCCTCTGAACTACAGCTTCACAAAGTAGATATTCCTGCATAGCTGGATCTAGCTTTCTGTTACCCATCAGTAACAGAAAAGTAAAGATAGTAGTACCAGCAATTATAGTGCCTTTTTGTTTGTCAGTCTGCTAGTATTTTTAGGAAGCTGATGGAATTTGGCTTGTCATCTAATGCACTGATCCTCTGCCAAGTGTCAAGTTCTCTGACCAGCCGCCCAAGTCGCTCTACCAACTGTGCCCCTCCCTTGCAGAAGAAGGAATGCACTGGAGTTGGCAACTTGGTGAAGAACTTTCAGCCTCTGCCAACATGCTCTAATTAAACAGCTCTATAGACAACAGCTGTGAAAAATTTATCAATCACATAACGTTTGTTATTGGAATTAAAACACCTCATAACTAATGCACAGATTTACATTGATTACTATCTCCTAGAAAGAACAAGCTGTGCCAGCTTACTGTGCCTGGGTTATTTTGACTGTCTCTGTAGTTGGTGTACTGTCACCCATCTGCCTCTGGACTGTCAACTCTAGTAAAAGGTTTGATCAGCTTCTCTGCAGCAAGTCGGGATCTACATCTGTAGAATTGTAGCCCTGAGTGCTACAAGGAAGTCTGAGTTCAGTTCGTCGTCTTGTCCATGAGGTGTTTTCAAGACCTTTGTTCAGTGCATCAGTCTTCTAGGCAGTTGGACAGGACTCTAGTTTCATTCATACTTAACATTTGCTGCCTTACTTCTGATTTGCTCAATAAAGTTCCATTGACCTAAACCCATACTGAGCTCAGAAATGAGATCCCAGCAGCTCACTGTGTCTCTTTCTCTGGGTATTCTACAGGCCAGCTAGTGTCAGTCATGTCTATCCTTTTTTATTAGGATCTGTCTTCCTCAGGCAATATATGTTGCAACTAAGCCAGAGCTGTGTATTCTTACAGTGTGCAGACATATTTGATGAGGTATTTAGAATAGGACAATGCTTACTGCTGTGTGATATTTTAGTAGGGTATCCAGCATTTGTGATGTGCATGAAACTGTTTTGAGGCAGTTTTTAGTACAGAAATACTTGAGAACTAAGGTGAAGTACTAAATAACAGGTTCTTAAGAGAGTGATTGGGATCCATCAGGTCAAGTGATGGAAACTATAACTCTGTCTCAGTATAGCAAAGAACTTTATATCAGCTAATAGCTTAGTGATATTCATGAGTGCGGAAGGAATTCAGAGAGCTTAGTAACTCTCTAATGGACAGAGCGAACAAAGATCTTCCAACAAACTGTAACATGTTTTTCTCTTTCTTCTGACAGGTGCTTTTCTACAGGCTCTGCCTCCCAGACCTTTATGTCTTTTTCCTTGGGAGAGAGGAAGGACCTGTGCAGTGAGCTATTCTGTTGTCAGCTGCTTTTCTGCTTTTGCAAATGTTTGATCCTGAAGTTAACTATAAAGGTAAAACAAGAGATTTGCCTTTTTTTCTTTTTTCTGTGAGAACCATTGGGGCACTTCCTAAATGCCACCTCAGTGATGGAGCAGTAGTGGGATTGGCAGCGTAAGCAGGAAGGCAAGCTAGCAACATGTAGCAATGAACATGTTGCTGTCTAAATGCTTCATGAGCTTTGTGATAACACCTGAAGAGCTTAGTCCTTGTCCAGGACAGACATGAGCTGGCGGAATGTGCATGCACATCAATGCTCCTGAGCTTCAGGGCAGGAGAAAACTCCTTAACTCTAGAGAATAGGTACTGCTTGTTGCTGAGGTGTGCTTTGTTGCACTGCTCATACTGTTCATTTCTTTTGGATAGAAGAACATATTTCTTAACTTCTCCAACACATGTTCTATTCTCCCATGTGCGCTGGAGGGTTTCAGCACTGAGCCCAATGTGTGTAGGTCTCAAAATGTCCAAAGCTTCTGTGTGCTCTGAAGGACAAGAAAGAGATTTTAAGTCATCAGTCTTGTGTGCTGCAGTCTTTGACTTTACTACCATGCTTGCAATGCAGTATTTCTTCAATTTAAGAAGAGTAAGGAATGCTACTAATTCAGCAGTAAAGTTAATTAGCACATACTGTAAATGTTTATTTGTTTTTTAATGGCATCAAGTGCATTATAAATGGCTCCCATGCTCATCTATTGTAAAATCCTGCTGTTAGAGTAATTTGTAACATAACTTTTTCTTATGATAGCATTGCAAATGCAAAATATGAATCTTGCATTAACTGAGATAACCAGCCACATAAAATATAATAAATCTGCTTTTTTAAATTGGATTTACCATGTGAAAAGGATTTAAAAAAAATGATGGATATCAAATTAATTAATGTATTCTTTATTTATTAATTATCAGAAACCTGCTTTTGTAGGCTTTTCAAATCTGAAATAGTATATTTTTCATAAATTTGGATTCATTAAATCTGAGCTGTAAGCACATTATGGTAATTGCTTAAAGTTCTTGGCTTTTGAAGTAGAATTATAAAAAAAACTGTATTTTAAATTTTATCTATTATGTTGGCTGCAACTTCACAGATGTTTATGCAAAATTGATAGTGTAGCTTAATTAAATTTTGAGGAAGTTTCAGGGTTTTTATAATATTTTTAACAGTGAGGACTACTTTTATAGCATTATAAGTACCTAATAGTGTCCCAGAGTGCACAGTTATTCACATCTGAATGTGACTAAAATAATGAAATTGTCTTTAATTTACCCTTTCAGTTCATGCATATCTGTATGGATGCACTCTTACTTCAGAGTGCTTATTTCAGTGTCCTAATGAATAAGAATTTAGACTGTTTGTTAGTTAAGTAATGTTTTACAGGCCACTTGCATAGAAGTGACATAACTTTTTTACTAATATAGCTGAGTCTGCTTTGTGGTCTTCTTCCATGTTTGGATGCAGACAGGATTTTGAACTAGGACACACAATCTGTACTGAACTAATTTCCATCCGTCTAAACCAGGAAATTTGAACAAAGTCAGGATTAGGAAAAAGAGGTATAATTAAGGGGAGAATTAGTGAGGTGCAGTTTTGCTGAGAATGAGGTGATTTCTTTGGAGAGGTACCTTCATTGAAAGTGGGATGAAAAAGAGCACGCTTGGCTTTCTGAAACAGGAACCTTGTTTGGTTCAAAAAAATGAACAACAAAAAAAAGAATCAATTGAAAAATGAATAAAAAAAAAAAAAGAGGCAGAAGGAAAAAGAGTGCGTGGAGGCCCAGGTTGCGGGGAGTATCAGAACAGACAGCTATTATTGGCAGAAAGAAGGTGTGGTTACGCATACCTGACTCAGTTTGGTCTGAAGACTGTAAAATCAGATTTTTTTTTTTTACTTCAGTTTTAAATATGTTTTGCCCTTAGGTATTATGAAAAAGAAATCTTCACTTTTTATAATCTAATCAATGCAGTTTTGTTTTCTGCAGCTGCAGTCTGTTCATGGTCTTTTCAGTCTTGGCTACTGGTCAAACTTCATTGAACCACTTAAAATCAGTTTGATTTTTCCAATTTTGTGATGTCATCTTTAATGCAATGGATCTAAAATTACTTAAACATTTTTTTCTATGCTATTTCCATCACTTTTTGAGAAGAGAGGTTTGGAAGGTTATGCGCTTGTTGATTATATTGGATTCTATACTGGCAATATCTTTATGAAGAAACAAAAAGAGCATTTCTGTGCTTTGGTATAAAGAACTGAACTTTTTTGAGGACTAAGACACCATATATTCACTCAAGTGCATTATGGAAGATATCACTGAGATATCATTATAAAGATTGAACATAGTTTGCTTTAATAGCAAATATGACTTTGGTGTGAAAACCACAGAATCTGCTACACATCTTTCAGGGAGTTCTTTGCATAAAGCTTGCATTTTTGGAGGATTACCAAGTAAATCTGTTAGTTAATTTTTTTGAGTAAGTATGTTTATGTATAAATAAAAGTAATTATTTTTGGACTTTAGTTGTGATTCCATATACATTACGTATAACTCTGGCTTCTGAAAAGGTTCCTGCTCCAGAAGGCAATTATGTCTTTGTTGAAGAGATACTCTCTTGGTGAAAAGGATTCTCTTATTATTGGCCAGTGTCTGCTATGTATGCTTTTCATGAAGATATTTGGATATGTCTCCTTAGAGTAGGTGATCCAGAACAGTGGAATAGAGTCATCTGATCTAACACTCAGTGAAGCCAGTTGGACTCTTTTCGCTGGCTCAGTTAGGAGTTCATTTAAATAAACATTTAAATAAAATAAGCTGTAAAGCTATGGGTCAGAATTTCTTTTTAAATTTACAAGACTCGATCTGACAGAGTATCTTCTTCAGCAGTGACTAAAACCCCCCAGTGGGGGGTTCTTCGTTCATTTCCAGTGTTGCCACTGGATTGGCTAAGGCATGAGAGGGAGAAGAAAAGTGCAACAGATTGGAAAGTAATTTCATCCTTGTTTTCTGACTCTTACCAAAGACCTTTTTCATCCTTACATAAATACCTGAGTATTTGGGCAAAGGGGTTAATTTCCTAAATTGACAGTATTCATTTATGTAAGTGGTTTTAGAAACTGGGATTTTAACCCAGAACCATTAAAGTGGTTTGCAGGCAAGGGAGGTACTTCTAATCAGTGTGCCAAGCTGGCAAGAGCAGATTCAAGTGTCCAAAAATACCTTTTCTATCTCTGTTATTTCTATCTGTGGTGCTATTTACTCTGCATTTTAGTGAATAAATATAAGACTCTGTTCATCATGATATTATTCAGCGTTTCCCTGGAACGTTTCTTTTTTTTTTTTTCTTTGTTTCTCTTCTTGTAATGAAACCTTGCACATTTTTTTTTATGGGAACTCATCTAATAGTTCAGTATGCTGAGCCACAAGCTTTCAGTTGTGCCTGTGGCACTCCTCTACGTCGCATGTGTCATAGTTGCCAGTTTTGTGGCTTTGAGACGTAGGAATGTGCCCATCCAAAAGAGATGAACCTATTGATCCATATATGTCTTGGTACAGCAGGTAGGTGTATCTGCAGAACAAATCAGATGCACCCACAGCTTGCCCCTCTGTCCTGCACTGAAGTTAGCTAACAACATATAGACTTCATGCTTTTATTAGAAAGCTGAATTGCAGACAGCATATAAGTAAAAGGCATGATATATGTGTCAATTTTTCACATTCCATAATGTCTGTTGGAGTGTATTCACAGAAAATGGTTAAAAGACAGGTGAACCTTCAAAAAATAGAAAATACTTCAACGGTATAGAAAGAAAATGCCTAGAATAAATTTCCTTTATATAATTCAATATCTGCCCTGTGCTTTAAAGTTATGTCTGGGTGATTACGAAGCCTTCCAGTAGCACTCTGAGAAATGATTGCTCTTGTTCACATTATACTGTCTTTACTTCACCTGCCTTTTCTGTCAGAAGTACTGGGTTAGGAATAGGTTAATGCTAGAATCACGAGTTGAATGACTTTCTGGACTTGATTACTGCAACTTTCTTTGCTGCCGTATCCGTATCCAATAAAGAGTTGGATCATGTGCAGATGGTACAGAGTCCTGCTGGCAGGAGGCTTTTGCCGATCATGTTATCTCTGCAGTTAAGTCCTCTTTGTCTCTTTAGAAGCTTCTTGTTAATTAGTTTACTGAGGACAAAATTATTCTCTTATTTAAGGCTCCATGATTGTTAGTATTTGTGAATGAATTTGCTTTTTTGGGGACCAGAAACTTCCCTACAACTGAAACTATCCTAAAACAGCTTTTACAGTAATAGTGATCCTGTGCTTCTCTTTTTTGCCTCACATGGAGATTATTAGTATCTCTCTGCTCACTGTGCATTGAAGTTAGTGTGGTAAATAATACTCAACATATGCATTTTATATTCAAAATATCATGTATCTAGAGTTGTTTTCATCCCTCAACTCTTTCAAGAGTTGTAACATTAAGGAGTTTGACTTGAGCATTTCTCCATTGATGTTAATTCATCACTGAAATGTATTTGATTAATCCACAATTTTTAAAAGTTGAATTCTAAAGCTTAAAATTTATAAGTTAAAAAAGCTATCTATGATGCAAATAGTTATAAATAATAATATAGTATCATTATACCGTATGCTACCATCTCATTTAACCTCAGAAAAACAGATACTGGCAGTGATGGGAAGAATAAGCATAAACTGGTTGTTACTAAAATCCCTTAAGATGTTTTCAAAGGGAATTTTATATGCAAATTTAGTGTGGTTGTACTTCTCCCAGTTTGTTAAAGAAAGCAATAAGGGTTGAAACAATTTTGGCACCCTTACATGGAGGAACATATTGGGAAGAACTCATAGGTTTGTCTATGCTGCTTTGCAGAGAGGCTTCTGGTACAAGTGCTCAGTTGGGAGATTCATTTAATGCATGAAAATTCACTCACAGAATTACTTTCTTTGAAAGAAGCGTTTTCTGATCTCTCTGTGTTTCCCCTGACTTCAGGAGGGTTTCTAATTTGTTTGTGACCAAGCGCCAGGATGTTCTGCTTTCCTTATGCAAGTGGCACTCCTCCATCCTATGTGGATGCTCGAACCTCCGCACTGCACATCAAAATAATAGTGCTTGGGCTCATATCTAGGGTCAGTTTTATTGGGAGTTAACGTGAAGGGGTAACACAGTGAGCAGTATAGGCTGCAATTTCGAGAATGTCTGTGAATGGGAGAGACTTTCACCCATGCAGGATTTGTATGTCTGTGTTTTCATTTGTGTTTTTCATTTTAAATGAATAAAATTTAGACATAGAGTTCAAGAACTAGAAAACTGAATTAGTAAGCAGGTGCTGGCTAAATCCCTGGGTAGCAAATGAGAAGAAAAGTACATTATACCTTAAGTAGTCAAGTTTTATCTCCCATTTAAAAACTCTATAGATATATCTGTCAGGCAGCCTGACAGGGAAATTAAATTGCATTTCAGCACTGCAAGAACTCCAGATTATATTCCTGCTGAGCAATAACATAGAGTGCTGATATTTTTATAAAGTTTCTCTCAATTTTTCACAAAATAGTGATGTCTAGAGCTAGTCCAGGGTCACAAAAGAAACTGAGCAGGTTTCTAGAAAAGCTTGGTGTTCCTTAATAGAGGAATGAAATTAAATTAGAGATAAAACTTTTCTGTGGTCACATGTATTCTGTACTTGTTTTTAGGGTCCTTTTAAAAACAGGAAACTTGCACAAGAACATTTTGCATTACTACAAAATGATACAATTAAACTGACATTTCTGTTTCTAACCATAAATTAGTATACTCTGCCCTTCTGCAACGGATTACCTTCAACTTCCATTAAACATGGTAAGAGAAAGAGATGCTGCTTTTCTGCTGGAACCATAATTTTACCCTATGATTTTTACTCCCAACAATCAGGTATATAATGTTTTAATCCGACAGTCATATGTATGCATTTCTGTAGATGGGCATTTATTTAGAGAGGAGCTCTTATGTAGAAGCTCTCAGGTCCAAGTGCTGCTGAAGCTGGTGATGTTCAGGTCTAGAAGCACAGCCTGTCTTTGCATCTCTCTCCATTCAGGCACTGAAGAGCCTCTAACTTGAAGCAGCTTCAGACCAATCTCTAATGACGCTGAGAAGCTACAAGTGCTGCAAACAGGTCTAGAGCTGCTCTCAAGCTTTGTGAACCTCAGCCAGCCATTCCATTAACATGAGTTTCAGTTTTTTAACAAAGTTTGAAACGGGCAAAGGTTTCTGGTGTCAGGTTTCTTTGCAAGCCTTCTGAAAAGATGTGCCTTAATGAAACAAAAAAAATGTATCACTTGCATATGAATTTGCATGTATTTTGGTCTAGACAATCAAACAAAATTTTTGGCATTTGCAATTCTAGGTTTCTTAACAAAAGACAATTAATTCCCTCTCTACAATTTTTTTTCATTGCCTTTTCAGAACAGTGGCATTTAGTATTTTTATATTAAAATGTTTATATTTAATATTTATATTAATATTTTTATATTAAAATACATTCTAAGACCCATGCATTCTTAGACCAAAAAGGAAAAAAAAAAGAAAAAAATTCTCTTCCACTTGGATGTTCCTTTTACAGTGTGAGCATTAAAAGCCATTGCTCTCCAAATGCCTTGTTTATATGGAAGTTAAGCATACCTTTTAAAAATAGATACAAATGAATGCAACTGAAAAATTAAATAAAGAAGAAAGTTTATTAGACAAGAAAGGGTAACATTGTTTAATGAAGTGCAGCATTTTGATCTGTTTTAAGAGCCATGTTCTTTCTCAGGAGTAAAATGTTTCTCTTACTGGCTTCTGCTTTACACATTGCATGCTTGCCTTGAGGGATTCGAAACCTAAATAAACCTTAACTCACAAAAGATGTAAGTATGAGAAATCTCATCCTTTTTCTGGAATGGCTTAAGGGCAGATTGTTTATTTAACAAGCTGGTGCCCTGATTTTGCCACTGACACACTTTGACAAAAATCCCTCACAGGCATTTAAAGTTGTAATAAGGAAAAAATTGGAAAGAAAGATGCGAGTCAGTGCTCAAAGCTACAAAGGTCTGCTGCCTAGGTGTTTCCAATATTTACTAGCTATATTTAGAAGTTTTAGAGCTAGAAAGATCTCAGAGAACAGTCAATGATGTTCTGCTGTAATTAAACCAAAAAATATTGTCCTCTAAGCTGTTGTTGGTCACTTGAGTTATGATGTACAGGAGTTTACTTTGAGGAGGAGGGAAGTCCCATCTATGGCAAGACTCAGAAGAGTACTTGAAGGAGAAAATCCTAAAAGAACACACTAAGGAATGGGAAACAGGAAAACACTTCTCATTATTTTTTGGAATCCAGTAGGGAAGAGCTAAAATAGGATTTACACACTAGTTTATACTGTATCTTACTTGGATTGCTGAAAATGGCAAAAAGAAACAGAACTTTCCTTCTATATCCAGCTATTCCTTATAAGACTAAGCTATCACATTTCTCAGAATG
>JAUBNY010000666.1:3447841-3460929 GCA_032275445.1 Crypturellus soui | reverse complement strand
ATGGAAAGAGCTTCAGCAATCACTTTTTGAGTCCCTATTTATGATGCTTCAAAATTTAGACTGTACTACAAGCATTATATAAAGATTTAAAACAAATCAAAATTGCCATATCTTTTCACTTATCTGGAATGGTTACACTTTTTGCAGAGCAGTGTTGCAAAATGATTTCATTTTGTGACCAGATGAGTTATGCAATTAGTTGATGTAAAATTAACAGGGTTAGTAAAACTACTGAACCACAGAGAATTTGACCTTATGATTCTGAAGTGTGTAAACAGGTTGCATTGTTAAATAATAGGCATTTAAGAGGATGGACATCGCAATTAAATTCTACTTTACAATGTCCTGATGGTTTTTTAGATTTAAGTAATAGTCTGAAACTGACCCAGACTTACTCAGAAATTTCTAGATTGCAGAATATCAATCCACAGAGAGGCATGTTTTGTTTTTCATATTGATTAGACTGACTAAATTCAAGCGTCCTTAATATTTTTCTTTTGCTTAATATTTGTCAATAATCAGAACTAGAAAAGGAGAGAAGAAGATGAAATTCAAACCCGGATATATTTATTTGAAATATAGTTTAAAAGTTGCATTTATTTTAAAGGTACCATTCAGCTTTATCCTAAGCTGGAATAAAAATCATTTTCTTAAATCTTCTCAGTCAAAAATGTTACTTTTCCTTGGTTATTCTCCTCCTAAAAATACAGACTTGGTTCAAGTAACTTGGTTAAAAAAAAATTCTTTCTTTTGATTTTCGTCTTTTAGAACAAATGACTACAAATATACTTAAAATTTTAAGATTCAAAAATGGAATGGAAAATGTTGAAAACTTTTACATATCTATGCATTTATTTATATTTTAATTTCAATAATGCAATTTCCTCTTTTGCTGTGAAAAAATTTGTATATGATGTTTTTATTTGCCTAGGCCAGGGGAGAACAGAACAATAAAGTGAGGACATACCTATTTTAATGAAAATTTCTCATTCAGTTGTGCTCAGTAGGTACTCATTTCTAGTTTTGGTTTTCACCAAGTAAAGGATTCTTCCTCATATCGTCCCAGTGTATTTGTAATTTCTTTGTCTCGCCTATTAACTAATGTATACAGCAGATCATTTATTTTCAGTACCTCGTGGCTAAAGATCAAAATGGCTTTCCCAGAGTAACTGCAAAATGAGCTTTAAAAATGGGCTTTAAATTCTAATTAAAGATCATCTTATCAACACTACATTTCACTTTGTATAGTTATGGGTTTGATATTCTCTGAATTGGTTACGCTAGATTACTCCATAGTACTTTGTGATTGAGGGAGAGCATGACTTTTTTGAACAATTTCTCTTGCACAGCAGGGTGACTTAAATTAGTGTGACTGCCATCCTCCTAATACGCTTAAAAATCTGTGGAACAATTGATCTGAAACTGAAGCTCTTTCCCTCTGATTGGATGAGAGTGTGGGGAAAACAGATGAGTGTACGGGGATACAAGCAAAATCACACAGCTTGGTCTCTTAAAACCTGATCGGGTGCCTATCAAAGCATGTGTGTAAACTTGGCATATGAATATCACTGAATCAGATGGAAAAATTCTGGCCCAACACAACAACTTCACCAGTAGGGAAAGTGCCAAAATGCCTATGCTTAATGTGCAGATCCTGTAAAACATGGAGAAAATGTTAACATGGTTGAGAGAGTCTCCTGAATGAAGGATCTCGCAAAAATTAATATCAGACATTCTCTCTGTAGATTGTAATAGGGTTTTTTTCCTGGCAATATTGCTCTTAACTGATTTATGTCCTTTAAATCAAAGAGAAAGGAGTCCTACTCTGTGCATACATTCATTTTGGTGCTTGTAGAATCGGCAGCTTGAAATATGCTATTTACTTGGCAGGGAGTATCTCGTGGAAAACTGTTGCCATCTCCTTCTCTCAGTCAGTAATTTGATTTTCTTAAAAAACTTTGTACAAAAAATTGTACATCTTTAAAGAGCCTGTCTGGTGTGACTGGCTAGGTGAGTTGTGTGAGTTGTACGATAAAAGTTTTCTGTTTTTTTTTTCTAAAATCAGTGCTCTGAATTACATGAAGTTGGGTTAGAATTTTTATTTAAAAGTTTAAAATAAAATTGGAAAACGGTGGTCAATGGATGAAATCATAAATGCAATGGTCAGGTAATAATATTTTAAGAGTTTTGTCCATTCGACTATTGATTATGTGCTTATATTGAGAGTCGTCCACTATGCCAGTGCATCCACTGGTGGGGAGAATCATGAGTTTATAGGCAGGAGCAGGAGAATGCTTCAGCAGAACTAAGCACTTGTTGAACTTGAGTATTTTCTGTACTCTGAAAATCTGAACCATCTTCCATTTGCATAGCAGTATTTACAGCATATTATTTTTTTTACGATACTTATCTCAAATTAATGGAAACAAAGCTTGAGTGGAAATCCACATACACCTCCTAATAAATTTCTATATTCAACACTGGCACGTTCAGGCTTGAACAACATCACTAAACCTTCTAATTATTTGTCTGAGAGTTGAAAGGGTCAGACCTTTGGACTAACAGTTAATTGTTGAACTTTTTCCATATTGTGAAGTTAATTCTAGACAATTATTAGACCTGTTAAACAGCATTCCTTTAAGAACTTGCATCCTAATGCTTCCAGGTGCAGAATTTGAGAACTCCTTGAAAACATACATGAACAACTACAGCATTACTCTGGCTATTAGAAATAGTGTCCTAGAAATGTCACTGGAGGTTTTTAATTTAGGAATAGTTAATTGTCATTAAGTAATGATCTATTTTCTCAGACGCTCAGAAAAGAAAACTGTGTGGAATGTCTAATGTTAAGATACACTATTGCAGCAAAATAGTTTCTAGTGGCAGTGTGTATTCCTCTGTGGAAGTAATATTTCAGTCTTGCACCTGACTTATTAGGTTAAGAATTCTTATGCAGTGACCCTCATGATACTGATATGACAGCACTAAATAAAAAACATTCAGTCATTTTCCCCTAACCCACTTCTCTTGCTGTTTCTCCCATAAGACAAGGGCTCTCTCGCTGGAAGTAATGTGTATTGAAGGGGAAGGCATGTTAGTAAAGGTTGGCGGGTTGACTGAGCATGTCTGTGTCCTTTGGTACCCGGCGCAGGCTGCGTGGCTGCTCAGTCAGCTGAACAGAGGTTTGGAGTTCAGCTGGTATTTAGCACAGATGAAGTCATTGTACCTGCAGGGTACAGCAGTGCTCAAGAGCTGATGCTAACCAACTATTGATATGTAGTTTGTTATGCCCTGCATTAAGTTTATGCACTGCTGGTGGTAGTGCTACTGGGAATGTGTTATGCATCATTAACAATAATGCATTTTGGTTTTTAAAAAAAGGCTTAGCAAGTGCATGGGGCTGTGGATTTCCTAATCACCCAGAGACAGGTCTATGAATGCAGTTCTTGTGACATTTGCCACGGAGATTATCACCCTGTAATTCTTGTCCCTCTGTTTCACAATGTAGAGAGTAACTCTAGTTCAGGTGTCCAGATTGGATTTGGGATTGGCAGAGAAAAAGGTGGGAAGTGGGAGATTATATTGAGGAATCGAGAAAAGAGCTGGATGCAAAAGGATTGTGTGAAGCATTGTGGCTAATCTGAAAGTTCTGCTGGATAACTCTGTTAAAAAAGCAATTAAAAAAAATCTAACCTGGACCAGTTTCCCTTAAGGAAGGTGCTACCTGTAGGCAGTTTATGTGCTAACAAGGTATGAGTTTCTTCTTCATTCTCCTTTCATCTGATACAGGTATGATTGGTGGTTCTGTCTTTTCCCCACTACTACTTGGTGTAAAGAACCAATTATTGTAGTTTTTTTTTTTTCAGTTGGGTAGTTGGTTGATTTGTTTTTGCTTACTAATAGTCAAAAGATTCCCTTCCTTTATGTTTCTTATGGTGTATTTACTTCTGGTTTGTGCAGGTGGAGGGAACTCCCCTGGGCTAGTTTCCAAAAAAAAAACAGACACTGAACTGCCGGGTTAGACATGTAAGTCCATCATACTGATCCTTAAAATCCTCCTCAATCTTCCTGTACTCCTCGGAGCACCTGTGTATCATAACACCTATACCTCTACAAGCAAAGTCCTTTATGGGCTTACCTTTCCTGCTGCAAGTATACCTCATACTCTCAAGAACTATCTGGGGGTCTGATGGCACTTTTTTTCCCTTTTGAAAAGAACCTTGTGGATACTTCATAGCCTGATGCTTACCTCTTTCTGTTAAGTAGCCTAGTACTTAGTTCACACTATTGAGAAGTCTTGCCCCCAACAGATAGAGCAGCCTAGCTGGCCAATAAACAAAAAGTTGATATGACCTTTCGACAGTTAAAAATAAATCTTTTGATGTGTATAAAATTTGGCATCTAATGAAACAATGTTGAATCATGTGAATCCATTACGTTCAGCAATGGATCAGCACTGGGATGTTGACAGCACTGCATCTTTTTTTCTGAAGGAAAAAAAAAAGGGTTGGTAGCAGCTCAAATCTCATTAGCTTCTGAGATTTCATTTGTTTCTGCAGGAGAGTGGGATAAATGTCTTTGGACATGATGCTGAGCTTGAACCTTTATGAAAGCTTGGATGAAAATTTCTTCCTTTCTTTGACCCCATGTCTTCTCACCCTTTATGATATTTTACAAATTGAATTTCAGTGCTCAAGAGGTAAAATTTCTGCTGTGGTTGGCAAAAGTGTTGTCTTTCCATCTGATTACCCTTGAGGTCAGGAGCACATAATATATTCAGGGTGTTTCTAATCGAACGAAGCTCAGAATATGTGAGGGTTGTAGACAGCAGCTGGCCCCAGCAGAGACTAACAGATTTGCTGAGAACCTGTAAAGATCTTGGCAGGATATCAACAAAGATACTGCAGGGCTGCTAGATGCCAGGAAAATGAGATCTTTGGTTTGCAGCAAGGAAATTGTATTTAGGGAGGATAGGATTTAATAAATTACAATAATAGCACTGAGAATATTTTTCAGCCAAAAATATTCTAGACTGTCATAATGGTGGGCAACTTATGTACTTGGTTTTGCATATGGGGAAGCTGAAGTAGAGGTGAAAGAAAGATGCCTTCCTACAGCAGTATTTTCAGAGTCAGGAAAAGCAGTCACGGGGTCCTGCATAGGAATTGTTTTTGAGAGGAGTGAAGGATGGAAGGGAACCAAAATACTGATGGTGAAAGGGTTTCAGCTGACTTAAGAAGAGAGGAAAGAAAAGAGTGGGTGGATAAAATAAAGACTGGGTGGGTAAAAAAGAGGTGCTTGTGGAGAACAAGATCCCAGAAGATGTAGTGGTGCATGGCCCACTGTGCCTAACTCTTAGATGTCTCACAGGAAGGTTGCAGGGCAGTCTACAGGAAACTTTATGTTTGATCGATTATGCTGATATGTCCTCCTTGGTCTCACCAGACCTTTAGTGAAAATGGGTCTCTCCAGAGAACTCAGGCAAGATTAGTATGTTACTGAAACAGAATTGTGGCATTTAAAGAGCTAGCTTCATAAGGAGAAAAAAGAAAACAGATTCTCTTCCAGTTTGTGCATTGAACATGACACAGATTAGCAGCCATAATGGAAAATGCCTGCCTGAAAAATTTCAGCCTTGGTTTTACTCCCAGCTCCATGAACTTGATGTAAATCATTCCTGAGATATTTCCTCTGCATTTATCTGATTAGCAATGCCAATTATTTATCACTGTTCTTAGCACGTGAATGTGTGATATCCTCTGTGATTAGTTTATCAGGTTAAAGTCTATGGGTTATTGACAGTTCTGTGTTAACTAGGTGGCCTGGCTTTTTGGCAGAATGCCTGTGGGAAGGGGCAGCAGCTGTTTATGGAGATGGGAATAACAGAAAATGCCAACTGACAAAATCTTTCCGACTTCTGCAGAACTGGGAGAGGCCATTAGCAGCTCTTCGAATTACTCTTCCCTCCCGTCCCCCCAAAAAGAACTAATGTAGTAAGCAGGATACCATTGAAAAATGTAATGTGGTGGGTACTGGTGGAAATACCAGAAAGGGAAAGAATCTGAAATACAGAGCAGCCGGAAAAGACATGGATGACAGGTGGTCTCTTACTCATATATTGGTCTGTTCCCACCGGGAGACAGCGTGGGTTCATTTCAGATCGCATGTGGGCCAGTGTCTTCTAGGCTGTCAGCCTCTGGGAAAGCATTCACTTTAAACTGCAGTTTAAACCTCTCTGATTTGTGATAGTTTTGCAAGCCGATGCAGAAGTTTTCTGCTATCTTCCTCTCTTCCTCCAAATGACACCTAGGTGTGAAATGCCACTTCTAGCAGAGGTGTTAAACCTCCCGTAATGGAGGACAGGACTGGGGTGGGCTATGAAGTGCATGAGTCGCGCAAATGCACAAAGGTTCTTCTGCAGACGGTCTCTGTGCAGGAAATACGATTTGGAAAAGAGAAAACTCTGGAAGTCTTTTGGGCATAAACTTCCATCTTTTTTTTTTTTTTCAAGTTCTCATTAAACAAGGAGCAAGTGGAAGCAGAATGGTCTTCGTGGCTTCCAGCGCCACAGGGAGTTTTCTGCAGCAGCTGCTGCTTTGTCACAAGACCATAAATTGACTTCCTGCCATGGGAGGCCTCCAGCTGGTTCCTCGGGAGTGTTACTGAGGGAAATCCTTCTCCTTTATCTTACCAGCAGAAGGCGATGCCCAGAGCTGGGGAGAAGTTGGAGCTGACAGATTTCTCTTGTCAGCCAACAAGATTTTGATTAATAAAAACTGATGGATGGGTGAAGACCTCAGTGTTTTGCTGAGGAAGAAATGGTCCTCTCCTCTGCATGGTGTATTCAGATGTCCCTCAAGTACCTTGTTTCTAAAATCTCCTAGTAGGAGCACAGGTCTTTCATCATACTTTAGGTAACATCAAAGCCTTTCCCTCTTTTATCTTTCTTTGTCTTCCAAGGCAAAGCCATATGCTACCCCCTCAGAGTAGATGCACGTTCCCCTTTCTGTCATTCAGTTCCCCTCACAATAACCCTTATCTACTGGTCTTGGAACTGTCCTTGTCTGGAGGATTTCATTCCGTTAATAATTGCACTCTCACTGAATCAATAACCAAGCAAGAATCTTTGGCAAAGGACTAAGTTTTGGTCCAGGAGGTGTCTCTGGATTTAGTGGCCTTTATCATCATATTTGCTGGAATTCACTCTTTCCTTAGAAGTTAACTCCTCAGCTGCTGCATCTGAGCCTGTTGTGTTTTCTTTCTTTCCCTACAGGAGTTGCTACAGGAGTTTCCCAAGAGAGGCATATAACAGTCTCAGTAATATATAAGGTTGTGTGTGTGTTTTTTTTTTTTTTAAATCTGTCTCCTGTATTACTGAAATTCTTTACTCATTCAGAATATTAGATATTGCTACTCTTCATGCCAAACTCAGCAGCAGGTTTGAACTTCTGTAGGTTAAAAACTGAACCTGAATGTGCTGTTTCATACCAAGAGTCATTCTCTCACATATCTGTGGTTTTCAAATACAGTCATGAATTCTGAAATGAGGAGAAAAAACCCACAACGAGATATTTTGAAAGTTTAGCCTGGCACATATCCATCCTTGATTCCTTTGCTGTGTAGGATAGGCTGTGTGTGTTGTGAAATGGGAAATTCAAAAGAAAGCTGAATGATCCTTGGTGGAGCAAAGGAAATGAAACTTGATTTAGAAAAGCAAAGTGCAATTCCTGACTGTTGTTTAGGTTTGAATTGTTTAAGCATCATGGACTCTGGAAATTGCATTTAGATGCAGTTTAGATACCTATTCAATAAAACTTTTAAAACTTTGTGACCCTTGATGACTTTTGGAGTCAGGAGGGTAAGGCATAAATAGTATGGGAAAGCTAACCAAACCTTGTGGCAATTTTAAAGCATGCTCATTGGAGTTGGAGTCTGCTTCGAGACCATCCAGCTCTAGCAGCTGCCTAGTGGAACCTTTTCCCGAGTGATGACAACTGCTTTCCCACTGTTTGAGTCACAGTTTCAAATAACCCCAGTCATTGACTCTAGATATGAATCTTATGGCTCTTTGCCATATCTCTATCATAATCTTTAAGCAAAGTGTGGCTGTATGGACAGTGAGTTCGGTGACAGAAATAGCAATGTCCACCCTGCAAAGGCAATTCAGTTAGTTACATACTGGGCATATTCTTCTGCCTTTTTTTTTCTGCTTAAGAAAGGGGATTCGAACACAATCTGCACTGCTTGTCAGCACATCAGCTTGATCAATGCTGTTGTCAAAGTAATGCTATTACAGAAAAGAACACATATATCTAACCCATTTTCAATTGATTTCATATCAGGGAAGGACAGAAAATGGGAAGAGCTTAGCTCTAAGACTACTTTGTGGCATTTTGGTCTGTGAGGAGCCTGTCCATCTGTGTGCGTAGTTTGGAGAGAAGATACCGCAGAAGGGGTCTGAACCTTGCTTGGCAGACAGGTTCAAGTTCACAGAAAAACTCTAATGTCACCTCTGTATTTCTCCCATTCAGTTACCTGATACACACATTTGAATGGGTTGTGCATATGTAAATGCACCACTCTCATACAAAGTGTATGGATATAATTTAGAAAGCTCTGTTGAATTTTTGGCTTATATAGACACATTCTGTGGCCTGACAGGATTACTCCCGTTGGAGTAATAACTAGAAGTTTTGCTTATTTAGGGCCTGTTCCTACTCCCTTTGAAGCCAATGGCACAATTCCCAGTAATGTTTAGTGCTGCAAGGTCAAGCCTTTAAGGATGATAGAATTTGATGTTGGAGGCTTCAGTCAGTGCTTGCTAAAGTACATGGGGGTTTCCCCAGTTATTCCAATGTGCAAATTGCCATTGTTTTGTAGAAATAATTATTTGAAAAGCTACTTCCATAGAGATGATATTAGTTTTGAACTGGAAAAGAAGAAAGTAAATCATGAAACTTTTTTATAGTGGCTGATATGTATCACTCTCTCTATTACATTAAAACAGGTCAACTGAGTTCCCAGAACTTTGGACAGCCACATCCAAAAGCAATGGATTTGCTAAACTGATAAGGGTGCTTTGCATTGCTGCCACATCTCTTATGAATTTTGAATACATTTTGCTTCTACTTGTAGAAACAGCTATTCATGTAGTATCCTCACCTTTATGCTTCTGGTCCCAGCTGGTGTGACCCTATGCCATCTGCAGGGGAAAGGAGATGAGGAACAGAAATGTTGCAGCCCCTTGAGGAAAAAGCTGGCTCTTGCTAATCTTAAAGGCCAGTACAACTTAGAACCGTTGCAGGTATTAAAAATATCCCTGGTTCTTTCAGTAGGCTTCCTGACACTCAAAGTTCTGAAATTGCCTGCTTTTTTCATAGGCTACTGGGACTTCAACAAAGCCCATTTGTTTTTATATTTAGACTTTGCTACTTCGAGCTTGCTAGGCTACATCTTGAAAGGGATGAAGCAAAAATACAGCAGAGTGAGGAGAAGCACAGAATGCTACTAGAGGGCATTTGTTGGAATTTTCTCTTTGTTTGGTTCAACAAATCTGTTAATCTAAAGGGCATGCAGGAGAGCCCATCTGCTTTCTCAGATTTTTAAAAGGAAAGTGAAGAAGGACATAAAATTTAGTGCGTTAATATTTAATTTGGATACTGCTGATCTACTGGGTTGCTTTAACTGAAGGACAGAATGTAATTTTCCCATCTTGTTTTCTTCTGTTTGCATCAGCACTTACATGCCATTAGGTATTATATGCAAATACAATTTAACTAACTACAATACAAGAGCAACCTAAATAATGTTACTAGCTAGTGTGTCACACTCTTTGTATGTGCATCATGGAAACTTTTTAATTTACGAGTCATTTTGCCTGTGTAACTTAAACTTCTTTAACCTGTATGGCTACAACATTTTTTATTCCCTTTGCATATTTTCTGGTCCTTCCCCAGGAGTAGGGCCCAATGACCCAAACATCCTTCAGGGACAGCATTAACCCTTCAGACCCTCCTTTACCTCGAGCACTGACTTTAGGGTACGGCCAACTCTGAAGTAGGGTGGCACCACATTCCCCACTAGATGGTAATATGAAAAATACGGAGTTCTGGACCATCTAATAATTCTTCTACCCTTCCTCCCTTACTTCCTGAACCAGACAAATAAGCAAACAGCACAACTTAACCGCTGTAGTTGAATTATGTTGTAAATGAGCTATCATAGAAGTCTCTGGGGATCTTCTGGTTGAACACTTCAATGTGACAGAGCACGCTGCTTTTCTCAGTTTTGTTTTGAAAATGATTTTCACATTTGCACGAAAGGAGAGAGGAAATGAAAGGGAATCTAAAGTCACAAATTGATCGCAGAAAGCTGCCCTAGTAACATAGTAATATCTTTATCTGCACCAATGATGAATGTGCACTTGTGGTTCTAAGTGCCCATTGAAGCTGATGGGTCTGATTTTGTTCTTATTTGTCTCATTATACCTGAGAAATGTGCATTAAAATGTGAAAAGAATGTAGCAATGCTTTATAGTCTCATTTTGCATAGGAATAAATAGCTAAATAAGGCAAAGAAATAGGAAATTAAGCATAACTAGAGACATAACGAATCTCCCAGTTTTAAAGTGAGGAGGTCAGTGTCACAAAAGCAGACCCAGGAGACAAAACATTTTAAATAAAGGTTGTAATAAAGGATGTCTGATGTTTGTCAGAAGTATGAGCAGAAATGACTCTGAGGAACATTTCACCTTGCTGTGACCTAGGATCAGCAGAGGATGTTGCGTGTGGAACCTGACCTTAAGTTGATAGTGCAAAGTTGCTTGCAGAAAGCATTTCTTAATCTCAAATGAGAGTAAATAGGTCCTTGGTAACTTTCATTTTGGAACCATTTAAAAATACTGTGCCAATCATGCTACAAAGTAGATGTTAGCAGTGGTCACTTTTAAAATAGTTTCTTGTAGAACTTGATTAGATCATTTCATATACAGATTCACTCTTTATGTAACTGCAAAATAAGGAATAGTCATCAAGGTGTACAGATCCCAGGGAGCATCCAAAAAAGGAAAAAAGTTTTGATTTGACTTGAACTTTATCTTCTTGCTGTATGTAGTGTCTAGTTTATAAATCATTGGGACAAGTAGAGCTTGAGGTTTTGGGCACACTAGGAAATTGCCTTTTTTTTGGAATGAGAGGAAGGATAGGAGGGAAGAAGAATTTCTCGTTGTGGTACAAACCTTTTCATGAATTAGGACTGCGGAGAAAAAAAACAAACAAAAACAACAATGAAAAAAAAGCAGCCTGATTAGATGATGTGCATTAAATACATTTGCATGAATTTTTTGGTGGGCTAAATTGGATGAAGGATCTTTGGAGGGGGATCACTCCCTCGTTCACAGAACTGTGATCTTCTCTTGCCCGGTGAATGGTGACTCCTCTTTTGCAAACTGCTGCTGCTTAAGTATGTGCGCAACCACATTGCCCGTTCATAGGTATGTGGGTGGGGTATCCCTGGGAGGGGATAGGTTCATACCTGACCGCCTCTTTTCTCTTCTAATTAAGCTGTGTATGAAACCTATGTCGGATGTGTCCAGGATACTTTGTATACGAAGTGTGTTTAAATAAGAGTTATAATCTCCATTTTTTCAAACCAGTCCATGTAAGTGTGTCCCAGTTAGGGAGGGAAGCGAGGTTGCTGTACGCAGGTTCTCAGGAGGTAGGAGAGAGCTCCTAGCAGGGACATCAGTAGGGTTGATCAAAAGGTGTTTCTGTACTAGGCTGACTCAGGATCTCTCTGATTCTAGCCTTCTACAAAAGGCAACATCCTGTTTTTCATGAAAAAACAATTCTTTCTCTCAAAGAATTTTATTAAAAAGCGCAAATGAGAAAATTTCTTAATTCTTCTGGACACTTTTTGATTTCCTCAGATAGTGACTGCCTTTCCTATAGTACAAATCAATAATTCAATTTTGATTAAACTCTTCAGGATGAGTGACACTCTTACGTGATGTGTCAGGTTTTCTCACAATTCACTAGGAGCTCTTAGAGCACAGCATTATTAACACATGTAGTAAAACAAATAATTCAAAGCTGATTTTGTTATGGAAGGGAGGGGAGAGGAGGGAATATTTTTTTGCCAAACTGAAGTTTTGTTGAAAGATACTTGCCCTCTGGGATGTTTCACTGGTGGAAAAAAAAAATACGGATATTCTCCATAAGTAAGACAAAGTTTCCAGCTGTTGTTTTTATTTTGTTTTGGGGAGAAAAAAAAAAGAGAAAAAAAGGCAAACAAACCATGTTGACTCATTTAATTTTTGGCAAACTTAAGGTTTTAGATTTTTCATTTTTATTTCAGGGATGTTAAGATTCCTACCTCTCCCCGATTTTAATTAAAAACACAGTTTCTCTCTGTTTCTAATAGACAGAGAAAAGAATTAAAAAAAAAAAAAGCAGCCTCAGATTTTGTAACACGGAAATGTAACCATAGTCATGCTTCAATCTGAGAGCCTTAACGGGTGTGTCAGCATTTCCAGATTTTCCATGATGTAGCATTGTGGGTATTGCAGTTTTCCTTATTCTGAAAATAAATGCTAACAATGCTGTCTTGAACGTAGTGCTGCAGGAGTAAGGATAAAGACCGGTTTCTTAATATGGTCCACTGTAAAATTTTATAGACCAAAAATTAAATAATACTAAGAAGTCTGTAGAAAGCTTATCCAATCTGAGGAAAATTGGAAAAATCAGCTTCATCCAAAAACCCACCACATTTGTAGAAGATTAATGTAGTATCTAGCTTCTAAATGCAGCCTAGGAAATACTGCAGTAATTTACATGTGAGAAATGCTAAATCTAAGAGGAAAGATCATAAACACTTAGTTGGTACAGACAGTAAACTCTCCACTATTTCTCTTCAGTGTTGCACTTACCTGGGAATCTAAGATTAAGCAAGAATTCAGAAGGAACCAAAGACTGTGGAGCTTTATATATATGCTTATATATACTTATTAGAAAATGTGTGTGTGTGTGTATATGAACACATATATGTAGAAATCTATTTTTTATTGTAACCTTCCTTGGTAAATTTTGGGT
>JAUBNY010000666.1:3434103-3445253 GCA_032275445.1 Crypturellus soui | reverse complement strand
GCAATGAACAGTCCAGTCCTTACAAGGTTAAACTCCAAGAGAGTAAAGTGTGCTGGGTAAAATTTTCATGGTGCGTGTTTGCCATAGCGTGAATATTTTGGAACAAGGAAAGGGTTTCTTAGGCTATTGAGCCCTGTTTTATACAAAGCAATTTGGAAAAGCATATCCTATATTTTTTCATCCAAAAAAATGGGTTGTTTTGTGGGGAAAAATAGCTACTAGGAAGTTGTTCTAAATTTCTGACAAAATCTTCCTGCTATTTTGTATCCTAAATGCATTCTTGCATTCGTGACTAGTTAATAATATATGGGTTACCTGAATGATAATGCCTTGTGTCTGTATTGCATTTTTAACTGAAATCCCTTCCTGAAGTTTATTGACTCAAGTAAAAAGAATTTGTTCACTTTGTTTTCTGCACTTCTTGCAATTTACCTAGAAAATTTCAGTCATTTTGAAAAAAAAAAAAAAAAAGTGAAGAATATAGCTCCTCTTTGTTAAAGAAGTTTTTGTTTGTTTATGTTTTTTATACCTCTTTTACCCTAGAATTTCTTCTGTGTCACTAGCAGAACTGGAAATATGGTAGAGTTGGCTTTAGGACCAGGGATGGCTTTTGCCATTCCTTCAAGAGATGGTGTGCATTTGGCCAAGTTATAAAATATCATAATATTTTGTTTCAGAAATACTAGAAACTTGCTTGGCATATAACCTTCTCAAGGGTTGAGCACCACCCTGAGCGCCTCTGCCCAGGCCTGCAAGGTTCTGTGTTCATTTTCTCTGCGTTTGCATCCTTGGCTGGGCTGTTGGAAGGAAAGACAGAAGGATACTCTCTACTGCCACCATTGCTCCTGCTGTGGGGCAGTATATCAGATAGAACAGTTTGATTCTGGTGCAGAGGATAAGAAATGAACAAAATGTGCGGGACAACGGTGAGGAAACCAGGAGCGATGGCTCCAGCGTGAGAGAAGCTGAGACCTGACCAAGAGGCAAGCTGATCTCTGATGAGATGAAGTTGAGACTGTGAGTGGGAACAAGTGGCTGTGGGGGGAAGCTTTAAAAAAGGACCTGGAAAGGAAGATTGAGAATGAGGGAGAATCAAGATGAACTAAGGAACTTGAGAGCTGGGGTACAAATAGGATAAGTGACAGCAGCACAGCGAGACAGGAGCTTGGATAGATGCAGCGGCACTGGATGCCGGAGTGGTTCATGTCGCAGGTGAGCGTGTGTTGTGTCCTGGCAGCAGTGCCCTCTTAGCTACGAGCCTTGCTGAGGTTCCTGGGTGCAGTGTTAGGCTTATCCCAATGGGGTTGCATTGGGCCTGTGCTGTTCATGCTTTGTGGCAGGACAGGTTGTGTGATGCTATGTGAGGCTGTGCAGCATTGGGCAGCTCATTACTGTGCTATTTTTCACTGTATTGACAGAACTGCAAAGGGTAAGTATGCGGTCTAAATTATGCTTTTGATTAAATTCAGCTCAATTCTGAGAAGTTAACTGAGTAAATCAGGGTAACGTTTGGTGAACCTGTCTTAGAATGTAATTTCCTGTCGCTCACTCTGTTTTGCTCCCATGTATTCATTATTCTAAAAACACTCAAAGTATAGCAGCTAGCCTAAAGGCTACAGCTGCAGTCTGATCATAAATACAAGCTAATGAAAAGAATTTTACTATCTGTAGCACATTTCTTTATTCTGATGGAGCAGAAACACATTTTAAATAGGGCATAGGATCTAATTTTCTACTCTAAGTGCTCCAATTTACTGGCTTCCTGAGGAACTAACAAAAACACTCTTAAGTTCACAAGGAACTCCTCTGCTCTTAAAAGCACCTTATAAAACAGTAATGTGAGTAGTAGAATACTGGAAAATTGATAGGATTGCTACATAAGTGAATGAGGAGCAGCATTACATCCCTTGGGAGCTGGAACATCCTTTTGGAGTGAGACACTGTCAGCATCCCCTGGGAAGTTGCCCCTAACATGACTGAAACCTGCACTGTGTGTCCTAATGGGACACTGAAAACAAAATCTCCTCTAAGAGATTTCTGGGAATAGTTTGCTGGAAAACAGAGGGTAAATAAACAGCCAGGACCAGTAACCTGTAACACTCCAATTCTTAGAATAATTAGATTTCTAATAATTTTTTTGGACTTGGATATATTATTCAGATAATTCAAAAAGGATTTGTACAACAGCATTTCAACAAGTATTTCTTTTAGCAACAGGATAATAAATATTATATTATAGTGAAATTATGTCTGTCAAACTTGCTGAATAATACATTTAACAAATATTTTTTTTCTGTTATTCCACTAGGCCTAATTATCACCTGAATTTAGAGTGTGCCACTTCACACTGTATTATTGCTGCTTTTGTTGCTGCAGATATATGCCTGGATTGAGAATATGTTGACAATACAAAGCCTTAAACTGCAAATTCCCATGGGACTAGAACCTCTCTTTTCAGTGTGTAAAATACCAAGTAGTAAAATCTCTTCCTATACTTTCCTATTCCTTTATTTCCTATGGGGTCATAATAAGCACAACTGCTACCGAGCTAATACCGACAAAACCAGGGAACCAGAGACTCTTGGGAAAGCCTGTGGGAAAGCTTGGCTGACTCTCAGCCCTGACTCTCTGCTGTGACACTGACAGTCTGTTTGAGGGTGTCCCCCATGCAGGGGTGAACACCCGGCTGTTGCCAAAACCATCCCCAGGCCAGAGCCATTACTGACCCAGAGCTGCCAGTACCCTGGCTCCAGCCTGGACATGCTGACTCTGGATAAGCAATCCCCCAGGGCTCTCATGCTGCAGCCAGCCATGTGCATTGCTCAGAAGGGCAGCAAAATGACCTGTGGTTCCTTCCTGTGGGAAATGCAGAGTTTGGTTGCAGCCAGGTTTGTGCCCCTCGAGCTCCTCCCTGGCCGTGCTGGTGCACTCTGGGCCACGCCGTCGGGGCCAGGCTGGCATGGGGCACAGCCTCACCTCCACCCAGCACTGAGAGCAGATCCAGGTGACAGCACTGCTCTGTCCCCCTCAGGGCTTCATGCACTCCCTACTGCCTCAGGCAGATGCTTTGGGGATTCACGGCATCCTAGGCTGCTAATATGAGCTAGAGGCCAGATATAAGTGCCACTTGTGCACCCATGTGCTGCAGGGCTTTGGAAGTGCTCCTAGTTCAGGGTCCTAGATAAAAGGGGGTGGTTTCAGTGTAAATATGGAAAGAATGATCTGTCGATATATTGTGGTGAAGAACATTTTGTGGTGTCCCCCAAAGGCTGGGTGAAGGTGATACAAGAGCCCCAAGGGTGCATAAACATATTGAGAGTGAATTAGCTCTCCTGAAAAGCTAGAAAGTGGCGGTTGGAAAGGTGCTGCATCTTTCTCCCATTTGCCAGGATAGCCCCCAAAAAGAGCCTGCACTGCCCCACGAGGATAGCACCACGCACCACTTTTTCTTGCGCAAGGTAGGTGGGCGCCATGGGGCCTCACAGCTCGCCGCTGCTCCTCCCTGGAGCCTGGCATGTCCCTGCTACACCCCATAGCCCTGGAATACATCCGAATCAAGTGAAAAGCCAAAGCTGGAAAGCTTCCAGAGATCAACAGAAACATGCTATTTCCCTTTTCCCTTCTTGCTCTACAAAGACTTTCCAGGTGTGGTTTGAGGCAGAGAAATAAGCTCATTGTCTCATTGCCTGTTTTTCACTCTTGCTGATTGACTGTCTTATGACTTCACAGCACTATGGGATCCTTGTAGTTGCCCCTGCTAGATGAGAGGGGAAAAAAAAAAAGATTTTGAAGGACTTGTATAGCAAATGGGAATGTTGGTTAATGGCTGGCAGTTCTTGTATTTGCAGGGCATAGTCCTTTGAACTGCTGAGCACCATTGATCTCTTGATAAAGCCAGCAGGCTCTTCAGGTTGTTCAGCAGTGCTGAAAGATGAGGTCAAGAATGCCTAACTATTTCAGGAATGGATGTAGCTGTGAAGTGGAACAGGGTGCACAGAGACGTGCCTGTCACATCACCCAGTGTTTTTTGATCTTGAATGATGCCCACAAAGAGGATCCTGTTGCTTGCGTTTTCCTCCATCTTAGCAAGCCAATCTGAGGCTATTGCTCAGAAAACAAATAGCAGTTCTGAACTGATTGCTAAAGGAATACTAGAAGGAGAACCGCTCCAAAACAGCTCAGAGAGGAAAAAAAAAATGCAACCACAGCTAGATACCTTATCGTTTATCTCTGGTCTTAACTAAATCCAAGCTGTTGGTGCATACCAGAAAGAATTTGAGTCTTATTCATCACTTCCTATTTGTCTCAAAGTGAATGACTGTAGATGGGATCTGATTACTGTGGCACAAAAAGCTTTTGTTTAGTTTATGGTGACACAATTTTGCACCAAGATCGTATGCATTCTGTTTTCCCAAGAGCTGCCCGTGGCAGCTGGGTTTTCAAAAGTGCTGGAATACTTTCCAGCACAAATGGCGTGTTCCTCAGCAGCCTTGCAGCTCCCACAGTCCACGAGCAGTAGGAGAGCGGAGGCAGCTGTGCAAAAGCCTCTCTCCTCAGCTGAGGTGGGAGGCCGTGCCCTGGCAGAGGGATGAGGTGCCACAGCGAATTCCTCAGGGTTGCATGCTCCTTTTCACTAGTGTGGGTTGAAGAACTGGTAGTAGTATGTCTAGCAGCTATTTTTTCCATTTTTCTGTTCATCCAACTTTCTGTATCTTTGTAAGTACTTACAGGTCACTATAGGCGAATAATTTTCCAAATTGTTACTCACGTTACCTGCATTCCTATGTATAGAACGTGATTGGCCACAGAAATCCTAGGCTGTTACTTGCTGTGAGAAACAAACTGATTCTGCATCAAGAATAATGAGCCTGAACTAGGAAACAACAAATAAGCAGGTAAAACAGACGTATTCAGGCATGAATTCTCTCCACAGCATTTTAATGTGAGCATTTGTATGAAGAAGAACTGTTTCTCTAATGTTGCAAACCAAAACTTCCAAATAGATATTTGTGTGTTGAATGTGATGAGGACATTTAAACATCTGGGATTTGACTGAATAGTTGCATGCGCTTGCTTGTACGATTTCATCAGAGAGTGCTCAGAGGGTGTTTTTCAAAGGCGTAAGGGCATTGAAAACAGAAGAACCAGCTGAGACTCAGAAGTTTTATGATGGGGAGGAGTGGTGGAGGAGAGAGAGCTCCAGCACGCTTTTTGTTCTGAATTGGAACAAAAAGTGACATTTCAAAATTTTCCACTGAAAGGAAAGTGGGAAAATTTTCAGTTTGGGAAAATCAAAAAATGTGTTTTGAGTTTTCCTAAATGAAACAATCAACAGCTGTCATAACTTTTGACTCCTGGCTCTGCCCCGGCTCCCTGGGGCACCCTGGAAAGCTGTCGGAGGCAGCTCAGGAAGCTCCCTGAATTCGGAAGGATCGCTCAGATCTGAGCGCTGATGCCAGTCAAGATCCAAATGTGTGGCAGAAGATCTGCAAACCCTGACTATGCCAGCTAAGGTTGCCAGGCTTCCCAGCCCTGTGCTGCTAGTTTGGACAGTTGCAGTCTCGGTTGTTTTGGCAGTCAGCGCGAGGTTGTCCAAAACAGGGGGCTCACAGCAGGGTTTCAGGTGAAGTGGAAGGAACCAGCCATGATTCTGATAGGAACCTGCCTGTTTGGGAGGGCCCATATTCCCCATGGGAAATTGACTGGAAAGACAAGGGAATTTGGATACCGAATTGTCTTCATGCCTTGGAAAATTTCCCTTGAAGACATTAAAAAGAGTAAATTAACAATTACTTCAGATCAGCTCAAACCTTCCCGATGCTCGTCCCCCATGCCCTGACTGGGAAGGGCAGCAGTTGGGCTTGATGTGTTTTGTGGTTTTGCTTTGCACCTCGTCTCCCTCCCGACTGCAGCCTTGCTCCTGCCCTGCGTAGGCTTCAGGGCAGTGGAGCTCTTGTCTGTGAAAACATTTGGAAGATGGTTTCAAAAAGCTCTGCCGCTCACCCCCGTTGGGGGCTGCTTATTTTCTCATTAGGGGATAATTACAGCCTTGGGCAGCATTAATAGGAAGGGGCAGGTAAAGATGCTTGATGATTTATAAATTGAGAGGGAAAAACCTTTTCATGATGTTGGGAGTGAGGGGGAACCAACCTGTCCATGTGGCAATGGCACAAAAAGTAGAAAAACGACGCGAGGAGGAGAAGGGATCCGTTACAGAGAGCCGCGGGGGCAGGCGAGGTTAAATGAAGGAATGTAGCAGCCGGCTCGCTTGCAAATGGCGTCTCGCGAGATGAAAAGCTTGTGGCGCAGGCAGAGCGGTGCCGCCGCCTGGCTCTTTCTTTCCTGCAGTTTACCTTGAAAACAGGAGCTATTTTTCATCTTTACTTTCACATAAAATAAGCAGAATGTTCAGCAGGGAAGGCACGCTGGTGGAGTTGTTGTTTTAATAACGAACATACGCCTGCATGTGTGCGATTTCTTTTTTATGCCTTCTAATTGGCATAAACTCCTCATGTGACAGGGCTTCGGCTTTAACTGCCGAACTGGTGCCGACATCAAAAGTCATTGTGGAATTTCAGACCTTTGATGTCTGGTTTAACAGAAGAGCTGATGGCTGCTAAGAAGTAGCTACCAGGAACAAACAGATTTTCTAGGTCTCATCAGACAAAACTTATTTTCTGCTGGTTTCTGGTGTTTTTCAGTGTTGCACAAGTGTTCTCCTGGGTGCCTGGTTGCATGCACTTTTCACAGTGAAAATTTGGCAGAGAAAATATCCTTAAAGAGGCAGAAAAGCTAATTTAGGGTATTAAAACTAGCTGAAAAAAACCCCAAAATTTCACAACATTTTGTAATGACTTTGTAGCATTTTTAGTTTGCTTAGCCTAACATACTGTGTTGTCCCTAAGTTAAACACGCCTCACCCTGTAGGTGCTGATGGCTGTATTCAGTTGCTTTTCCCAATGTAGCCTATTATAGTTGCAGGAAACAGTAAAAAAAAAAAGGTCATGTTTCATATTTGAAGTGCTGCACCTGGGTTTGCTGACACTTTTTCCTCCCATAACATCTCAGTAATAAAGACTGCTGTTTTGGGGGAGGTCTGAGCAGACTGACTGCTAGGGGAGCCTTGTATGCGTGAACTATTCCTGAAGCAGAGCATGTGCAGGAAAAGTGAGCTGTAGGTGGTAATGAAGGAAAAACTGTAAAAAGCAGGGGGAAAAAAAGCAATGCAGTCAATAAAGAATGAGGGTGAAAGATAAAAAATGAAAGAGGGGAAAAAAAAAGGAGAGAAGACAAAGAAACAGATGTACTGAGCTGTGCTCTTGCTCTTGAACAGTGGATCCTCACAGTCTTCCTGCTTAGGCTGCTATTCAAAATGCTCTGGAAAATAGTGATATATTGGGTGGGCCCAGCTGCTTTTGTTTAGTAGATTTTGCAAGCAGAAATTCTACAAGGTTCAGACAAGCTTTTGCAAAAATAAAAATCCATTACAAGACTTAAAAAAAATAAATAAATAAAAAAGTATTTGCTGCTCGGCTAGGACGCAGACTGTATGGGAGCCTCCTGAGACGTTTCCAACCACACTATCGCAACGCAGGCAGGATGCCTGTCAGCGCGTGCTGGGCTGTAGCGAGCACGTTCACCTGCCCTGCGTGCGCTGTCTGCTGACACAGAGCATGAACTTGCTTGGCTCACGAATGCAGCCATGTCTGCTTAGTTCCTTTTCAGCTACCTTTGTACAGGCATGGATTGTTTCTGTCAAATACAGCAATAAGCACCTTAGGAGATTTCTGTGCTTGTTCATGTTTAAGTAAGAGGATTAAAAAGAATAGTTCAGTACGTGGAGTCTTCCAGAGCAGTGTCCTTATGTGGCTCCTTGCAGAGGAGTGCATACTTTTGGGTGATGGGAGATCAATTTCAGTAATGTTTCTAAGAGTCTTCAGGCTGAGCTGTGGTTGCCTGGATTTAGTGAGTGAGGAGTATGAGATATGTGTCTGCAGTTTAATGTGAGATATACAGTACGTGAACTGTGTACAGTACATGCATCTTCTTCAAGACACATCTGCAATATGCTTGATGCTATTGACTGCTAGTATTTATGTTTAATAGGTCTGTAAGTGCAGTGTCCCCAGCAACAACTGCTGATTGTCTTCCCATATGCAGAGTATTGAGTAGCAATTAACCGAGCTGATGGAAATCTTCTGCTAGATAAAACCCAGACTTTCACAACTCTTAGGTAATAGTATCTGCATCAGCAGTGTGGTAGTAGGAAGATACTCCCCTTTAGACTGCATGGGTCATTTCATAAAGGATTGATAAAGGAAGGTATGTTGCCCTCTTGGGAGACAGAAATACGTGAACAAGGCTCACTTCATCAACTTCACATGAAACAGTATATGCTTTACTTATTTCAGCTCATCTCCAGATCTGTCACAGACCCATGAAGCATATAGTATGGGCCCATGTTACACTCTGGAACTACAGATAACATTTGAAATTGACCATGCAACAATCTCTGCAATACAGACTTCTAGAAAACACAATGTTGATGCCTAGGAACAAAAATCCACAAGATTTGAGAATATCAATAGTCCACCACCACGCTGGCATTAGAAGTAGGCAATGTGGTGCTCCAGGGTCCTCCTGCCCACCCAGGAATAGGGGGTCCATCAGGACTAGCAACACAGAAAGGGATAATTGTTACTGGCTGGTATTCACTGGTCATTCATTGAATCAAATGGGTGCCTTTCAGGTGAGGAAACCTTGAACAAAGTTTTAGCGCAGCTAAGCCAAGGCTGCCAGCCTTTGGATCCAGAGCAGGGCACTTTGGCTGTCCGCTTCTCTGCCACTGTGCATGAGATTTCTAATTGTGCCTGTTGAGTAGTAAGTGGAGTTGCACACACAGTGGTGTCAAGGGGAGCTATTTGAAGAGGCAAAGCAGAGAGAATTATAGCCTGGTGGTAAAGGCTCATGCCTGACAGGAGAAACAGATGGGTTTGAATTCTTTTTGGCTTAAGCAGGGTAAATCAGCTCAGGTGAAACAGTATGTAAAAATGGCTGTGTTGCTTCTGATGAGCAAGCTGATTTATTAAGGACTATTTTCACAGTAATAGTCTAAGTTTCCTCTGACAGTCTCTAGAAGGGCTTATACCCCACTGAACACCCATTTAAAGCTCCTAAACCACACACTGGAGTTCTCAAAACCCTGCTTTACCTTCTTACCTTAGGAATCTGCTTTCCAACATTTTATAGTATTGCCCAATACTCAATGTTTTGCTGCTGCCATGTGTTGTGCTCTGCTGCTGCCAGGTAGCCACAAATCTGCCCAGGGTTTGTGTCTTGACAATCGAACCCCCTGGTTTGCTGAGGAAACCCAGCCTCAGCTGCCTGATGAAGGTTCAGCAAACAAAAAGCTCTCTGCAAAATACAGATCTGCAAACCTTTCTTTGCCATCAGTTTCCTCTTTAATTTTAATGGGGCAGACAGCTCTTGTGCAGTTTGTTCCCCTCATGATTTGAGGGGAAAGATCTGCGCAACCACTGCAAGCTTCCAAGGAAATTGGGGATGGAGGGAGGAAGGTGCTTGTGCCTATTTAGCTTTTACTGCAGATGGATGGAGCTCACGTCCTGCCTTGCAAAATGTGAAATTACATCCTATGCTTGCTTGAGAGGGCTCAAAGTTTGTTCCCTCCCCTGTGCTCTCCCTCAGACTCTAAGCTGTTTCATCACAGGGCAGTGAGATTAGGGGTCTCTCCTTCCCTCTCTTCAGAATTGGTCTGCTTCATGCTTCCGTAGGTCAAAGGGAAACAGTAACTCTTACTCTTCACCACACAGTCCGTATGCTTTCATTGAAGGAGGCAGATCTGACTTCTAGGTGTTGATTCAGAAACAATTTGTGCATTTTTGCCAGTGGCTAGTACAAAATATAAAAGTAGCTGCTAAATCATGGACTGCAATCCAGGGATTCTTTCTCCACGTACCTTCTATCAGCAGCCCACAGGCTGTGTTCCCCCTAGTGTTCTCCTTTCCTCTCTGAAACACGTGCTGTATAGGGATGTGTGAAGTTGTATTGATTTTTCCCAGGAATATGTTTTGGTGAACATAAAATGGGGTAGGTACTACCTCAGTCTGCTAAATCACGATTCATAAAAAGTGTTTAATATCAAGCTTCCATTTTTTATTGGTTTTGAAGTAAAAGACTTGAGCTCTTGTGTTTTGTTTTGATTTTTCACAGCCAGCAATTAATATTGCTACCTGCTGTTAAAGCTCTTCTTGAACTAAATCTGCAGCTGAGCTAAATTCAGTCCCTGCTGCCATTGAGGAGCATGATTTGATCCCCCTCAAATCATCACCGTCCTGGTTAAAGCCTGGCAGAATGATGCCAGTGTAAGCAATAGAACAACTTGGCCTTATGTAACTTTTTCAGGTGCTCAAAATAATTGTATTATCCTCACTAAAATAAACTTCTATGAGACATAGAGTGCATTCATGAAGATCCACCCATAATAAATCAGGTTCATTAGCAAGTGAGATGGGAAGCAAGCTTTTCTAGGAAACAGTTTCTACTTCAACTTTGAAACACTCATAAGGCAAACAACAGACAGTAACATGAAAACTTCATACTGCAGTATTCCTGGTTATGTCTTCTGTATCAAACTAGAGATGAGGATGTTAATGGAAGCATGTGAACACGTTAAGCACCACAACACAAGGAGCTGAATTAAAAAATTTTTACAACTTATTTTGCAGATAAACTCCACCAAGATACATACATACATGCAGAATATTACCATGGCAAGAATGAGAAAATGTTAGACTATATCTGTTGCTAAAGATGTTATGTTTGTGTTTTTATTGAAGCATTCCTTTCCAGACAGCCTCTGATTTCCCTTTATCTAAGCACAGCCTGGAGTGAAGCCAGCAATCTGTACCTCCTGTGCTGCGTGTAAGTGGGCGTGACACGAGGAGGGTTTCAGGAAGTGGGATACACTTAAGAAAATGCCTTGTGAGGCTTTTACTCTTAAACACTCAGCATTTTGAACCTTGAACCTGTATTTGAGTATGTACAAGTAGGCTGAGTTTACTGACTGAGAAGACAGGTTTACACATCTATAGTTCTTACCTTAATGGCTAGGAAATTGATAGGAGTTGTTA
>JAUBNY010000666.1:3397695-3417315 GCA_032275445.1 Crypturellus soui | reverse complement strand
TGGAGTTAAGCTTACACTGTTGAAACTTGAGCTTACTCTGGTAGCCCTTCGAGTCTTTGGGTTAAGCAGTAAAAATATCTTCTGTATCTGTTAATTTTGTTCCCTCACTTAGCCTACTGCAGCACAGTGGTGAAGGTTGTCTAACAGGAGGTGACTTTATATCAAAGAAAAGAAGAACTTTCAGTGAACATCCTGAAGATTAGAGCTTGTTTACTGCCTCAGCTCTCCCATCTGGGTTTCACAGTCTGTGTGTTTTCATCTTCTTCTTTATTGACTCCAGGGAAAAATGAAGAAAAAGTAGGATCACCTACTTCACAATTTGCAAGATTTTCCTATCTATTCCCTAACAGCTGGCTTCTTTGGTTTTGTTTTTGATAGGTCCTCATCCAGCTTTAGAAATGAAAACTTCCTGATAAACACTTGTATAAACCCTAGGGCAACCAGTCAAGTTGCAGACATGTTGCTACATTTTGATTTGCTACATAGGATTTATAATCAGGCCCAAACCATGACTTGTCTTTCTCCTTTATGAGCACACTTCTCATAGCCCTGCAGTGGGGTCCATCAGGGGAGTAAGGTGAATTTATTTCTGCGCTTGTACCAGTTCCTGGTCCAGTGGAGTAGATGCTGTCGCTCCGCTTCTACTTGCCAGAGCTTCATGATCCTGGAAGAGAGTGAGAGACAAAGGGGCTTTTGTGTGTATAAACCATGGCAGTTTGCAGCCACAGTTTTCCTCGTGGGCATTCGGAGCTAAACTGAACTCAGATTATCTACAAATCTTGTTTTCCCTCATCACAGATAATATCAAGAGCCTTCTAGGAGGATTACAAGGACTTTGATCTGTCTTCTGTGTTCATTCCTGATCATGTGGCTGTGCCTGCTATAGAGCTGCTATACCAAGCACAGCATGTTGTGGTCTGTCTGTCTAGCTGTATTGCTTTTACTTATCTTAGATAATAGTCCATTGACAAAATTTTGTATCAAACAACATCTGGGTTAGCAGAACTATCAATCCAAAAAGCACTGTCAGTAATATATCTACAAGGAAAGTAAAATTTGTCTTCCAGAGGAAACTGTATGGTCTTAAATACCACTTAAGCAATCCAGATTAAGTATGTAGTAAAATCTTGGTGTAGTGAAGGCTATTGCAATTACAAGGAACATTCAAATGAGTGACATAAATCTTTTCGCCTGTAGACTTAACTTGCTGATACAAAAATCAGACCACCTTCTGCGCATAAGACTTTAACCTGCACCAGTTAATGTCCAGTAGTGCGTGCATCCTGTCACCATAAGTATATATCGTAGTCCAGACCAGGATCCACTCAGTTCTTGTTAGGTGATGATGATAAAAAGGGGAGGAAATCTTGGAGCTCCGGTAAAGCACATGAAAAATAACAGGTGACTTTGGAGAACATAGAGAAACTGTCTAAGAAATTACTGATCTTAAAGGATGTTAGTAAGGAAAAATTGAAATGAGAATAGTATTAATGAATAACGAATGTATGAGAAATGGAAAAAATCTTAAGGGAAAGTTCTCTGATGGTCAGCAATACCTAAAAATTTAGCTCTATAGTGAAATGGTGTAAGGACATGCCCTGGAGAGAATGTATTGCAAAGATAGTTGACTGGAGTTGTACCAGCATCATTTCAGATGCCAGGGCAAGATTCAGGTCTGTGCTTCGCCAGAGACATAGTCTAAAGTTGGTAGGCCACTACTGAATGGCAACTCCAAGCTGCATGAGCATGCACACTCTAACCCTCAACTCATTTTGCATCAGAAATTCTGATAGTCTTGGGATCTACATTACAGCAGCCTGCTGATGCTGCCTGACAGGTACAACCTCATACTCTGTCTGGGAAGTGTCGGGTGATGTCCCACCAGCCTTCAAGATGCCTCTTCTCCTGTCTGGCACTTGGGTGATGTGTATGTCTGTGGAGGGGTGGCAGTGGTGGGAGAGCCTAATGTTCTCAGGGAGTTTTCTAGTGGAAGACCTGGATAGAGTTTCAAAACCCCTTTTCATACATCTGAACTTTTTTGAGTTGAATTGAGCCAGAAAGTGGTTTAAGTTCCCACTTAGTAAATCAAAGGATCATTTTGAAGCAGGAATCAAAAATCACAGTTAAATATCTGTCAAAAAACTCAGGGATAATGTTTTGTCTCTGGGTTCTAAAGTGACAGAGCTTTTTATTGATTTACTACTTATTACTGCTTAATAATGAGAAAAAATGCACATTTAACTTTCCATTTATACCACTACATAGTTTCTAATTTTCTGTTATTTTACTTTTATTCACCTGGCTTATATCCATGAAACCTCAGAACTGTCTCTGTAAGTTAAGAATTCACAAGATCTTGACCCTTTGAGTATTTCTTGAAGAAAATATGTGGATGATTTCTGGAACTAGTGTTAGCCCAGTCATGTAGAGGACTTGGAAGTGATTTACTCTTCACAGGCAGTGAGGCATAAAAAAAGAGAAGTTTATATTTGTAGACTTTTGACCTTATAATAAAAGGTCTAATTTTTCATTGGTGTAAATTAGGTAATTCCACTTCCTTCACTGAAGATTTTTTTAAAGATGAGGATCTAGACCTAAATCTTTAGTGGATGTGACTATGCAACTTAATTCCTTAATAGCTGATTTCAAAATCCCTTGGGAGTTTGATTATTTCTTATGTTGCATCCCCTCTTTGCTTGAGAAAACATTGTCCTCATAAAAATATGCTCAATGATAGTATTCCTATCTTTGTGTACTCTGTTGAAGCTAGTTTACCTGAAACATTAGTATCAGGGAGTGAACTGGAGACTGAATCTACTGTGTACTACATATACAAACCACATCTTTAATTTTTTTCATCTTGAAAATTTCTAGGGCTAGAGAAATAAGCTCAAAATTTATCACCGAGAAAATCTAGCACTAAAGAGCGAGGCCGGGCTGCCACGTGATCCAGGAATAAATTAAAATCCAATGTATTCTGAAGATTTTGAAGTAGTATATTTTTGTGCTTCTACTTCACTGAATTTGTTGAATAATTCAATGTGAACACTAGCCTTAAAGAATATGAAAAATTGGTATTTCTGCTGAAGAGATGCTTTATTAGACTTTGCTGTTTTGCTTGCCCTGCCATTAGCATATTAATGGCTCTGTATTTTAAGAACTGTAAAATACGTGTCTCTGTAGTATACAAGATAATGCGAGAAATTAAAAACAGTGAGTTCTCTGTTTCCGTCACTAGCTCTAGGTAGTTGTAGCATGTGACCTCATTTTTGGGCCATAGCTATAAAAATATCCCATCCTTTAAACACAGAGCTTACCTTGAATAACCCATCCCTACACAGAGTTATATTACTAGCTTTCCAAATCATACAAATTACTCTGAAGTGAAAACCGCAGTGGAAAGAGTCCAAAATCGCATTCTTGGCTCAGTTCATCATACCCATAGTTATTTGCCAGTTCTCTTTTCCTTGAGCTTTTGAGGGAGTTTATATATATATAAAAAAAAAGAAAAATGAAAAAAAAAGTTTATAAAAATGCTTATATATGCCATATTGAACACTGGAACTGATGTTAGTTTTTTTACATTCATTGCTTCTGCTACCAAGATAGTATCAAGCAGGAACAAATCAATGTGAATCTAATAGCACATCTATAGCTTGAGTTCATTTATTACCTTAAACATATGACTGTTTTTATTGTTTCTGTGTTGCTTGTAGTAAATGTTATAATTTAATACTTGGAAAAAGAAACATGGAAGTCAAAAGAGATGGAAATTATAACTTTATAATGTGCCACAAGGTGTCATGTGCTTGTTCAGACACTCAACCAGTGACTCAGGGATTTCTGCCTTGTCTAAGTGCTTTTGAGGGGGTTTTATAGACAAGGCATTTCAGTACAAGACAACATATGCATAATCAGAATACTCAATCTGTACTAAGTATATTTCAGAAGAAGAAAGGAAAGTGGTCCAAAAGGTCTACATGTGTAACATTGCTTAATGGTAATTCTGTGTAGCTTATATTTCACTGTACGTTGTACCAAGTTGCTCCTTAACAGTCTGGGTATGAGAATCTAATCTTACCTCCAAATATTTGGAAGATGAAGACCAAGATGAAAAAATTCTCTGTATTTTTTTATTTTATTTTTGATGGCTAAGAGTCAGGAAGAAACTTCCTGAAATGAGAGAGGGAAGTATGATCCATACTTCTTAAGAGATTTAGAAGTAGCTAAGGAGCAGATTGTGCTGTCCTCCTGTAACCAGCATGTCCCATGAGCCCTCAAACAAATCTATTGAAAACTGGCTGGATTAGGAAGAGAGGATCTTATTCTATAAAGGTAAATGTATCATAATCTCACAGTTAAATGGTAAATCTCTCTAAAGGATTCTTCCTCCAGTTCTTAGAAATGTTATTACTATTGTTAACAATAACAGACTATAATAGGGATGAATGATAAAGACAACTACTTCCCCCTTTAAAGGTACATAATTTCATTCCAGATTCTGAAAAATGAAGCAGTTATAGGTTTCATCCCAGTGTTTGCTTTCTTCTTCATTCTAGGTAGTGTAGATGAATGAGTGATTTCAAAAGTCAGTGCATCCGTTTGTACTATAGTCTGTTCTCATTTTCTGCTTCACACTGATGATCCATAGAGTGGCAGGAGACTGCCCTTGCACACATTGCTTTGGATTCTGAATCCGTAGCGACTGTTAGTAAAACCTTTTGGTATCTAACGCTCGTGGGTATTTGCACTTTCATAAACACTTAAAGGGTGCTTGTTCTTTATACTGCTTTAGTCTCATGTGAATATGGTTACCCATTCATGTGTAAAAATTATTCACTCTTCAACTATTAATGCTCCAATTAAAAGATTTCAGTTATATAGGTTGAAAGCTAAAAAAAAAAAAAAATTCTATATGACTATGCAGCCTAAATAACAAAAGGGGAACAGATCAAGTAAATATTTCACAAACCCTTTGGGTGAGGTTTGTTATGCTTTTGCATAGCCCACTGAAGATAATGAGAGTTTGGGGCTTTGGCTCAGACACTTCAATTGTCTATTCTACAATTACAATAATAAACACAACAGTAGTCTGTTTGCAAACAACTGGTAATTGGAAAAAGGACTGCATTTGTTAGGAAATGTATTTGTCAGCACTGATTTGACCAATTCTACACATTACCTTAAATGACATTTCTTCCCTTCTGTGAGAGATTCTGGAATATGTGTCTGACTGGTTTCCTTGGCGACTGTCATGCAGAGAGCGTATCATCCAGTGGCATCTGTCTATTGAACATTAAACACCCTACAGCATTTGTTGTTTATTAGCCTGTATAAATAAGTTGTTTTCCAATTGCTTTATCAAAACCCAGTGCTGGTTGCGTAGTAGATATGTATTTGTGACAAGTGGAGTAAGGCAGTTTAATGACTTCAGGTTTGTCAGTTGATCATAGGAGATTTTAAATAGTTCCTCTTGGCGGGAGAATGATGACACTTTTACAAGCAGGAAAAAAAAACTTATCCGCACTATTCTTTTTATTATTTTTAATAATTTAATTTAAGAGCTATTTGATTCTATAAAGTGTTTTTTTTAAGTGGGTGATTAAGTGAACTCAAATTAGGCATCCCAGTTCCCCTTGAGAGATCAAACTCATGTGGTAGTCACTAAAGTCCATAGAGATTATTCAACTCCCTATGGGATGCAGAGAGCAAAATTCCATACAATGGATTCAAATGCAGATTTGGATTCCCAAGGTGAGACAGAAAGAGGGTGGGATGGGCGCAAGCTATGGATTTAGCTGCACTCCTCTGAAATGCCAAAGTGACAAGATACATCATCCTACATATCATCCATGGCACGTCTACGCAAGTGATGTCCTCTCTCATGTTTCACACTCCTATTAATGTTACTGGCTCTAGTAGCTGTGGTGGTTTGCTGCACCTCTCGTGTGTGTAGTTTCCTTGCCTTTTGGAATTGTAGGTGTTCCTGTACAAGCTGGTACAGACTTTCGCCTTTACTGTGCACCCATAACAGGCTGGAAGCCCCGAGGTATTCAAGGAAGTGACTGCCCAGCACTGATGGAAGCACATGGTCTTTATCCATAGAATCCAATAAGCAGCTGCCTTCACTTCAGTAGCCACTAGTGATTTTGCAAGCCACAGTTTTGCAGTTTTCAGATAGAGCAGTATTTAATAGGATTTCTAAAATACCAGTGCTTCATCATGATGTTTAACAATTAAGAAAAAGTTACTAGTGCATATTTGGTTAGTTATAAAATCAAAAAGGATGACGATACTCGAGATGTTATGTCAGCTGTCTACTGGCAGTGAATGTACATTGCTCCTCCATGTCTTTTTCTTCACCTGTACATTGTATATATCATTTCTTACCTTTTCTTTTTCTTGTTGTTTTAGACTTCCCTTTGGACGATTAAAGGTGATGTTTCACGTTGGCAAACTTTTCCGTATGAGTGGCCTGCTTCTATCAACGACCTGCAATCGAACCGGAGGCCAACACATAGCCCGGATCCCTGCCAGGAAATGCATTTATGGGGATGCTTGAAAGGTAAAACCCAGAGTGACTAATAGAAAAATGCTGGTCAGAACAATGTCCTCTGAACATGCCCCATTATTCCCAAATTAAAGCTGCGTGAATATTTGCCTGTCACAGTGTTTCTACCAGTAATTATCATGTCAGACCTGGAAGTACTTTATCCACAGGGAGCAAGAGGATACTATGCTTTTTTAAATATTCTGTATGCATGATAAGACTTCCTTCTCTGTTAGCTTGCTTATCATTTCGACTATTTCTTTTGAAGATAGAAACAGATGGCAGCATTCACTGTAATAAGTGCAGAAAAACATGCCAGCCAATTAGGGAGACTTCAAGTGACTGAAAACCTGGATCCTTTTCCAATGTTTTGGTGATTTTTTTTTCCCCTGTGTGTCTAGAGGAAATTTTTATTTATCATTTGTTTAACAGAATCATAAAATTGGGGATTAAAGATATGTTGGGTCATTAAGTCTCTAATAATGAACCTGAAAACAAAGAATTGAAATAAAATTTACATTTTTTTATTAAAGTTTCATTGTTGTGCACCATATAACAAAAAAAACAAAAGCAAATCGACAGATTAATTTGAACTCCATCGCATGCCAAAGGACCCAATGCATCTGCATCTTTATATGGCCTTAAAATGTTCAGTGCTCCTTCAGACTCTAGCTCATCTCAGTCGTTCTGGCTCATCCAAGAAGTCCCTCTGGAAATATTGCAGGACTTTAAATAAATCTTTCCTAAGTCTTTTATATGGTCTCAGGTTCCTGAAGCTGTGTGAAATTGCCATTTCAACAGCTCACTTGTCCATATTTTTGGAGTGGTATGTACCCCATCCACCTTTGGGAAGGCTTCCTCATCACAGGAGGTTATTGTGCTCTGAATTCCTGTCAAAATCAGGGAGAGCTTAAGGTCCTTCAGGTTTCTTGAAAAACAAAACCCAAAACAAAACAAACATATTCTTCTGTTTGACCCTGTGAAACCATAAAATGAGGTTACTTCAGTAAATGCAGGCTGTTGGCTATAAACTCTTTATGGAGAATCTGGGTTCCTTTATTGAAAGCAGCCAGTATTACTGAGATTGTGACAAAAACAAAAGGCATTTTGGCTTCTAAAATGTGATTTTATTTCCTGGTTATATAGTGCTTTGATCATTTTGCAAGGTATACTGAAGACCTATCCTAGCTATTGCACTATTTCATTGTAGGGGCAAAACTATGGAGGTTTCACTGATTTGGGATTTTCAGCTTAGTTTTTTTTTTTTCCTTTATTTTACTACTACTATCTGCTGCAAACTTTCTTTGTTATTCCTAAAATTATACTTTCTAAATGTCTACTGTAAAACCACTGAATATATTTTTCTACTAATCTTTTGGTATCAATCTTTTTAGATGACTGAAATTGCTTCTAAGGATGTAACTTACAGCAACACCGGCACCACTTAGTAGGCGAGACTACTTAGTCTGTATGAGATGAAATTCTGTTTCAGTCGCTAAAGCCATTTTCAGAGCAGCATGTCAGCTCTTGCGCTTTTGTTGCTAAATGAAGATGTTTGGTGTGTTTATGGGTGACTACGGTCACTCTGGGAATCATTCAGTGGTATTTAGGGGTAACAGAGTAATTATTCTTCAAAATTAGAAACAACTGGTAGCTCTGCAACTATGCTTTAAATTTCCTTTTAAAATTCTTTCAAGCCACAAAGCTGTGTCTTGTTCAGTGATTGAATGCATTTGGACTTACGGAACTTTTCATTTAATGCTGCTCTCCATTGCTTTTGGCTGAAGCCCAAGCCTCACATCTAGTTGCAGGATTCCTTTCTGCAAACTCCATCCTTTGCTCCGTGTAACATGAGTCTGTCCCTGCTTCCCAGCAGGCAGCACATTAAAGATCTACATGTTGACCAGCTGCAAAGACAGGTGTTATTCTCCTTTTCTTTATTCTTCTCCCTTTACTTGGGCTTATAACCTCCCTAGCGTGCTGTCAGGTTCTGAGCTAAACAAATGAGTAGACTTCGTAAGTCTGGAAAAAAGCTCTAATTCAGATACGGTGGAGCTGGGGATTTTGCTGTGATGTTGAGTGGTCCTAATCTCTTGTTCACCACATATTCCTTGAGTCTCAAAGATACTGATCCAAACTGGAACTGTAGCCCACAGAACTGTCTGCAGTTATTGTGGATATAGAGCGTTTGCCTCTGCAGGTCATTTAGCCCCAAAGGCCAAGTACACAGGTACTGCAGGTTTAATGCGCACACCAGGGCTTGGCTTCCCTGCCGTAAGAGAACCGCACGCAGTGCCCACATAAAAAAATACATGTGAGATGTCAGTGCCTCTCTGTTGTGTTTAGTTATTCCACACGCACCTTACGTACACTTTAAGCCCAAACCCACTGCATCATGCGGCTGTAAGAATGAGAGCCTATTTCTAATGTTGTGTTCAGTGACCTCTAAACTAAGTAAGGTCTGAGAACAAAGTGCAATGGGATGCAGTCCAAAACTCAGACTCATTTCTGGCTCCTTTCTTGCTGAAATACACCTCCTCTCCCTGCTTCCATTACTATATTGCATGCTTTATGTATTTCAGTTTGCATCTCATGTAAACCAGAACCTTCTCTGTCATGATCATTTTCTCATACTTGCTTGTACATTGCCACGGACGCCTGTGGTGTTCTCCAGGTAGTACACAGTCGGGCCTTTTAGAGGCAAGGTGTTTCTTAGGGATAGGCAACTTCTCTAGCAAATAAGAGATGTCAGCTGGAACCCAAACCAATGCAGAGCTTCACCTGCTAGCCAATAGCTCAGTCTTTTCATCCTTAGCATCTTAGGCATCATTTTGAGAATGATTTACCAGTCTACTTTGTTTTTACAGACCTGGCTCATAACAGCCTGCATGTCTCACCATCACCTTGAAAACTAGTACAGGGACCCTTTGAAAAGTATTCTGTTATTTTTTTGCAGTGGTTGTGGCAGTGCAGCCTGACCTTATTACATTCTACAGCATCTGTAGTGGTATATATCATTAATGAATAGTGAATAATCATTATTTGTAGGGGTAATAGTGATGATCAGCATAGGATGGAAAAAACAGACACTTTGAAATGTTTGTCTGCCTTGCACTTTTTTTATTCATTAACAAAGTAGAGAACTGAAATTCCATAGCTGTAGTTAGATTATGGTTGAGTGATTGATTTAATCTTTCCATGATTCATTTGGTTAGCTAGAAATATCCTATGTATTTAGATATTTTGATGTACTAATTCTAAGTAAAACAAATTACCATCAATATATTCTTGAAAGGGTTTCTTGCAAAGAAGAAATTATCATTAAAATAGTATGAGATGGCACTGTCCTCGTCTGCCTGTGTAATTAAAAACAACAAAGGCACAAACTGTAGCTCCCACAAAGCTTTAACCACACCTGCTTTGCTGCTTTTCATTGCATAGCCCCCGTATTGCATAGCTGGTATAAACACAGACACTTTTTCTTGTATAAACTCAGTAATTTTGCCCATCAACCAGGCAAACTACCCAATGCATACCAGTCATACCAAGTTCTAGCAGAGCATAGGCAGCCTTATGAGTGTTTATCAACCATTTTAATTACATTTTAAGAAGTATATTAAGACTTGTAGAAATGGTGACAATGATAATTCTATTTTCCTTTATCTTTCTTAGGTAGAACAGCAATGATGTTGGGTTCCTCGCTTGGATTTAGTTTACAGATGGAGCAGATTTAAGTAAGTGAAATTCAAGCTATTATTCATGCTCACAGAAGTATCATATCAGGATGTCTCATTTGCCGGAGATGAATAGTTATACAAATCTTGTGGCATTACCCTGCTGTTTCTGCTGTCAGTTACTGAAATGTTACTCTTGACATAGAAAAATATTATACATCATTCATTGCCTAAAATTGTACCAAACTCTAATGGCAGGATTCCTGCTAGTGTCAATGGGAGAAAGTGCAAGAGCTGTTGTTGACAGTTACTTTAGGTACTTTGTATTATTTACTTTTAAAATAGAAGGACATCTGGAGCCTGTGTGATTTAGGCAAAATATTTTACTTGGATTTTACTCTTATTGAGGTCAGTGAGTGACAAACATGTATTTTGGAGTGTATCAGTCCATATACTAGCAAACAGAACTGTTCCTTTAAATCTTCCAAGATTATTTACCTTTACTAAAGTAGAAAATAGCATAGCCTGATAGAAGTGTATTATGGTGCTCGTGAGTAGATGTTGTTAGGATCATATTTACTGAAAGTAGCCTTCATAGGAATATAGTATTGGTTATGTTCCTCCTTTTTCTCTTCATGTGCTATAGCTACTTTTAGGCAGCACGTGTTACGCTGCCGTGAGATACCGTACTAAAATTGTGGTGCCCTTCACTTTATATTCAACCCTTGCTTTAAATGTGGTTCATTGAGGAGATAAGCAGAGCTGAGTCAAAACTGCTTTTCAGCCTCCATAGTCATCTCTGCTTGTGCAAAACTGACTAGAAATCTTTCCAAAGGGAAAGTTGTGCCTCTGCCCAGGTAGGATGACAGCACAGTGTCTAAGCTGGGAGAAAACAGACCCTAAGTTCCACTTATGAAAACATGCTACTTCTCTTGATGCAATTGTGTTGCTAAGAAGGAAGAAATGTTATTAAAATGAGCGTGCTTGCTCATATTTCCCTGAATGCTACAGGGTATTATAGATAGCTTTATTTAGCTTGCCTGACAGCTAAATAAGCTGAGCTAACAAGCTTTTGCATGCTGATAGGGAAAAACTGTGCTGACATATACTGTTAGATTATGATTATTCAGTCAAATGTTCCTCCACTGTTACCATTCCTGTTCTGTGCCTTCTTTCAATAGCTCAGACTACTCTGATCACTTTTCCATGGCAGCTTCCTTATAATATATGCATGTAAATTGTATATTGTTCAGCTTTGGTTGGTTCAGTAGGAGGTTAAGTGCAATAGTTTACATGTGTGACATACTTTTCCCTAGAAAGCTAGTTCACTTGATCTAGAAACATAACAAATACCCAGAGTGGACAACATACGATAGGTGAAAATAGGCCTAAATCACTAATTTAGTTGTGAAGTCACTTTGCAAATATTTGATTGGTACTGATCTTTGGATAGTTTACATAGATTCGAGTTACTGCCAGATTTCAGGACATATGATATATCTGATGAATTTAATAAAAACAATAATTGTGCCTAAAAAAAGAGGCAGTACAGAACTGATCTGAGAATTTTCAGTCACATATCATTTGCTGAGTCCACAGAACGGACTGTACTGCTCATATGATCCAGTTTTATGCAAACGGATAAAAACCTGAGCATTTCTGGAAGCCTTCCTGCCTGTTCACCTGGTGAGTGTTTCAACGATCCCTCAAGGAGGCTGCTGAGGAGCCCATGCCCAGGCTCGAGGGTCTGCAGTTCTGTTACAGCCATTTCACCATCTTAGAGCTGAAAGAGTCCAAAACTGCCTGAATCTCTGATTTTACATCAATTGACCAATGACTTTAAGTTTTACTTAGGCAGTAAATTTATTGAATGGAGAGAGAGCAGTTGAATTACCCTGGTATTCCTTCAGATGAATATTTCACTTCAAGCTGAAATGACTTATCAGAATTCCTGTGTATCCAAATTTTTCCAAGGCGTATCACATAGCTCTTTGGAAGATCGAGGTAGATGTGCTGACAGATCTGAAGTCAATTCTTTGCTGTCGCTAATAATAGCATTGTTGTGTTGTGCAATGTGAGCCCCATAAAATATTTGTCTTATGAGAACAGGATTGATATGGGAATCATGATAATTATTTTTTCCCCTACTTATTAGACTCTAGTACACACAGGTACTAGACAAAAAAGCAAACTAGATGGGGATAAGCAATATCTTTTAGTATTTTTTGACATGTACTTTAAAGAGCAGACATCCCTCTGAGGCTCTGTTGGTCATTCTGCTCTAGCTGTCTCCTTTTCTGAGGAAATGTTGCCTTTCTTTGCCATCAGAAGCCGGGGTAAATAGGTGAGTATTACACACCAAGCAATGACAGAATTACTTGCTTGGAATCAGAAGGAATTTGAGGAGCTGAAGGATTTCAGAATTTGACTGATAGTTGGGAAAGTCACTTTAGTGGGTTACGTAAGCTGCTTACAAAAAAAACACATGAATGTACAGTATTTTATGCTACTTTCAAATCAAATCTTGATTTCTGAGGTTTTGGCCATGGATCATGCTTGAGGCTTTTCCATCCCAATTCTCAGGAACTAATATTTTGATTCAGAGACCAGAAATTTCTTGGCATTGATGCTGCTGACATTGGGATCGGGATTTACCCTATCCCTCAGCAACTGCAGTAGCAAGAAGCAAAAAGTTGCACCTCCTCCATGATCATGTATATGGAAGCTGGCCCACACTAGGGTTATACTATCTCCAAATCCAAACAGCTGTTCGTCTCGTCTCATGCTTAATGCACAAGAATGTGTTCCTGTCTATCAAGGTTTAAACCTAACTTTCACTTAGGTTGCTATGCTATTGATTTTGATAATACCTCCCCTTTGCATACTGCAAGGAGTATCAGGTCCTTATATGCATGGAAAAGGTCCTGATATGTCAGGCTTGATGTGCACAGAGAGCAGGAGAGACGTAGAGTTTGAAACACAGTCTAGTAATGTCTTCCTGTTGCTCCCTGCTCTGGGAGGTCCTTGGAGACTGTGCTCAGCTGTAGAATGAGCCAATGCAGACCCGAGTGAACTGGCAAGGACCTGTGTAAATGGATCTGCCAGAAAGGAAGAAAGTTGTTCCATGGTTTGCTATTATGGAAGCTATGCAAAACACTGTGAAAAGTTCAAGTGTATACATATAGCCATGCTCCCTATTAAAGCAAAAAATCCCCTTAGCCTCCTACCCTGCTGTGCAGAGAGCTAGCCATGCCAAGCCGAAGGTTTGCCTTTCAGCTACGTCGCTTGTTCCTGTGACTACATGAGAGCATGTGCGTGATCAAGAAGCAGTGAGGAAGCTGCTAGACGTGCACGTTCCTTGTAGGTGCTTCCTATGCTGGGCCTACAGCACACTTGAGTTCTGCCCTGAAATAGAACACTTGAATCGAAGGGTATTTAAAGTTTCTTCAACTAGTAAGGGATTTGCTTTGAGGTTTGCGGGAAATGCAAGACTCATTAAAAACTAGGTATGAGCTGAAGCCACAAGCAAATGTATATGCGTTTTCTAGATGTGGATTTCAAACAATATTCCAAAGGACTTCTGTCTCCAGGTTTCAACGATCTTGTCATAAGGGTATGACACCTATATGTAGACACAAAAGATAAGGCATTGAGCTTAAAATGCATTTAGTTCATGTATCTTCACAAGATACCATGCATCGTTTGAGTTATGTCCTATGTCTGTGTGTTTTTAACTCACAGCAAGTGCAATGTAATTCATGTAAACTAACACCTTTTCATAGAAGATTAACCAAAGTGAGGTAAACTTGCAATGGGTACATGGACTCATCTGGACAGTCACCACAGCTACCATGCCACTGACGTGCAGTAACTTGAATTCCTTGCATCATCTGAGCACTCCTAAGCTTTGGTTTTGGGTGGGAGGAAGCTGTCAGCTGCACAAACCTCAGCTGTTTGCAGTCCCACAGACTGCCTAATGGTACCTCTGGCCCCTTCCTACAAAAGATGGGATGTGGTGCTGTTTAATGGAGTTTTAGGTTTATAAAGATACAGCTGCAGAAATAATGTTGATGCTTCCTGGCTAAAAAAGGACAAATTCTGCAAATCATCTTCTCAAAGGAATTAAGGTTTTGTCTAGCTAGTTCATTGAAATTGCTCACAGGCTTATTCTGCATAAACAACTACTGCTACTCCAAATCAACCTCACACTGTATAAAAGCCGTGCTTTCAGCTGGTGCTTATTTGTCTTGAAAGCATTCATAATTTCAATTTTGGTCACCTCATTGGGTGATCAAAAAGAAAGACAACTTCTCCAGTTTTCAGTTTAGTGCTACGAATCCTAGTATCAATTTTACCGTGTTTGTCTTTGACCAGTCACGTAAGTAGTTTAGAGATTTTTTCACTAATAAATTGTTTTCGGTTAGTGTGAGGTACCTTCAAATCATTGGAGATTTCATTGTGGAAATACTTTGCAAAGCTGCATATGCTCAATGGCCACCCTCCAAAGTCTGGAATTCAAATCTCATTTACTGTAAATGGCTGGCAACCAGAAGATGTATAAATTTAAAAAAATACTTTATAATGAGAATGTAGGGGGAAAGGATTTTTTTTTCAATTCCCATAGAATGCACGTTCAAAAGTCATCAGGTAATAATTAGCATAATAGTGCTATGCTTGAAAGTGATACTCTATGATTTGATATGTCCTCAAAGGTGGGTGTAGGAATCCATGTTTTCTCTTGCTTCTGTGTCAGTTGAGTGTCTCAGTTCAAGTGGGATTGCAGAAGCGCACAGTGTCTATCCCAGTTTAAAGTAGGAACAATTAATGGCAAGAAAACTGGAGCTAATTGGATGGTGAGTATTTCAAAATTCCACATACAGAGCCTTAATGCAAGCAATATGACTGTGACTCAAAAGAAGGAGCCTAAAGTCAGGCTGATAAATCTATGATCATCTACAGTCCTCTCCCCTCTTCCACTTGACTTCCTTGCAATCATAAAGGTGCCTAGAAAAGTAATTTTGGGTCTAAATATAGGCTCTACTAGGAAGAAAAAAGAAGAAGAACCACATAAAACTCTGAGTTGTACCACTGCTGCTCTTCTGGCTGTGAGTAAACGGTTTCATTAAGTGTTAGGTGCTTTGGATATATGCTCTGGGGATATAGGAGTTTCCATCCTAATTTTGACGACTGACAGATATAAATGTCATTGAGAACATTTGAGAGTAAAATATTTTGTATAAGAAAAGTTATTTTTATTGATCTGAGGGATTGGGTTATTTGTCTTGTTCCTGTGAATGGGAGAAGGTAGCCAGCTCCACAGATTTCCTTCCAGGAAAAGTTTCCATTCTGAGGAGAAAGGAAGCAAGTGAACTAGAATAGAGCACAAATAATGTCCCTAAATATTACTGAAGGACTTTGAGTAGGTCTTGCCAGAGACTGTGCACCAATCAGGCTCTTTATGGGTCGCATGGTTTACTAGATGTAGCAATGGGAACTAAGAAACTTGGATCCTGTTTTTGGCTTTGCCACTGGTTGGCTGTATGACCCTGGGCCAGGCATTTAATTCTTTTGTCTCTTTGTTTCCCTTCACACATTGCCTGTCTTGTCTGTTTAGTTTGTAAGCATGCCGGGGCAGGACTAATCCCTTGGGGAGCTTGCATGGTGCCATACTAGCAGGAGCTGGTGAGCTTGGAGGTGCAGTCTGACCATGAAGTTATCATGGCAGCACAGTTGTTCCCTTCCCGTTTATGTTGCACTGCCTGGTGGCTTTCTTGACTCTTAGCAGCGCAGCTGAAATCAGGGAGGTGCCCATGTATTTGTGCAGTGGGCACTGTAGAGCTATAGAAGTAAAAATAATCACAGCAAAGAATGTGTCAGAGTCTTCTGTGCAACTCTGGCAATGTTTGGGTTGTAAAACTCTTTCTCTCATTGGGCTGGATCGGTTTGGGCCTGGAGATTGTAATGCTTTGAATGGAAGCCACGGTCTCTGCAAGACACTGAGAGAACTGTGGCAGGTTACATCACTTGGGTTATGCACCTCTTTTCACAAGCGCTGTGATGCCGGCATTCTCTGCAGGGATGTCAGGGCCTGCATGTACTTGGAGAGGAAATTAGCCAGTCCTCTGCTCTTGCTCCCCTCTGAGCAGAGGAAGCGTCTGCTTCCTTTGGATGGGAACATAAAGGGGGGTAGAGGGAGGGGGATATCCATAGCTGATGTAGCAGTCTGACAATTTTTTTGAGATCATGAACACTCTAGATAATTTTCTAAATAAGAATAAAGTCAGAGGAATATGCCTGGAAAGAGTGTCATTCTAATGTGCTTAAGTGGACTCTGCGTAACTGCTCAAATGTTGCCGTGCCCATGTGCACATAATTGCTTTCACAGGCCTGGGGTCCCTTGGACATGCTGCTGTCATCTAGGGTGACAGTCGGGCACAACAAGAATTTTTGAGCTGTGATTAGTACGTATGCTTTTATATCTCAAGCCGTGGACAGGCAGGTACATACTGATTTTTTTTAAGGTGAATGCTTAAGTAAATTTGGAATGGGAATGTGAATAAAACAAAAGCAATAAAAGGAGAAAACACAACTTAACCTTGGCTCTGGGAAAGCTGACAGCGGTAAGTAATAAAAGATCATAGGGAGTAACTTTAGAAATTAAACATCAATGACACTTTTCAACAAGGGTGAGTTGTAAGCTGTGCTGGCTGTAAGAGAAGCAATTTCACAATATACCTGCAATAGGAAGAGGACTGCAGGGAACAGTTTAGCAGGTAAGACAAATTACCTGATTTTGGAAAATTTAATTCCCTTGAAAAAAATCCAGGTGCTTTCTCTCTCTCTCTCTCTTTTTCTCTCTCTTTCTCTCTCTTTCTTTCTCTCTCTCTTTCTCTCTCTCTCTCTCTGTCTCTCTCTCTCTCTGTCTCTCTTGAAATCCTGCTTGTAGCCAGTTTTGTTTTCCCTTTACTTGGTTGTTCCTTTCTTAGATTAATCAGCACTGCTGTTATGTGGAGTTTGTTAGGGACTGTGTCATGTCTTTCCCCACGCTGGAGAACTCCCAGGCCTGCTAGGTGAGGAAGGGCCGTCAGTGCCTTGCCTCTGGATATTAGCAGAGCTGGGACTGGAGCTCATATTTCTAAAACCCAGCTTAGTGGTGAATCACAGAACTACTATAGATTGCATTTCAGCAGTCTCTTTGTACAGGAGATTCATGTTTAGTGCTTTCAAAACTGGTTTTGGCAATAGTAAGAACCATGGCAAAGCACTAAAGGTACAGTATGTGCAGAATGTAAGGTACTACAGCGAGGCAATAGTGAATAAAATCAGCAAATGCAAAATCATGTCTTGGTGTCCCACTAGAGCTGGTGCTGAGATGGTGCGATATTCCCTGTGCAGGAATTTTTCTGACTTGGACAAATTTGATGTGAACACATGTGCCACTAATGCATGTTGTGCAGGGCCCCATCCTTAATAAGGTGTGCCCTAATCCCTGGTATAGTGCTGTGCGGGCAAAAGCAGCTCTGTGGGGCCTGTGAGCTCTACCATGTAATACCTGTGCTTTGCACGGAGCACCTCTGTATTTTCGTATCTATGCAAAGCCCGGGTTGTCCACACTGTGGGCTTAGGTGGTTTAAGCAGATTGGCTCTGTGAAAAGCTTGGGAAGAGAGCACACAGGCAGTGTGGTGGGGAGATCAGCTGGAAAGAGTTGTTGTGCTCGATCACTTTGGAAAAGAATGAGCAAAGTCCCATTCTTTGCAGTCAATCATTGCGTAAAAAAAAGGTTTTTCCTTGAATGGGGAAAATGCACCACATCTGCAGTAAACCTAGTGTGGGGGGAACACCTTCACAGTCCCTCAAAATACTGACTATGCCTGTGTTGGTAGGATTTGTGTTAGCAGCACAGTCACACTCTCTTTTGAATAATTCATCTTTAATTACTATTTCTGATATCGTCTTCATTTTATATTTCAGTAAGGTTCATTTTTGCTTAAGGATTATCTTTGAAGATTTCACCTCAAGTCTTAATTTCTCTTTTGCTGTTGATGTGTCATTATACAAAATTATGTGAAGATACATGATTGCTGTATCTTGGTCATGTCCTATACATTAGTTGAATCATCCTGATCAGTTTTGCAAGTTTCAGAAAACAGTTACCATGCACTGTTAATAAGAACAGTTGAAATTTGTAGAGTGATGGATTTCATCTGAATAATAGATTCTTGCAGGTGGATTCTTTTGGGGAATATATGTAGTCTTAACAAATGCTAACATTTCCATACCAGTACAAGTGGCAGCCTCCCCTGATTATGTGACAGTTCCTGTCACTGATAAATGTTCCTTTCAGTGAAGCACCTATTTATACCTGTAGTTTTTCCACAACCACATGGAGAAGTAAATCTCTTCTAGCATGTATTGACATCAATGGGTTTAAGTAAAAAATACAGACTTTACTTTGGTTCCATAAAGTTGTGAAACACCTTGAATCATCCAGTGAAATCCAATCCACTGAAATCTAGTCAACAATTTCCAATTAACTTGCAAGTGTGTAACTTCTGAGGAATCAAGTCTGTGGTTGTCTCACTGTTTCAACCCTCTCTTGGAGATAGGTGTAAAGCAATTGTTTGGGATAGGAATCATCTTTGTCTTCTGAGTTTGTACAACACCTAGAACAACTGGTTCCTATCTGGAGAGCAGAAGCTACTACCATGTAAGTAAGAGAGGGAGCAGGAAAAGAGAGTTCTCTTCTGTAATAAGCTTGGAGTGCCCTTCAGTATATGTGCCATATGAAACCTGCACCTAAATTTGGTTCCTTGCCTCTGTTGTTCATTTCTAAATAGCAGGACAAACTGTTTAGGGCTCAACGCTGCAAGGTGCCAAGCACACTCTGGATCTGCAGAGGTTGCTCAGGACTGAACACACACTTTGTTGTTGTTTTTCTCCTCTTAATGAAATGGTTGCACTTCAGACATTGGCAGTTCTCTGAAATGGCAAACATTTTGGAAGAGATATAACTGTCAGCTTTTGCAACAGTCAGCTCTTTGGAAGTGTTCCCCTTGAATAACATTAAAAAAAAAATCCAGTTTCTGTAATTTAACTCATCCATATCATCAGCACCAATAAATGAAACCTCTGCAGATTCCAAGATCACCAAGACCTTGCCAAGAGCTGGCATTATACTCTTTGCCAAGTAACTTCTTATAAACAATGAGTATTCAGCTCTACAAGTGTGTACATTCTTGCAGAGTGTTTGTGTATGTGCCTAGCTGGCACCAGAGGTGAAGAGTTTTAGATTCTGCTTTTATATTCTGGATTATTTCTATCCCAGTAGCTACCAGAGTTGCACTGTCACACAAAAGCATACAGCTGCTAAGAGGTCTATGCGTGATCTTCAAAAA
>JAUBNY010000666.1:3378353-3394751 GCA_032275445.1 Crypturellus soui | reverse complement strand
TTTTTTTTTCAGATTGTTTTTGAACTATATGCTTAACTACAGAGTGTGTCACTTTTCTAAATGGTAAGTCTTACAATTTTTGGCTAAGTTACCCCCACTTTGTGCAACAGGATAGTGGGTTCTTCTTGGTGTGTTAATATGCACATATGGTGCATAGACAGTTGGTAAATTCTAAAGGAATGACCTTCAGGACTGACATTCTTATATATTTTCATGTTTTTGTCATGCTGTGGTAGGTTTGTTCATTCCTCTTTCATCTCTTTTGGGTGAAAAACTCTGCAGTCTTCCAGACAGCGTCTCTCTCTCTCACTCAGTCAGACCATCTGTTCCCAGATTACAGATTGCTCTGCATGAGTACCAGGTAACAGACGTGACTTCGCCCAATAACTACAGCAAAAAAGGCTTTCACACACTCTCCACAATCTGTGAACATATGATCAGTCTAGGATAACATGTCATGCCAAACAAACACCAGAGAAATTTCCATGCACTAACAGAATGAACCCTGAAATATCAGGTACTTGGGAACCCCAAACATGCCATTTCCTCTGCACGTTTCAGGAGAGGCTTCTGTGCCTGCTAGGAAGCTGTATTCCCGCTCTGCTGCCTTTTTCCCAGGGGAGGGAATCATAAAATGCATCTCTCTGTTTTTGCTTCAAGGCAAGCTGATAGCATCGCAGTCCCTTGACAGCCCTTGAAGTTCACGTGAGGACAGCATCTCTCTTCTCTACTGGGAATTCAATAATAAAAGTTTATCAAGTGATCAGGGACACCAAAAAGAACAGGAAATTGCAATATTTTTTTCCTTCTTCTATCATCTTCACTGAATTTTGTTAATAGGATAGAGAGATAGATAGATATTTTATATGCAAGTGTGTTTATATAGGCATACACACATACACCTGCACACAAATACATACATATATATATATATATATAAGCCCTCCTATACTCTTTGCAATTGTCATGCCAGTCCTCAACGGACCATAATCAGACTGCATATTACAACAGCTTTTTCTCTGACTGGAGGGAGCTCAGGCTCCCTGAGGTCCTTCTCTCCTAAGCCTGCAAAAAGGTGCCTCAAGCCTATACTGCTCCTTTTTTTTTCCTTTAATGTTTGGGAAGCTAGAACTAACTTGAGGAAGAGGGACCATATGTGGGTACCAAAGTCAGATAAGCTGCACGACAACAGTTTGTTGAGCTACCCTGTGATTTGTGGGCCAAGGCTAGGCTTTATTTTTGCTGGGTGGTATGAAGTGCAATGTATTCCGACGAACTGGTAATATATTTATTTTTTGATAAGTGGTTGCATGTTAAATATCTTGTATTAGTCTTGTGTGCCTCTGTGACTTCAATGGAAATGAGAAGAAAACAAGTCTTACACAAATCAGTACTCAAGGGAAATGACTACAGTAGTAAGGTAACAGTAAGGGAATGTACTACAAAATTTTTAACTTTCAGATGTCTTTTACAGTATTACTTACAACTACTTAGAGAACTGCGGAGAAAAGGATTTGTTCATGTGATATATAGCACTCCAGAAAAAAAAAAACACTGTCAGCAAACCAAGAACAGTACAAATATTTTTCATGAATTTGGGAAACTGCAGTATACAGTGTGAGTGCACTGATCACTACAGATAGGGTGAGTTCTGCATTCATTTATTATTAATCTGTCTCATGATCTTGCTTGCATGTTAGTTCCAGAGAACCAGCATCTGTTATCATGGCTGCAATATGATAAATCAAAATGGTAGAAGAGCCTTTTGAGAGATCTGAGCCCTGGAAAAGCACTGCCTCTTCTTAACCACGGTGCGAAGCCAAGACAAACACATGCTGCGTGTGTCTCATTGGTGTGGTCCAGGACCACAGCTTGTAGGTGCGCGCGAGCAGAGAGCTGTCACCACGGGAGGGACTGCGACCTACAAAACGCCTTCCCTGGAACCCCCGTGTAGTGCTGCGTACTGTCCTTAAGGGGGGTGCTGGTGCGGGGTGGGTATGCGGGGCTTATGCTATTCACAATGGGTATATTCATTTAATATGATGATGATCATGGGCATGGTCATCTACTCTGCTTGTGTGTTCACACACACACACACATCTAATAAGGACATGGCTGACTTAAAGGCTTTGATTTTTTTTAATTTCATGCCTGCCTTAGACAACTTTTCTTATCATATAGGTACATAAGTCAATGGCAGGCTCAAAGTTAAAATCTTACTTGGTCCAGTATTTGAGAGACTTTCACTGCACTAAAATTCTTTTATGACCCTGTCCTGTTTTCTGTGCAGTTGTTTTTCATGTCTGTTGGTTCTTGCTGGAGGACTCCTATGAGAACATAGGAGTGCATTAGGAGAAGTAATAGTGTAATTAAGTGCATTGGTTGACCTTACATTTCTTGCTGCTGCTGCAGCAGACCAGTGAGTCACTGTTGAGCAGGTTCAATGTGAAATGAGAGCAGGGCTCTCCAGCAGCCGGGGCGCGAGGGCCTGGCTCCCCAGCAGGGCCCAGGCGCATCCTCCGTCTCCCTGCCCCAGGATGGGCACTGCTTCCCGCTGAGTTTGCAAGCGCTGTTAGTGGGGACGTGAGCGCAGGACACGGCGCACGGCTGCTGCGCGGGCCGGCAGTCCTCTGCCTCTCGGGGAGGGCAGCTCTCTTGTGCCATCCCAGCAGCAGAGAGGTGCTGGGCACAGAGATATTCATGCTCAAATATTTGACAGCAAAATGTCGTTATGAGCAAGTGTAAGGGAGGAGATTTTTGACCATAAACAACTCTCTCTTTTTCCAAGATTTCCAAAAATCTCTCTTTTTTCCAAGGCCCCTCCTCTCCTTTGCTGCAGAGAAAACAGGAAAAAGAATCACTTAAGGCTGGGGAGGTAATGTTTGTCAGAAAAAATGTTCTGGAAATCAAAATGAGCTAAGTGTAAATCTCCACATACAAAGGTAATCACATCTTTGGCATTATGCAGAGTGTGTTCAAATGAATGTTGGCTTGGGCTTTTTGCATTTTCATATCCTAATTCTTACTTTGTGCAATACCTTCTGCAATTTGGAATTAAATTTTCTTTGTATTGTTCCTTTTCATGCCTTTTTTGCTGCTTCATCCACATCTTTCAGCTTTAATGTTACAGCAGTGTGTGGGAGGATTAGTTACGCTGATTAAAAAAATAAAAAAGAGAGAGAGAATGAATTAATCTAAGAGCCAGACACCTTCATTAAGCAAAGTAGGGGGAATAATATATATAATTAGCAAGACTTCTGCTTACTGTATGCTCTAATGTATTATATTAGCCATCTAATTATTTTAAAATATTATTAATTGTCTTGAAATTGTTAACTACTGCTGTTAATAGTTAATTAAGGCTACTCTTAAAAGGACTGCTATTATTTTCTGATAATAATCAAATTTTAGACAGAGTACTAAGCCACATTGGCCTTTTGTTCTGTTTCTGTTTATCCCTTTTCATAATTCTATTTTCATAATTTAAAATTTTAGCTATGAAAATTCTGTGATTTCAGTTCCATTTTACAATTGCTATTTTTTTACCATAGAAAAGAAGAGCAAAGAGAGACAGACAAAATTAGGTTCTTTTAGGAGGTATTTACATTTTTTTAAAAAAGCAAAAGACCTTTCCTCCTCTTTGTGCTGACCCGAGCACACATACACTTCCCGTGGAGTTTGCCGTGGCACAGAAAGGCGGCTGCTCGCTGGGGCGAGTCGCGCTCGTTCTGTTGCACCTGAGCTTCACAGTGAGGGAGCGCGATTGACCCCAGCACGGTCTCGGGCTTAGGCCTAGGAGTACTTTTCCTGTTAGTGTGCATGTTCTGATGTATCTGTACAGATACTGCATTCCTGTTCTGTGAGTGCTATTCTCCTGTTTCTCTTTTCCTTAAAATGTTGTATCAATTTTCTTCCATGTTACTATCAATTAACATATAAATCATTGCATTTTTGAGGTGGGATGGCTCGAAGGATCTAGTTCTTCTCTTTTGCATATGCATCACAATAGAGAGGAGGGTGTATTGAAATGTCCAGTTATGGTCAAAAGCTGGTTTAGCTATAATGGACCGAAATTAGCCCTTTGCTGACTCTTCCAGTACAAAAACTGGGGACTGTAAAACTGGCAGGAGTCAAAAACCAAATGATGGTTCTTCATGCGGCAGGTGACAGGTAGAGACCCTTAATCCACAGGGCAGCAGAGTTGCTGCAAGTTTGCAGAGATTCAAGAAGAGATTGCACAACTGCATGCATGAGAAATCCATTAGGTGTTCTTAAGCCACAGGAGCCACTTTTGACTCAGAAAATCTCTTCAGCTAAAAATAGCTGGAGTCTGGGAGGACTTGTGGGAAGGGCAGGGCCTGTCAGGAAGAGCTTACTCTCTTCTTGCTTTTCCTAGGCAGTTCCTTAGAGATAAGTACTAGCCCCTGTGGAAAGGGGTGTTAGCCGGTAGCACTGGGTTTATACTCTGACAGCAGCCTTATCTTATGCCTTAAGGGTGCTAGGGGAGTTTGGGCTGTGGATTAATGGTTGTGGGAGTAAGATGCTTTTCTTCCTTTCCCATTCTTGGGTGCTGTGACACGTATCTTTTGGCTAATAAAGAGACGCTCACCTGGACCTTACCTAACCCTGCCTGCCGTGCCAAATACAGTGGTGTTGTAAGTTGTGCCCTAAGCATGAGACATCTCTGCAGCACTGGGGAAGCTGCCAGCAAACGACTGTAACAGCTGACAGACCAGCTGAGCCCCAGAGTCTGCTGCTTATATCTCAGATCAAATCAAGAAACCTTTTGTATTGCCCAGGAGGAAAAGCCATCAGAATTGTGGTAGTATATCCTTCCTTGTGAATTTATTTGTAGCAGTGCCTAGATAGACAGAAGAAGAACAGAAATTTAACCTTTGAATAAATGATGTTACAAAATAAGTTACAAAAGACTGTACAAACATCAGCTCAGATTGCTGACTGGTGACCCTAATTTACAGCAATATATTGCTGCAACAAAATGAGAACTTACTTTACCAAGCTTGTGCTTTAAGGTACAAATCTAAAGAAAGGTCAGCATGTGAGCTGTATTAGCTTGGGAAAGGGGCTGGCAATGTTGCTGTTTTGGCTTGGAGAAGAACAGTCTGGTCATGATTTTCTTGCTTCTCACACTGCACCTTTATATTAGTTGTAAATTAAAACTCAGTGGTTTTGGCTTAGCTGCTGGGGTCCCTGAGCTCTCTTCTAGTGCGTGGCTTCATGGTGCTTTATGGTAAAGGTTAGTCTCTTCTCCATCCTTCTTTAGTCCTTCCCAGTTGCTCCCAAGAGAAAATACAAGAGATAGATACTTCCATTTGCTCCCAAATTCTCAAGCCCAAATCTAGATGGTGGAGGATATGTTTATACTGCCAGAGATGTACCTACCCCACAGGTGAGACCTTCTGCTCCTCTGTTTCTCACACGCTCATGCAGTATTTTGGTCAGTGGTTTTAGTCATGTCACTTCTGGAGTAAGAGAGGATTAGTAGGGTGTGATATGTAGAATTGCCTTTCGAGTAAATCCACTGTATAATATTCTACAAGAAGAGCTTTCAGATAAATATGCAAATATATATTGGCTATAACCATATGTATTAAATAGGTACCTATATATCATAGTAGCAGTGTTTCCAGTAATATACTGAGTATAATATACTAAAAAAGGAGCAAGAGTATCCACATCAATAGACTGAAAATTCTAAGGTTTTCACTTTATTATATTAATTGTACTGTGTTAATTTCAAAACTGGTTTCATTATTACCTAGCACAGACTTTCCGCACTGTAGGACATTTTGAAATTTGTCATCAATTGGAAATTTGTGATCTTATTTGTGATCTTACTGTGATTTACAATGAAAGGAAGTTTAAAATGCTATGATTTCCCCTGGAAAAGAAGTGCAGGAATTTTACCAGCTGTATTTGGTCCCTTATTGATTTTTACATTTTATTGGTTTGTCTGTCCGATCACATCTCCTTTCTTGTATTTAGTATTTATGTTCTCACAATTTTAGTGGTTTAAAATGCCAAATTCAGAAAATAATTTAATTTGTTATGTTTGAAATGTCTATGTCTATGGATAGGCACAAGGAAAGATTTCTGGAAAAAGTTCATCCATTTTATGTGATAAGTTGAAAAACACTTTAGAAGAAATGGACACTTGAATCATAAAAATCACAATCAATAAAGTGAATTGATATGAATTTTTAAGTGTGATGGATTCCATCTTGAAGATGGAAATTAAAATATGTCACTAAGTCACCCAGTTGAAGCAAAAAATTTCCTCTAAAGCAATTAAATTATACAAAAGAAAGAAAAGCTGTATGAGTCATGACACTCCAGTTGGAAACTCTCTGTCCTGAGGGAAAACATGTCTGCCTTGATACAAAATACATTATTAGAGGGGGTGTTTTGTAAAAAGAGACAGAAGGAGCTTCCATTAGGTTTTGACTGTCATTGACATGTTAGGAAAATTACAGACTATCGAGGTGTTTTATTAAAAAAAAATTATACCACTTGAATCATTATGATTTCTTGGCTAGCACAGGGTTGTTTATCTTTTAGGACCCAAAGAGATGACTATAATCATCTACTCTGACCCCATGAATAAAACAGGCCATAGCAATTCATGAAATTATTCAAGCCACAAGCTGGAGTGTATAGCTTTTGGAAAGGCGCCCAGTCTTGAAAGTAAAAAGCGTCTTAAAATACCAACAAAATAAAATGTCTGGACGATATTTGACACTTACATTTGAAGAAAAGATCTTAAGGAGGCCCAGTCCTTTGTTGTTTTGTGTTAAAGGGTGACCTCAGTTGGCTTTAGTTGAGGCAGTAAAGTATTACTGTGAAAGTGCAGGGAACATGCTAACCACCCTTCTGAAGTTTTTTTTTCTCTCTTTTTTTTCCCCTTATGTGGTAATATCTGTAATAGTCACCTTCCTCCCAATTTTTACCCCTTCTCTGGAATGTGTTCATCACATCTTTCACTGAGGTTTCCATAAATCTGATCTCTTAAAGTGTTTCCAGTGTTTGTTGTTTCCAGTGTTTGTTGTTTCCCTGCAGGAACTCACTGATGAACCCATTTGTATGGTTTGCAAAGCCCAGGGTGTGTGTGAACATGTAACTGCTCTGGCTTCCCTGTGTAGCAGAGATATGGTGTAGGGGTGGTTAGACTGAGACTTGCATAAGCAAAACACCTGCCCCATCCTAAACCCTAGACATGTCCTTACTTCGCTTACGTGGGGTGTCGTGTTGAACGGTGCAGTGACGGAGGGGGATTTCTTGCTCCTTTCATTCAATTTTAACTTAGCAGTTCCAGTTCTCTGACAAGCTCTGCAGATAATCTGGGAACCAGTCCTTTGGGGATATTACAAGTACCAGGTTATCAGGTAGGCACATTGCACGAAGCTGAAGTGTGCTGGGTCTGGTCCTCATTGTACGTTGAGGCAGCAGTCCATTCAGTCTTGTCTAGATGGGAATAGAGTCCTTTGCCTTTAAGTCTTTATGTTATACAGCTCATTTTACTGAACCATCAGGAAAGTGGTGGTTTTAGTAAGAAGTTAGTGCTTGCCATTCTTCAATTAGGAACTGAGAGATTTCTCATCTACATGTTTCTTAGTCATTCTTGTTGTGCTTTGTATTTCCAAGGAAATAAAAAGAGGGAAATGAAGCAAAAATTGTACATATGTTATACATCAATAAACATGCACACACACAAATATGTAAGTCTGTCAGCCCACCCAAAAGTAAGAAGAACCTGCCTGAAGTAATGATGTTTGTTGGCTACTATGGAGTGCTGGGAAAAATACTCTCCTAGACATGACCCTGTTACACCAACTGTTATTATTCGTGTGAATAATTACAGCCAAGACAAGGGAGGGCAGTGTGTAGGAGTGGTCATTTTCATGAGTCAGACCTGAGGAATTAAGTAAGTGCTGTTTTCTGCAGTGGGCTTGTAGATGCAGCTGGGAAATCTTGTTAAATCGCGCTGTCTGCATTGTCTGTCCAAATGTCAGTGCGTAGCTGAAGCTGACATTTTAGGCTGGTAATGTGCATTGTCACCTCATCCTGTAGTGGAAATTTCTGCTCCAGTGAGAGGTTCAAAGGCCTGTCATGGGAGTGAGAGAGGGACGTCTGCATGGGCTACAGCCGAAGGGAGGATGTTTCCACAGACGTACCTTCTCCTGACACCTGAGCTTGCTTAAGTCTGTGTTCAAAGTGAGCTATTTATTACCTGAAATGGTGTTCTACACGGCTTTCAATCCTGTAACCAAGCATATAATGACAAATGATCTTCTTAACAGCTACTGCATTATTATGAATGACTTTATCAGTGAACAAAGCAAATAGGTTTCCAGTTAGCATCAAAGACGCGTGATTTTGATGATATACCAGTTTTCTCATGGTCTGACTGATTCAATGGATCATATTTTACCCATGGAAAGATTAATACAGATATGATGTGACATCTCCTTTCTGACTCTTGACCATTACTAAAGCACAGTACTCTTCAGTGTTATCCTGCACCCGTTTGTCAACCATGCCTAATTGATTAGGCTACTGTAACATTTTTATTCTGCATATGAAGTTCCCTCCTCAGCAATCTCTCCCCCCTAAATTGTACATTCATCATTAATTACAAAATCAATGAGAGAGATGGTCTGGACATACACAATTGATAGCTCTCCTCTTCAGATTAGCACAGCCTACCAATTCATTATGTGAAGTGAATAATACAGTTGCTGCCACTGTGAAAAGGGGCAGGTCACTTGCTGTAAATTCCTTAACAAAATGTGGTGTCATGTGGCTTTTCATTCACCAAGTGTTTACTATGTGTTTGGAAGTATCCATCTTCCTTTCTGAAACAGATTTGTCGCCTATCTGTTGGCAAAGAAATGATCGTAAATTTAGAAAACTAAACACTTAGATGTTGAAAGACAGAGTTTCCTGCTGAAAGCTGCAGTGATTAAACTGTGAGCTGCACAGTGCTGAGATTGCAACTATGAATAAAATATTTTTAAAAAAGATCAAAAAATGTGGTCCCTTCAAAACCAAGAATGTTGCTGGCATGAGAAGGGTCATTGAAATTTTGGCCCAATCGTGCAAACTTGCCACCGTTTTAGCTTATTAAAATAGTAAAGTCCCCCACGTATTTCTTACATTCTGTATTCTTGGCTTAGAATCTTCTGTTTCTCTTTGACAAAGAAACAAACTTAAAAAAACATTTTGCAAAGATCTATGATTTTCCAGTAGCCACTTCATTATACCTTTACAAGTCAGATCAATCACGATGCAGAGGCCGCATCTCCTGTACGAGTCAGCGATGCGGTTGACATTGAGTAAGTATTCCATCCGCAAAATGAATAGAAGAACAGAGCTTTTATTTTCCCCCAACAACAAAATTCAGATATCATTGTCCACTTTGTATATTATTGTAGGAGCTTTACTGAAATTAATGGGACACTTGGGGCAGTAAGGAGCTGAACAAAACCAGGAAGTTTTAGATTCTTCCTGACAGTGCCAAGGCACTGAAATCTTTATGTTGAGTAAAACCTACAGATATAAACTGTAGTATACACACGTGCAACCAAAATCCTTATAAGATATGGATGATGACTGGGCTATTTGAATAAAGGAGAATGCATACTTAGAATTTCCATAAATATTAATGATAGTTATATTGGAGTTTTAGGAAGAGTAAAAAATTATTGCCAATTAATTCACTCTGAGAGGGCCAGTCACCTCACTATTATTTGGACTAGGCTTTAAGTGTTTCCTAGTGACTTCAGTACCCTTTATTTCAGAGACTGTAAAAACATGCTTAACTTGAAGTTACGAAACTGATGATATAAATTGATCTGAAGCTACAGTAGCATTATTGGAAATTTGTCATTTATAAGTAAGAAATCAGGGAAAGTATCTAAAGCAAGTCTAATACTAGTATTTGCAACAAAAGTCAAGCCAGACTGCTAAAAAGAATAATGATATTTAATGTCTTGCCTGCCAGTAGATGTTTCTCCTCTTCAGAAAGCTTTCCAAAAGGATTTATTGGTAAAGATCATATTGCAAAATCAAAGTCCAGCCTACTGAATCTATGGCATCTTTCAGCACAGAAAAGATGTACAAAGTGCCTCTAAGCACTACTTTGATACTGGTAGTATCCCTTCCCGAAAAATTCATTTTTCTATTATTTGCTTCAATATTATTTTTCGTGTTGCAAGTGATGGGGTTTTTCCCTTGTTTGTAGACTATTCAATCATCTGGCAGGATTTCTTGGCTATTATTTTCCTGTTCTCATACTCATAATTTCATCATATCGCTACTATCCTTGCTAGAACCCATTTTCTCACCCTGAATAATTTTTTTGCAATCTGACAGTATGATCTTCAAACCTCCATAGCCATCTATCCTAGCTTTCCCATCTTGGCCAAGCTATATTGCCACGAAACATGGAAAAAAAATAGATGAATCAAATCTGATTATTTGTGCACAAATAAGGTTTTCTTAGCTAAAGAGAGGGTCTTTTCATGTAAAAAAACCTTGCAGATTATTGGCCCTGTTACTGAAGTCTATGAAGTTTTCTGAAAGCACATTATTGACTTTTTTGGCTGTGATTCAGTGTTGTTACATTTTATCATGTAAATATGTACTTAGAAGTTTTATAAAATACAGATTATTGACCCAGTCCTATTAATATTTACTCACAGTTTTAAAACTTGTATGATTTGACCTGATTGCATAACCATTCATTCTTGAAAAAGAAAAAATAAAGAAAAAAAAAACTTTGTAAATACGTATTTGGAAGTTTTAAAGCAAGCTTATAGTTATACTGATAAGCTGTTAACAGTACTTTTGGAGTCATTTCAAACACTATACACTGTACAATTCTATTTACAGCCTAATGGTTTGCAAAAATTCATTTTAAAATACAAACCTTTTTACTCAAATTACAGGAAGAAAAAAATTGAACATTTTCCACTCCTATAACTTGTTTGCCAGGTTTTCAGCCCAGAGCAAAAATGTTATGGTTGAGTTACAAACCTCTGAAAATAGGGGTTTATAGTGGAAACAGTGACACCACTATAACTATAATGGCACTAGCAGTGCAGTATAATATACACTGGAAATAGAAAACAAGATTAGAGATGACATTTAGGACATGAGGCCTTCTTCAGGTTGTGGGAAAAATAAACTGTGTTCTATTTTTTTTCCACAGCCTGCAAAAGGTCTCTTGGTCTAAGTGTCACCTCTAAACTTATTTTCTATTCCTACCATGTATTTAATTAACCCATTTGTAATTATTATTGACAGCAATTTGTTGTGGTTTTAAGTACCAACTTAAATCCAAGTTGTGGCTTCCTGAGATAGTGTATGTCAAGGTGATGGAGAAAGGGCCAAGGAGACCCACTACTTGGTGATACCTCTGTATCAGAGTACTGCGGTCTGGTAGCTGCTTAGTCCTGTTGCTCTGCAGCTGTAGCTCCGGAACGACGCAGGAGGGTGTCCCAGACCTGCACTGGGACAGGAGCTGCAGGGCTCTGTGTGTGCACAAGCTACTCTTTCTAACGGCCCAGGAAAGGCTGACAATTACTACCCTTACCCTGGAACCCCTGGAAGCAGTAAGGAGGGTACTCTGGTACTGAGGTGCCGTAACAGCCAGCACCACTTCTGGAGCAGGACATATCTCGCCCCATAGCCCAGCCTCTAGGAGCTGTGAGTCAAAATGGTAGTTGTAGTTTCTTCTCTTAGGCACCAGACTAAGGCAAAATTCCTTTTCAGGAATGGCAAAATCTTGTATGCTCTCTCAAGACATCGGTAAATGTGCTGTGGCAGTAAGCCGTAGGAGTAGCCTTTGCTTGTTTGCCCTTAAAGTATTTTGTGAGATTATTCTGAGCATGTGTGACACTACTACTCCTCTAAACTATAAGAGGCAGCAGGAGGTGAAACGTGCTGAGAATGTGCAAGGAAAGAAAGGACATGGCAAAATTTGCCTAAATGCAGTATTTGCTTTTGAATGTGAATATGAGATTCATTGGTGAGAAACCAAGCAAAGCAAACCAACCTGCTGGCAAAGTTTGCTAAAGCATAGATAGACCAAAGCTGGCAGCTTCGCACAGCTCTCTGTGCAGCTCATCCAATTCTAGCAAAACTTCATGGATTCCTGCTGCGTTTCTCTCTTTGAAAGTCATTGCTGCTCTTTCCTGATGATTGATTTCATTCTTGAGTACCATGAGGATGTGACAGAGAAAGCTCAGTCTCAGCCTGCATGCACAGCATTTGAGTTATCTCATTCCAACAGTGGACCCTGTGCTGCATCTTGTTGTTCATGGGAGGGAATGGGATGAGTCCTACAGCACCTAGGATTTAAAGATTTACAGCAACAGTTTGCTGTGATCACCTTATAGTTATATTAATCAGAATTTAGTTGGAATGCTTGAAATATCATGCTGATGTAACCACAATCCAGAAAATACTCACCATACTTCTCTGATTCCTCTTATAACTTGACAGACATGTTAGCTGGATTCAAGAACTGAATGGACTGCACTGCAAGATGGAATTCTTCATTTAGAGTCACTCCTGAGTCTGTATCCATGGTGAACTTTTCCCTTTAAGTCACTTTTTGGAAGCAATAGTGCCTGGAAGCAGCTGGTATCCTTCTGCAAAAGATCAGGATTCATGCCCGCATAACGCTGAAGGTGAGTACTCACAGTTTATCTGTATAGATAACTGTCCTGGTGTTTCCTTGTGGTCCCTTTGGATCAGTCTCTGAAACTGACTGTCAGCTAACAAATTTCTGTGTGCCCTAGCTCAGGCTAAAGCCCTAGAGCTGTTGGAGCAGGATCCTGCAGGATCCTTACTACTCTTCCTCTCTTTCTGTACTCAACTCTCCACTTCACTTTAGAGCAAATGCTTAGACATCAGTTACAGGGGTCCGAGCGAGTGCCCTAGCCACTACCAAATATCTTGCCAGTGTTTACCTAGTTCAGTGACTCCTTAACTGTTCAAACCAAGTTAAAATGCTCTCTCTGTCCAGTCTAGCCAGCACTGAGGTGGGGCTTAGGGCACTTTGCTGGGAGGGAAGTTCTTGCTCTGAGCGGAGACCGTGGTGATCGTTCCAAAATGCTCATCAGACACATATTGCCATGAGAAGCTTCCCAAGAAGCTTCTTCATAAAGAACTACTGAGATACCTAAGCCCAGCTCCATTGATTGCCATCATTTTCTTAGCTATTCCCTTTGGTATCCTTTATTAGAAATCTAATTCTCTGTGCAAGGTCTTTGAGAAATCTCTTTAGTGAATATCTCCAACAAACCAGTGACTATGATGCTGACCGCAAATATATTTTAGGTTGTTGGTAAGATTTCTTATCTTCCCTCTCTGTTGACACATTATGTCTGACCAAAAAAAAAATCTCTAACCAGCTACATCACGATTTTTGCAATACTTTGGTCAGAAATAGGTCACAACATCGCACCATACATTCTTAGAGTGAGGCTAAGGTACCACTATTATGTGAATAGAATATTGCCTAAACCAGACACCAGAGTGTGACTCTTTGGAAGGTACCAGGCAATTCTAAATCCTTCAGTCTAGTCTTAGACAAATTACCCTTTGAACATTTGTTAGGGAAAAATCTGTAAAATTAATTTATTCATCACATACAATAATTATAGTTATGTTATAGTGCAGCACTTGGCACTGCTTTTAAATATTTGCAGACAGCTCAACATTTTGTGTCTCAATAAAGATGTGTTTTTGCTGTAGCAAGTAGCAGTGTAGTGAGGTCTGCGGTAATAACTGCTGCATAGTCAGGGTGCTTCTCACCGTGTTTTTTTAATATAGAAGTAAACATGTAGAACTACCACCTTGGTTAGGGTCAGTCTCAGGGTGTTGGCTGAATAGCTTAGAGCTCAACTTTGACAAGCAGGCAAGCACTGTGGCAGTCTCCATGCTAACATGGCCACAGGAATTCGCAGAAGGGATCCAGGGCACTGATGAGAGTAGCAGGATAAATCCAAGTGTGAAAGCAACTGCAGTCAAATGTCACATCCAAGTAGTCAGGGACTTGGCGGCATGCTGTTTGGACATAGGTTGGGTTACCTGTCAGCATGGCATTTTCTTTCTGTTCCTAGAGAATAATGTTATCTGAGGATAAAACCAAAGGAGCACAAATGGTTGTTACACAGACCTGATCCTCTAAACTCTTGTCACAGCAAATAATTCCATTGATGTAAGTGGGATTGCGCCTATGAATAAGATCTCAGTTATGTTCTCTAATTTTTTTATTATAGAAGAGATCAATTAAATGATTATGATGATGATCTGCATCTTAAAAAACAAACAAACACTATATATGTGTTATTTCTTTTCTGAAGCTTGCGCCCTGAGATGGCTCTATTTGTCTATCTAGAACTGAGGAGAAGCATTTGTACTGGCACTTGGCAGATCCGTCATGTAGCTGTGGGAGAGCTCGGAGGCAGGATGTTTGCTTCCCTTCTCCTTGCTACGGCTCGTGTCATGGCAGAGTCACAGAGACGGTGTGACACACAGATGCCAGTTCTGCCTGCCTTATGGCAAGCAACAACAACTTTGATGTTAGTGCTGGCCTGATTCTTTTCCCTTTGTTCAAGTTCTTCCTCCTATGAAGTTGTCATTACCTGTATATCTCTACACAAAGAAAGAACTCATCATATCCATTCTCTTTAGCATGTTTCCACAAGAACCATTCCCCCAGTCTATTTATTCTACCAAATACATTTCGCTTGCCTCAAGACCCTATCATTTCTCTGTATCTCCAATCCCTCCTGCCTTTCTCTTCTTTATCCCCCCTGTTCTGGTGGCTGCTTGATCCCATCTGTCCCGGAGCCTCTTCTCTATTCTGTGCACCTCCCTCTCCAGGGGTGTCTGGGAATGCAGCAAAAATGAGGCTGCTAAATGAACTCGTTTTCTCTCTCCTCCATATCTACATTCCTTCCCAGCCTATTCTAGCAACAGGCATATGGCGTTAATCTAAACTGTCCAACGCAGTGGGAGGCAAGTAGCACCCAGAGGATTATTACAACATTCTACCTGGCAGATACTTGTTGATATGAAATCTCCCACCCTTCATATTAGCCATCAAAACATCCCTCTATGAAGTTCTCTTGAATTAGACATGGCTCTGTTAAAATCTTTTGTTAAAGTTCATTACATTTTAATGTAGCCAGAGTCTGCATTCTTTATTGAGGAAAATCTATCACTAAGATCAATGGAATCTTAAAGTAATGAATGACTTGTTTATTATATTTGGCTAATTGAACACATACTACATTTTTCTGATTAACTTCTGTGGGTTTTCTATATATAAAACTATGCCTATGTATTTGATCTCCAAAAATCTCTATTTTATATAAAATAATCCTAAAGAGAATACTTACAATCAATTAAAACTGACGCATCAAAATACTAAAAGGCAAAGCCAAAGTAAATAAAAGTATTACTTGAATTAATTTCCAGATAATCCTGAAATCTGTAAGAATGTCAAGCCAAAATCTGGAAAGTATTTATAAGAAATGACAGAAGATATTTGAAAAAAATTATCAAACTTTTCTTATTTGTTTTTTAAAAGTAATCTTTTGAATTGGATTTCCTACAGTTTTAATCAAAAGACCAGAGCCAATATAAATATGAAGAATTGGAGTCAAAGATGATTTTAAAACCATCCCGTGGAAGGGTAAAAAGCTTTCTGCTTGGTTTTATTTTCACAGGGAAAACTACATTCAACCCACTCAAGTACTGCATTTTCAAAAGTCTTGTGGTTCTGGCTTAATTCCACAACAGAAAAAAACTTCAAAGCTGAAGATCAAGCCTCCAATATTTGGTCACAATATGACACAGTTGGGTAAAGTTAAGGATGGTAACCCGTCGTGATAGACAGTGGGAAGGGGGGTGATCCCTAACCCTGGATTTCCTTTCCATTTTTGATTGAACCATAAGATTGTCAAAACATAAATCAGTTTCTTTTGCTATTACCACAATACCTATTTTCTTTTTAATTTGGAAACAGTTGAATAAAAATCTTTTTAGTATCTATGCATGTGTGACGGAAATAAAAATATTTGCCGATCACTTTATCATTCCGAGACAATAACCAAAGCGGATTGCTCTTTCCTGGTGCCTTGCTCTGTGCTGCTTGTGTCCACAGGGCCCTTGACGCACCCTTTTCACCGCCCCTGCTTGCTGCGCGGGGGCACAGACCAGCGGCCCAGCCGTCTGCAAAGCAACGGGACGCAGCGGGCGCAGCCTGTGAGAGAAGGAAGATTTGCACAAGGGAGCACCTCTGATAAATGCTGGGGAGTGACTTTTGACTACCTGGAGAAAGTGGCCAGCCTTTGGGCTCGA
>JAUBNY010000666.1:3358263-3372793 GCA_032275445.1 Crypturellus soui | reverse complement strand
AAAGAAGTTCTTCCTCATATGGAGATTAAACTTCCTATGTTTCAACTTGCACCCATTAGAGGTCTTGTAACCTGCCACCATGGAGGAGAGCCTGGTCCCATCCTCCCTACATTCACCCCTCTGGTACTTGTATGTGTTGATGAAATCTCCTCAGTCTTCTCTTCTCCAGACTAAGTTCAGTCACATAAAACAGCTTTGCTGCAGCCTAAGATGACATATCTTTATGTGGTATCACTGTGTTTTATCTCACTGTAAGGAGAGGACAATCCAGGTTTCTCACACCATAGTCGGGAAATATTTCAATTTTTGCTGATGTAATCATTGAAGCCAACAGAAAGATATCTGTTGGTATTTGCAAGATTTGGCTTAGCCATTGATGGGTAAGCTCTAAATATAATTAATATTTAGGTATTTAAAAGGTCAGTACTACAACCTTGAGTTAATAACATAATCCAGAACCCTACACTGGACCTTTGTAACCCGTACAGTGGGCACAGGGAGAAGCAGATGCCCTAGCGTCAGGTCAGTGCCAACATCACACAGACCCGGGATGTGCCCTGGTCCAGCACGTTCCCCAGGAGCTGGGCACGTCCCCGCAGGACCGCGAGCTGCAACACCGGCCTTGGGAGGGTGCAGCACTGACTGCCGCTTCTTGCAAGCAGGACCGTGAGGAAGGTGGGTGCTCAGTGCTGTGCCTCATACTTAAACTGAAGCCTTACTAGGGCCTAGTTCCTTGTCATAAGGCTCATCTGTGATTATTTGAATCTCTGTGGTAGGGCCTTTGTCCCCACAGATGCCAATGTCTGCTTTCAAAATTTAATTAAAAGCAAAAGGGGATGAACTCATGGTAACAGCATCCAGATATTCAGCTGGCATAAAGTGGTACAGATTCTTAGCTCCCATAAACAATTCTGATTCACAATACCTGAGCATAGTGAACGTACCAGGCTTACAAACACGCTGGCAGCCAAGCCTCCTGCTCTGCACATTGCACGTGCTGCTTCTGCCAGCTGAACCTTGGAACAACACCATCTCCCTTGGAGCCGTGTCTGTAAGTGTAACCCGGCTTCTCGGCTGTGATGGATATGAAACCCTGGTTTATGAATGATTCATGCTTGCATAATTAATACCAATTGTTTAACAAGAAGCAATTGCTACATGAAGGATTAAAATCGTGTTATATCCAAATACTGCTGCATTTCTAGGTTTGTAAAGTCTAGTGTTTAAAACTTAATTAAAAGCTTTTGAGTTAAGATTTCAGTTACATTAATATGTACCAATAGTATACTTTATTAAAAGTGTCTTCACCTCTGATTTACTGATTTGAAGCATCAGAAAATGATCATATATTAAGTGATGCGAATAATAGTGTAATTCAGATTTACAGGTTATATAATTTGTTTTACAGGTATACCAACTAAAATATAACTAAATCTCAGAAATAGTAGTAGGTAGTAGAATTTTCTGTAGCAAAAAGATTTAAACAACTAAATTAGAATAGCATCTTTGCTTTTCAATTCCTTGCTGAATTCTGCTCCTACATTTTCAGATTTGCTGGTTTTTTTTTTTTTTTTTAGATCATATTATTCCATTTTACATTGTTTACATTGTTCTAGCTTGGCCTTCAGACGTACATGTTTTATCCACACTTTGGTCATATGTTCATTTAATTCACAGCAGAACTGTACAGTTCTGTACAGCAGAACTAGCATAAATATATTCATGGAATAGAAAGTTTTAACAGTTAATGAGATCAATTATTATGATCTCATTGATGAGACCATAACTTTGTTGCAGGCTCAGTTGGAGCCTTGCATTCTCAAATGGATCACGAAATAGTTAATTTATTACACCATGCTTTATAAAATCAGGCAACTCCCTTTTACAGTATTATATTGCTGTAGTATCAAGAAGTAGAGTTCCAATGTTTTAAACATTATACTGTCTTGTCTAGGCTCATTGATATATCTGCTGCCTTGGCAGGGTGATGAGAAAAAGCAACTTGGATAGGGAATTATTCACAGTGGAGATTAAAGGGCTTAAAATCTGGTCCCAGTCTGAAAGGTGACAGGGTGGATCATTCCATGTCATTATGATAGAAAATTGCATTGATTAGTCTAACTACTGCATCCAAAAAGTAGTCTCTCCTGCTACTAGACCCAAAGTCCTTCAGTAGAATTACTGCACTCTGAGCATTGTTACTATATTTGCTGTTTGTACCGGCTTTGTTAATAATGCATAACACAGGACCAACATCCCTGCTACTGCAGCGTCACGTGCACAGTTCACCTTCGCTCCTCTCCACGGCGCTTCGGAGGCTCACACCTCACTGCAGTGAGTGATCAGAAAAAAAAAAAGCAAAGTAGATTTTCTTTTTTTTTGTGGAAGGCGCTTCTGTGCTTCGAAGAGAAGCAGCTTTCTTCAAATTGCCTTACTGGAGCAGAGTTTATGACTTTCCTTCTATTGACAATATTTTAGCGAATGAGAGTGACATAGTTTTGCGATGGAAGCATGAAGCATGCAGAACACTCTGGAATGCAGGCACTAGAAGGAGACACCTCTAAGTGCTTGCATTTTTTTATTGCTTACAATATTCTTTGTAATTTTAATGCCGAAGCACTGTTTTATTTAGACAAGTGGCTGTTTCCTACTTCCTCATACAAATCACCCAGTAAAAGCCTGAGACCAACGACACTTGTAAGTATCTGGTAGAGTTTGGACAAGGCAGGCTGTGGTGTCAGAGAGGCTAGAAGCTTTTTTAGGAGCTAAGTAGTAGTTGGAAAAATCAGTCTGCAAAACCAATTGCCTGGTAGCTACACTAAGAGGTAGTGGGCAAGGAAGATTCAGGTTAGTGATGGAGTCATTTTCCTCGGGAAGCTTTGAAATCTCCATCTCTGGCTTAAAAAAGGCCCAACAGTCAGTTATGATTAAGGCTAAAAGTTAAGTCCGAAGATTTGACTCTTCCCTGACCCCTCCCTGCCCCGTCCGGTTCTACCTTGTGCATAAGCCCTGATACAGCCCCTTGCCTGGGTGGCACTCGCGAGGGATGTCTGTTGGTGCTGGGCAGCGTCTGCCTCTTCGTTAGCAACGGGGCTTTAACCGCTTGCTTGTCCTGATACTCAGCAGCATCTTGTCAGTTTCCTGATTATTAAAATTCTAGTGAAAGAAGTGTCTTTCAAATGCACTTACAGACAGATTATAAAACAACTATTAGATTTTGTCAAGTTTCAAAGTTCAGCTGTTCCTGAATGATCTATGTTTAAAAAGTGTGAGGAGTTAGTTTACTGTGCAGGGAAAGATAAATTATTGCAACTTATGTCTTTCAAAAACAAACAGGAAAAAAAAAGAGTTTTCTTCAGCTTGTCACCAGGAATAATTAGCCTTCTGCTAAGATCACACAGAAAAAACTTCAAATCCAAGGGGAAAGAAAAATCAAGAAAGGTATGAATTAGTGAAAAGGGAGATAAAGATGAAAGCAGCCTTAAAGTAAATGTCATAACATGAAACACAGTAACATATCCTCCTTCTTTCTGCTACTATTCTTACACTCTATTAAAGTCTTGTTGACCAAAACTCTGCTCTGCAAAATGATTTCTCTGTGGGCACTTCCATGGTTTCCCCAGTACTCCTTGCTGCAATAAGCACTTACTTCATCCAAATTACCAGTGGAACTGGTGCTTTCTGAGAAACCCAGTGTGAGTTGTTCCCCAACTACTGATTTCTATTTTCTTAACAGTATAAACAGTTCTGAGCTTTGACATGGAATTTCTTATCACTCTAATAGTGAATTACAGTCTCCATTCAATCATAAAACAACTTTATGAAAGCAGCTCTTTTGCTGATGTGGTGACTATAGAGTTACTTGACATTATTCTGTTAACAAAATTTGACTGGAGGTATGTTTTGACATCCAGGAAACAGATACCGATGGAAAATGATGCATCCAACATTAGAAAGAAACTGAGTGTTGGGAGAACACCCAGAAAATTAATAGGTGACTTTTTAGAAACCCTGTTCCAAAAGGGCAAACTCAATAAAGGGAAGAAAAAAAAAAAAAAAGAGAGAGAAAGGGCAAAGACAACCGTCTTCGTATTTCTTTCTTATAACATTAACACAGATAACTGAGAGAAATCTTAGAGCTGAGCGAATGCAGCCTAAAGAAGATTTAGTTCCAACCTGACCAGTTAACATTCCCTGTTAACGTTTCTGTTTCTGTCATAGCCTTCAAGAATAACAGTACTGATAATGTGGACTAAAGTTTCCTTTATCTTGTTTCTACTTTTATCATTTTCTTAATTTCCTACACAAAGCTTTTTCCAGAATACTGTAAACAAAATGCCATCCTCAGGAGGATTGGCATTTTTAGGTATTTTTGTTGTGGACATTTTATTGCAGAAGCCAGGATCTTTTCTTACTTTCTTCGAGAGTCCTTGTAAACACTTCTGGTTTCACATTTCTAAAGTGTATTTATCTCCCAAATCTCCACAGTAAAAAGCCTGTTTGAGAATCAGCCATAAACACACTCTTCCACTTGCTTTGTCCATTCTGAATGGATCATTTGTATTTATTGTCAGTGGCCTTTTTCCCCTATCACTGAGTAATAATATGTCATAGGTAGAGGACTTGTGACAGGGTTATGGCTTAAGGCAAATCATAACTGTGTTAAGTAATACAGTGCCAAGACTTCAGTATTAGCACAGTCAACAAACTTCTCCACATAAATGATAATATTTATGGATTTTGCCACCTACTGCCATCATGTTTCCCTTTGCACAGGCTCCTGTGTCAGGCTATTTCTAAAGCTAGTCAGAAAGGCTTAGTTATAGTCCTGTTTTTGAGCAATATGTGAAATCCTTGAGAAACAGTTTTTGGAAGCTGGGAGACTGGAGTGGATAAAAATCACTGTACTTACTGCTCCCATATACCATTCTGTAAGCATCTGTTGCTGGCCACTGTTGGGGGTAGAACACATATTGGCAAGACTGGCCTTTGGCCTGCCCCAGCTAGCCCTTCCTATGGTTCTGTGAAAAAAAAGAACAAAACCCAATCAAACAGTAAACCAGTGTAATAACAAGAAATTATCTTGGGAAAGCAAAATATTGAAAATCAACCAAAAAGAGAAAAGAAGTTTTTGTCAAAGCCATTTGGCTCCATTTTCTCTCATTTTTGGCTGGAACATTTCCATTGATAGAGTTGCTAAGTGCATTCTATTTACAAATATAAACACTTGATTTTGATCAGCAAAAATGCATCAGCGCACTTGAACAGTGTCAATGATGACATAATTACACTCACAATTTCCTCTCTGTAATGATTTTTAAATGTCAGCAGTCATTTTTTGTCTAATTGTAGCCTGCATGTCAGCACTTCCTCTTAAAACAGCATGTTCCTCTCTGCTGGAATTTCACACCTCTCCACTCACTCACTCACTTCACCAGTGAAGATAATGAAGATGATATAGGGCTCCAGGATATTTTCACTCCTGTGCTGTTATATCATTTCACATCAAGCAGGCAGAATGTAGATTTGTTTTTGATGTACAGAGTTTGATCATTTAGGCTGTAAATAATTATTTGATTTTAATGAACAACCCCAAAAGTAGCTGTCTCGCTCCTCCCCCCACCTCCATTTGTACTTCACTATTAACCTGTTTAAAAGCATGGGCTCCTGATAAATATATTCTCACGCATCTGTATTATAAAATTACAAGTGCAGAATGCTAATTCTGCAAAGCCAGACTAGATGAGTTTGGTCATTAAAGACCCGAGCGAAGGCGAGTGACCCTTCATCTGTAAAGGTTGCCTTTTCAGAGGTGCTTTTACTGCAGGCCCATGCAGTGGCCTAGAAGAGGACTTAGGAGCTGCTGCTCTGCGTGATGCCAGGTCTCCAGAGCCCCAGCAGAGCGAATAGGTGCATCTGGAGTTCATCTTGGTGCCCTCTTCATTGGCCAGAGATCACCAAGCACATGAGCAAGTGTCTGGGACCGTGTGATGAACTGGCAGTGCTGCACGCGGCTTAGCAGCAAACACCTTCCGCTTACCTGGACGTGCACTGGGGCTGGAACTGGGGACAAAGCGCTCTCCTCCAATCCAACTTGCCTACAACTATTTTGGGTCTCTGATGATACCTAACAATAGGGTTCAGGAGATGAAGCTTGTAATTTACCGGACAATTTGTTATTAAAATATGTGAAGTGCCATAAAGAATATTCAATGTGAATTTTATTCAGTAGCACAATGCAAATACCATGCAGCAGTTACCTGAGGTTCTGACTGACCCTAGCTGTGAGTTAGGGAGTTTATTACTGTCTCTCAGTGGCTGGGTTTGCACCTCAGGCTTTGAAGTGTATTTTAATGAACTAAAAATAGCAAAGTGCTGTATTTCATATACTTCTGCATTTCCCACAACATTTAAATATGATGAAATTTGGAAAAGGAAAGGGGAAACGATTTTCCACTTCTGTGGATCAGATGTATTGGCCACTTTATGTTGCTTTGTTGCACATAGGATTTAACCTTACATCTTATAAAATTACAGTTGCAAACATTCCTATAAATTCATAGAGATAAATGGTGTTGGTAGAATGGCATAGTGTTCATTTACAGTATCTAATGGAAAGTTCAGCCTATAGGAGTCTTGAAAGGTTCCCTACACAACTGAAGTAGTTTTATGGCTTTTTAAAATCTAGTGTTACCAATAATGCTGTTTGGCAGATGATTCATGACTCAGTCACTCATGGCATTGACTTCTGCTCCATCTGAAGGTGCTTGATACCACTTAAAATCATGCCTGGAGTATTTCAAGTTTGCTTCTCAGAAATTGATGCATATTAAGTTAGAGACCACATCTGAAAACTTCAGCTGATTTGCTTCGTATGAACTTGGATTGAACCTCAACCGTACAAACAGGGCGTATTAAAGCATAAAGACAGCTGGGTGGTTACCATGACAACGGTACTTTCAAAAACATCCATATAGCCAACATGCATATATGTTGCGAGGGAGAACACATGATTTTGTACAATTATTAGTATCAGTTCATGCTGTTTGCATTACTTCTCATCAGCAAAACTGTAAGTTATGCAGGTGTTCCCAGATACCCTATTAATTTACCCTTGATATGTTTTCTGATTTGTCAAAGCCCCAGGCAAAATGAAGTAAGTTGGTCAAAATGTTCCAAGTTTCAGGTTTTGCTACAATATGGTCTCAAATTGTTTTGAATTTCAGTTTCTCTTTCTTTTTTTTTTTAATTTCTTTTTTTCTTTAATTGGTGCTGTAAATATACAGTGTCTTTCAATGAGCCATAATTTTTAATTGTGTCAAAAATGTGAAGATTTTTCATTGTGTTGTTTTATGAAGAATGTGAGCAATTTTTCAAATTGCATTCCACATTAAATGAGAGTTTATTCTGCCTATCCTGAGGTTTATTGCTTTTTTTTTTTTTATTTTCCTTAGACTGACCTTTCTTTAGTTTGGACAGATGTAAGTACTAAAGTGCTTTATGTCTCATTTTATATCTCATTTCACCCTGACCATGGCCTTTTTAAATCCTCTTTTCTCTAACTAGAGAAATACAGTCCTTTCTATCAATTTCAACAGAAAATATTCTAGTTTATTTTGCAATATCTTGCCAAGAGGTATTTCTAAATGAGGATTTTTCTAATCTTTAATTAGTATCACAAATACTTTTGCTGCCTGCACATTCCTCTAGTGAAAGATTGTATAGAGCAAGTCGCTGAGTTCTGCATGTCCTGTGGGACTGTGTGAGGAGCTACACACTCCCCTTTCACACAGTGAACAAAAGCCAAATTCTTGCTTTTTTCATGTCTGAAATGCAAAAGCAATAGGTTCAACACCAGACTCTGAATACTGATGACCAGGCCTTCTTGGGTGGTATCAGGGTAAGGCTTTACGTAGCTCTAGAATTTGGCTGTCATCTTTAATCCTTTAATGCCACATTGTTTTTCTAACCTGTTATGTGTTTATTTTATAGCATAGTCCCAGTTATTTACTATTTCTTTGGAGATCTAATGAGACTGAACTGCAAATCGGATGCTGTGCTTTCACCTAACAAGAAAAGGACATGCATAGTTCAGGTACTGTCCTAAGCACTGCATATATAATACATTAAATAGCTAATTTATATATATATAAACTGCAGTCCAATCAAGAAATGTCGTATGCCCTTAACTAGCCCGAGATGCATCTGTGGCCCAGCCACAGCTCCACAGCTGTTACACAGCAAAATTAAGTGATAGACCAGTCCTCCTTCGAGCACCTAAGCTCTGTTTTGGCTCTGAGCTGAGGGTGCTGCTGCCAGGGCACTGTGTTAGCTGCTGCTGCAGCCAGACCTCTGCCTCCCTTTGCTTTGGGGCTGCATCTCATCTGTCCTTGCAGAAAACTACTTGTGGAGCAGCAGCTCCAGCTTGGCTTACGCATCCTGAACATGAGCTAGGCTTCTGTTTGGCCTGACTTTCCCAGTTACAGCCAGAACACAACCTACCGACTGAGCGGGGACAAAAAGGGAGCCAGAATTTGACTACTGAATTAGTGAAGTTGTATAAATGCAGTTATAAAAAAATGAAAACCCTCCAGTCCTTGCACTCGTGAAGGTCTTCTGTTCTTAAACACTGTTTTGCCTCATCTTCTAAACAGAGGTCCTTCTTCAAAAAGGAAACGCTTCTTGTTCTAGCCACTTACCTATTCCAGTGTATGTACAGGTCATTTTGAATTAATTCTTAGATGAAGGAATGCCATTTAGCAGGTGGGAGGCCTTCAGTGTATTAGTGAGAGGTGCCAGAGTCTTACTGATTTTCTTAATCTATAGTATCCTTTCCTTCCTAGGGCACGGAACCAACCCTTTTCCCCTCTTGGGAAGCAGCATATCCTACATCCCTTTAACCACCTCCTTTTTTATCTGGTACTTAATGTATGAATGGCACTACACCATATACCAGTGCAACCAAGGGCTACTCCCACTCTCCCCTAGAAGTCCAGCCTGGAATCAGCCTCCTTGGATGTAACCATCATTAGTAGAAAGGCCAAGTGATGCCCTTTCATATCTAACAAGGGCCATCATTCTCCTTTTTCTCAAATGAAATTGACCCCAGAAAGCTTTTCATTAGAAGCTTCATTTGTAGACATTTGTGTTCCAGTGATGCTGTAAAACCTTGAGAAAATTAGGGCATGTATAAAGAAAGAGCAGCACATGCTAGGACGCCCGCTCCAACCGACACAATACCTACATGCTGCACAGAACAACACAACCAGTTAGCAGCTCAGTTGTGGAAGGTGTCACCACGTCGGGATGGCTCCGTGCCTGAGCTCATCAGCCTGCCGGGGCTGGGCACAGAGCCACACCGATGTGTCTAGGACCCACACTAGCTGGATCAGTGCAGAACACGGGCTCTCTGCAGTACGGTTGGAATTCTAATTTGTAGAGACTAAGGAGAGGATGGTCTTACAGCCCTCAATGATAAGCAACTGCTCCTCCAAGTGTTTAGGGTCTGTAGGAGACAGGCGGTAACCTACCTGAGTTTTCCAGAAGACTGTAAATTGGGAAAACACAGCCCTTATGGCTGCAGAGGTTCCTAAATGAAGCACGGATGGATGGTTGCCAGTAAAGCCTTAGTATGGTAGTTGGCTAGGGAACAAGGATGCCCTGGCAACCATGCGTTAGCGGGGATGCTGCATAATCTTCAGCAAACTGTTGTGTGCTGAGCTGGGGGGGGGCTGGGGGCTGCTTCCCGCTGATTTACACAGACGCTGCTGCAGGGGAGCAGGTGAGGGATGGAGCCTGAGGCTAGGCTCCTAAAGAGCCGTAAACAATTTTGCAAGTGTACTGACTCTTTTATCTGCTTGGAGCTACAAAATGAGAGAAGCGGCTGTGGCCATCACAGGATGGAAGAGCTAAGGGATGGTCACACAGGACCCGTCAGAAAACAACATAATTAAAGCTTGTGAAGTGAAAGGCTGGGGGGAAGCTAGCTCATGACCTGTAGTGGCACTATATTGCCCAGAGTCTGTCTGACCAGGTTTTAGTTTGCAGCCTCCAAAGTCAATACATCTCTTCCTTTGGGTAAGTAAGAGTGCACTGGTAGTTACGCAGGAGTTTTATGTTTATCCCTCATGCTGATGGTTTCTCTTGCTTACCTAGTTAGGATTAGGTTACATCTTGAATGCTGAGATTGCAAGGTAAGTTCTCTCCAGATGATTGCTACACATCATTTGATTAGCTCCGTCTCAAGGTGGAAAGTCTCTGAGCAATGTCATTCTCTAAAGCTTTCATACACTTAAGCTTCTGAGGAAGACCACTGGGGGACTCTCTTAAATAAACCTACGGAACACAGCTGGTGTGCCTGGAGCATTCAGAAAGCATGTTCATTAATCGTGCCCACTAATGACAGCCACAAATCAGCTACACTCTGAGGTGCAGGTGAGGTCTGGTGACTTTGATCAGCCACCCTGCATACACAGTCAGCAGGACAGTCCTCTACCAAACTGTCACATAATAGGAATGGCCACTGCAAACATGCAGAGATGTTTAATATCAGAAGAAGCTCTAGTTCTTTGGCAGTGGACTAATCTCTGGGACAGATCTCATATATTTCACAATAATCATGTAAACTGTATTATTTCATAGTATTAGTTAATATTTATAAGAAGTACTTTGGCATTCTCAGAAGAATCATTATAAAATTGCCATAGACATTATTATTACTGCTATAAGAATTGACAAGAACAATAATGTGTTCTGTAATCCACATAAAAGCTATTTTTTTTGTTTCCTAAGAGTATATATGTGCTTTATAGACTTTGTGTATATTTCTCTGTGTCCTCTGATGTCCCAGAAATGAATAGTGATCTAAAATGTTAATGTTTTGGGATCCATTTTTCCCATCCCTTTTTTTTTTAACTACAGATTTCTATGGTGGGTTTGCTAACGACATACACATTTGTTTGAATTAAGCCCTTTAATGCTAGGGGAGGAGATCAGTTTGACATGGAATTCAACTGTTGTTGTTTTTGTAAGGAGAAAAGGGCTGCTGGATTTAAGAGTGTTTGAGTATATCTGGTTGACTGAACTGTTTCCTCAAGGAAGTATTCATTCAGTCAATGTCCTGAAGGGTTAAGAAAACAGAAACCCATAGTTTTACTGAGTTGCTGTTATGTATGTTGCCAAGGGAACTGGAGCTGGAATGTTTAAATGTGTTGTTTCTCCTCAGACCCACAGGAATGGAGCTTGTGTGTCTTGGTGTGCTCTAATGCCTGCAATTAGCTTCTATGTGCTGGGGGCTCACGGGGCTGGATCAGACCAGCTACTTGCTGGTGACACTCCGTAACATTCCCACCATGCTGAATGGATTTAGTTTTGGGTCATACTCATAACATACATGAATCACAACCTGAAGCAAAAAAGAGAGTATATTTTAAAAGTCCCCCTGTTATTGCTTGTCCCTGTATCCCATTGACTGCTTTCAGTAATACGCATTGTAGAAAGTAAGGATCTTCAAGGACGTCCTGAACATTTAGGTAAGAGAAATCAGGCTGATTGACTGATTGACCTTTACACAAGTCTTTATAGCTGTACTGCTGGGTGGTGGGAACAATAACAAGTTCCAAACCTTTCCAAAAATCTTCCATTGTGCTATTGGGCTCAAATGCTAGTCCTAGGTTATGACCCTGCTTTCTCAGGAACAGCTGGCAAGCACCTCCTAGTTGTGTCAAAACATTCTCCAAGGTCACTGCTATGTGGTGAGCTATACTTTGACTGGTTATGTTTGTATTTTTGGATTGTGGAAGGATCCACACTCAGGAGAGGGCTTTCAGGACACTGCTCGTCTTTCCTCCCATCGCTCAAGTTAAGCTTTTTTATACTTTCCATCATGTCAATATAATTTGAGTAAATTCTTTTTCCAATGGACACAGAAAAATTATATTACCTTCTCCTTTGAAATTGCCCTTTGAATGTTTGAAGATTACCCTGGCTTTTTCCTTCTGCAGGCTGACGACCCTTTCTCAAGACAGAATCACCTGTTTCTGGCTGCCTTCCATGGCTCCATACTAACGCCTGCCTCTGGAGTATATCTGCTAAAATACAATACTCCATCTTATCACTGCTGAGGAGCACACATTACACACATCTTAACAACTTATCCATGAAAGTCTAGTTTACTGTGAAGTTTCCTTTTTTATTCCTGCATCAGGAACAGGCTTTCTTCCTGCACCCCAGATTACGCAGGAGACTTACCCTTCAACGTCTTGCAAGAACCAGACAGGGAGGGAGGTCGACTCACACTCCAGTCTTCCACAGCAATCTCAAAACCTCCTTCAATTACACCTGTAGAACTCAGGAAAACAAAAACAAATGATCAGTAGTAAAATCTGGGTGAGAGGATTCAAGGCTTCCATCAGTGGTCAGAGACCCATGTGCCTGTTTCTGCTGTTGTCAAAGCAAGCAGACGGTGCTGCAGCTAAGGTGGGCTTGTTGATGGCTCACATCTCCTGGCAGCAGTGCTGGTGCCACTTCCAGTAAACTTCCTGATAAGGCCGAGGATTTCAAAAACAGGCTAGAAATAAAGGCTAGATCTTGATCAATGATTTTGATACTGTCAGGAGAGTCCAGTTCTGAAAGGATGATTGGACTGAGGTGTCTTGGCAAGAGCTGGACATGCCTTAGCTGCCCGCTGCTTGCCCCTGGTTCATACTTCATTGCCCAGATTTATTTACGTTTTTATTTAAAGTAGTCTCTTAGAAGTTGCTTTGCTCCAGTCTTCTGAAACTCTGATATGAGCTTTATCTGCTATTAAAATACCTAAATCTATACCTAATCTAATAAGTATCTAACAGAACGCCTAAATCTAATACCTAATATCTATAAAATACAGACGGAAAATGCAACAAAAGCCCTGTACGCCTTAGAAGCTTTAATCTGCTGTGGATGCAAAACTCCAGAGCCTTAATGATACACCTCATATTCCTTATTTCTTTCTGCTTCTTGCTATTTGCAACTACAAAGCATGAATCAACGAAAAAAAAACTGCCTTTTTACTTTTATTAAATGCAGGGAACTCTTTTGTTTTGGCAGTGCTTCTATTTGTCATTCACAAAGTTTGTTTTTCTCTCCTAAGTTTTTTGGGAGCTTTTTATTTCCTGTCAGTATGGAGGAGAAAGCTGTTCTCGGCTGTAAGTTATGCGCCCCTTACAGTGCCCCTTGGCTACACAGCACAAGGAAAGGAGAAACAGAATCTATGGCATCGTGCAGAAATGCTGCACTATACAGTTTGCCCTGGTTAAACATTCCCAGAAAGGGAAAAACGCACTGCTGGGGAGCTCTTGAATCTCTTTTGACTGTGGTGCCATGGATAATACAGGCACTTAGGGGCAAACTAGAGCAGTGCTGGATTCTGGGCAAATTTTGTTAAGGATCTGAGCTGCAGAGATCCGAATTAGTTGCTCTTTATAACAGTACCTCCTTCATATCTAAAAAACATGACATCTGGAGCCTTGAAAAGCAATACTTAGCAGCCGTGGGAGAATTTCAAACGGATTCATTTGTCCATATGCCCCAAACTTCACCCACCTCCTTTGATCTTTATCCAACAACTCTGCCTGCAAAGCAGAGATGACAATCTTGTATGTACAGATTTTTTCACTGTATGTATGTAATTCATTCATTTTTGCTTGCATTCCAGATACTCAGGGAAATGTAAAATTGGAAAGACCAAAAAAAAAAATTAACTATACATTTTTCAAAGCCCAAAGGAGGCAACGTTTGTATTTTTTGATAAATTTGGAGTTGCTCTTTTTTTTGTCTTCACCAACCAGCTTTAAACCATCTTATCCTGCTCTTGGTATTTTTGGGGTGAGGGAAGTAGACCACTGAATCTAGTCAGCAACCGTGTGACCTGCTGAGGATTTCTGAATTGTACCTTTGCGCATTCATGGCCAGTGATGCCTAATTTAATGACAGAATGGATCAAAACATGGCATCTGAATAGCAAGTTACATGAAATTTGCATGTGCAGCTGCATTTTGTGACTTGTGCCAGCTGCTTTTATTTGCTGGTATATTCCAACCTTTTTAAATCCTATGCATATGTTTTTCAATGATTCATCTTTGAAAGTAAACACTGCCTGTTTTTATTCAAAGTTCTTCTTAAAGCATCATTCAGTCATTAAAGGTGCCGGGACCTCTTAACACTGACATGTTTATCACAGGTAATGTCGTGCCGAGCGCTGGATGGTAGCGCAGGTTTTGGTTGTGTGTAAAAACATCTGCAACCAGAAGAGAACATGATTTAAATCATGCAAAACAAACAAACAAACCAAAAAACCAAAGTGCATGAGTTGGCATATGAGGTTGGAGAAAATATGTTTCTACAGTAAAGTTACTCCTGTTTAGCAGAAATGCCTTTTTTTCTTGATTTGTAATATTACTGCAAATTATGAATTGTGGCTCATCTACTGTTCCACCAATTAATAAGTCTCTTCCCATAATTTCTGAATAGCCGGTTAATAGCAATACACTGA
>JAUBNY010000666.1:3216497-3227091 GCA_032275445.1 Crypturellus soui | reverse complement strand
TACCAGCTAAGCATTTCTCTGCCAACAGAAAGGCAGTGTTGGACGACCTACACAGGACCCACCTCCCCGGGTGGACAATGAAGCCCTTACAGCACCTCCTGGCCACGGTCAGGGGAGGACTCAAACACAGTGTCACCCCTTTGCCCCACTTCTGCTCGATCCGTTAAGCAGCCTGGACAAAATCAGTCTTACAAAGTATAGTAACAAAGGTAGTGGTGGAACAAGACTCTAGTTTTGTTTCAGAACAAGGAGACTTCGGTGTGTGTCTATGAGGCATAGGAAGCAATGAGACCACCCTTCGCCAATAGTGTCTGTTTAAGCTTAACATATAACTAAAGTATAGCAAACTGGAGAGCAAGAAACCCAGCTACAGTTTAAGGAAACAAAGACCAGCCCCGTGCTTTCATGGTGCCTCTAATTAATGTGTTCCATTTTGCAACAGGCTGGGGACGTGCGGAAGTTGCCACAGATAAGCATGTGTGTTAGCTTGATAGTTTTCCACTATGTGGATACATCCTAATGCACTTTAAATCTGCCTTTTTAATTAACCCAAATTAATTTTCTTGAATGTCTAAAGACAGACTTATGGGAATGAGATATAGGCTACCGGAATCATTTGGGCTTTGTAGAAAATATTCTTCCTGATGTCTATGACAATACTGCCAGATTCTTCTTGCTCTGCTTCCAGCTAAAACCCTATTTCCTTTCTCTGTGTTATGTTATTTGTGCATTATGTTCACACAAATGCTACTGGCATAAACTTTCTCTCAATCCTCTCTCTGTATCTTTATTAACCTGATTTACACCCTAGCATAAGCAGTCTTACTCAGATTGGTGTCATTAAATTGAAGACATGCTGAATGAGGTTGACACAAAGTCCTGCATCATTTCTGAGCATTTTACACAGGACCTGAACAACCCTTTATACTGGCTACAGGATTATACACAGTGGCTACCCGTTCATGTACTTTGCTGACTTTGGAACTGCGTATTTCGCTCATAAGGGCTCCCCATTAGGGCAATGTCGTGTTCCCCATGCACCAAGCCACCACCCTTAATGCCTAATCCAAGATACAAGTATTTCCCATTCCTCAATCTTCCTCAGACCACCATTCCCTGCTCTCTCTTCTATGTTTCCTACACCAGGGATGTTTGCTTTCCGTGCTCTGTCTCGTATCTAGTCCCACTGTCCCTCCTTTCTCTTTGCCTGGAGAGAGGTCAATGATGGACAAAGCTATCAGAGAGATGGGCTGTGCTGGAGGCCTCTCATGGCTGGTACCAACTGACATCTTTGCCTACTGATAGCTAAAAGTGCTTAAGAGCATCATATTTTCAAACAAACTGCTAGAAACAGCCCATTTTGCCTCTTCGCCACTTCTATTTACAATTTTCATTTAAACCAATGAGGTTCTGCCATGAGGTCTAGATTTTGCCTGAAACGTTGGGGTTTGCATATGCAACATACAAAAGTTATTGTATTATAGACAAAGCAATGAGAAATGCCATGGAATAAAAGGATGACAATCTGTCACAGACTCTTGTAAAGTATTTTTGCATGGGTTGAAATTAACTGCCGTGGTGACACACACACAGCATTCTCATCTGCCTGAGCGTGATATGTAGCATTAGCCTAAAATATTGTGGTGACATTATCAACAAAAAGGTCAACTGACCCCATCCTCTCTCATCATACACAGGCTAAAACACGACAAGGTGAAAGATTTGCTTTCCTTTCTCTATTCAAAACATTTCTTCCTCTGCCACAGTTCATTTTACTAAAATGTGTATTTCCAGGGGAAGAATGACAAGATGTTATTTAGGTGTTTCTTCTGCCCTGGTAAGCTGGAAAGCTTTACATATTTTATAAGCATTCCATTATATTGATACCTGCTATACACTATTCAAGGCAGAAACATTTGGTGCTAGAAGATTTCCTAGAGAAAGACACAGAAATAAATAGTTAGGGAAAATAAAAAAGAAATCTTTTATCACGACTGGGAGCAGAGAAATTGCTCAGCACTCACCAGGAACCCCCTCCAGTAGCAGCAGGGGCATTCAAGAGGCAAGTGGAATTAGCATTTATGCAGCTGTGATGCAGGAGGCCCATCACACTTATATAACGAAGGTTTCTGCGCTGAACACATCTCCCTAGCAAGGCAGGCACTCCATGGCACACATGTTTGTGAGCTATTGCTCTACCATAGGATAACAGAGAAGAAAACAGGAATCCCAAGGCTGAGCAGAGCTGGGTGAAGCTAGTGAAAGGAGCAGGGAGCATTTGCACAGTTTCTGTGGTACCAGCCTGTGGCAAGGATAAACGTGCATGGACACAGAAGCCCTGGCAAGATCCCGTGGCCAACGAAAGGAGATTATGTGGCAATCTCCTGAGAGGAACGGGCAAGATTGCTTCAAGTACTTGACATTTTTCAGGCAGAAAAAGCACTCAGTGCCTGCTGAGAACACACAGTCTATGCAAAGCAAACCACACGGGCGCATTGGTGATGATACACACGCTGCAGTGTCGCCGGCTCCAAACATGGAGTAATTAAAAGCTTTTCAGCGTGGACTACCGTGTCCCCGATTCGTGTGTGCCCAGGAACCTTGAGACCTTGCTACTATCACTTCACAGCACCAGGGCCCCAGTCCCAAACTGTCTTGGTGCATCTCAGCCAAGGCGCGAGGTGGGTGCGATGCAGCGCCAGGCACGACCCGCATCACTGCGCGGAGGCACTCGGTGCTCCTGGAAGAGCAGGAGACGCGGCACAGGACCCTTGACCCGCACTTAATGACGCTTACACTCCTCTGACAGGACTCTCTGCACTTAATAACATTCTGCTACCAAGCAATCATCTATACCTCTAATAAACTGCAAATAAACCAAATCATAAAGGCAATAATAACTTCAGTTTTGATCTAGAAACAAGCAGCAGAGTGCTTAAAATACCTTATGGAAGCCCTCCTGAATAAGCAGGATATGACATTTTTGAAATGAGATATTTGTAGCACAAAGGTTATGTGTAGCTTTTAGACATGCCCAGATTATCTGGCTTTCGTAGTTAATTTTGGAAATACAGAACACTTCTTGTCATCCAATCCTTTTGAAGTCTTTTTTTTCTCTTTAAGGAGAGAGTGAATTATGAAAATATGCTATGATATTGTTTTTTATTATTTTCACACTCTATAAGACATGGGCAAAAACATTTAAAAAATAAAATGAGTTTGTCATTTTCTTTTGTACTTTAGTTGTTTACCAAGTTTTGCAATTCAGAGACCAAGCTGATTTATTGTACTATTCCATGCAACCAAAAGAACAAAATACATGTAATAGTAAAATTCCTACCTTTCAATTTCTACAAGATGCCACATCCTATACATTTTAACATTATTTCTGAAAGATGGAATGATTTGGGGCCTCATACAATTTTTAAAATGTCTTTATAATGTTACTTTAAAAGCAAAAAGGAATTAATCATGCTGCATTTTGAGGGGTATCTCTACGAAAAGAGCCTCCAGGAGTGAAAGGAAAAAAAAATCTGTAATAAAAACCTGAACTTGCTTTGAAACTGAATCAAAGATGCACAGACTCTGATTTATAACACATAGAATTTAAAGGAGAAACTATAGCTCTAAGGTAGCACAACATCTATGTATATTTGTATAAGCTTAAGACTCCAAGTAACCCCACTGGTTTTAATAAAATGGGTTCCCTGTTCAAAGTTGCTCATGATCTTAAGTGCATTTGTGCTCCAGTGCTTATCTGGCTCCCATTTCATTATCTCTGCAGATGAAGTTTGAGCAACCTTAGCGAGACTGAATTAAAAAAGGCACAGGCCTCTGAACTGTGCAAAGCGCCAGTACTGGGGAGCCTCGAGTTTAATTCTTACCTCCGTCACGGAGCAGGGGTCCTTAGGTGTCATTTCAACCCTTAACACCACTTCTCTTGTAACCTCCTTCCTTCTGCCCTAGAGTCACTTTAGGCTCTAAAGTCTTTCGGGTAAAGGGCTGACTGACTTTATTTTTTAGTTTATATCACTCCTTGTATAGTGGTTCCTATAATAATTGGGAAGTGATAGCAGAAACAACAGCAATTTTACTGAATACTTGCTGTGTTGAATGTGCATCTTTTCTGCTCCAAGAAATTTTTGACGGCAAATGTTCTTACACTGTGAACAACAATATGCAAACATATGCCAAAAAGAAATGCATCTTAACAAATGAGGATAAAAACACTGGTTATAGTAACAGCACAGATCATATTCACCACAGAACATGTTCAAAATAATGTTGTCCTCATGCACAAGAGACCTTTTCCTGCAGATTGCCTTTCTAAAATATGCTAGGAAGAAAAAAAAAACACAGAGAAAAACATCATGGAAGCAAAAAGGAACCATTAGATTCATCCTAAAAGCTTTTCAAGGTTAGAATTACCTGGTTTCAGCACAGTGATTTAATGCAGAGCACACTTTTCCCCTTCTTGAATCTACTGCCTCTTACTGGAAATTGTTTGGGCATTTAAAGAGGACTGAACTATACTCAGAATCAAGGGAGTAAAAGGCTGTCATAAAGTAATACTGACACTACTCAGATGTCTCAAGGCTATGATTAAGGAGACTTCCTCAAAAGTATTCAGGTCCTTTTATTTTGGCTACAGCTCTTTTGGGTTTTAAGATGATTGATTTCTGCACTAATTCAAAGTGGTGGAAACCTAGTGGCTTTGGTCGTGATATTCCAGAAAAACACTCCGGCATTAACACGGGGCAGAATGGGGCCCTGCAGTTAAATTCAGGTCTGCATTTAAGCCCACAACAACTAATGCAAGCAGGAGGCCTAATGAAGCCACGAGGCCAGGGCTCAGTGCCCAGGCCCCACAGCTGAGCTCCCACGACAGGCCCGGGGCTTCCTGCGCTCCTCTGCGGGAAGGCAGCCGTATCAGACCAGGATCCAGGACAGCCAGCTGCTATAATAGCTGCTGGCTAGCAGAAGCCATGAAGAAGTTTTCGCCTTTGGCCCCTCTTGGGCAGGAACACAGTCCTTCGCTCGTGGTTCCCAGGTTTAGACCTCTCCTCGAGCTGCTCCTTCAACATTTTCCTTCAAGAACTGAGCAAGAACGAGCTTTTTCCTTCCAAATGTGCCAGAGGCGGAAGGAAGTCCATTTTACCTTGAGCTTTGTGGTCAGAGCCTCTGCGCAGAGCACCAGAGGCTGGGGTTGCTTTGCACTGCATTAGCAGGACAGACCCAGAGGCGCCGGGACAGACCCAGAGGTGCCAGGACAGACCCAGAGGCGCCGGGACAGACCCAGAGATGCCGAGACAGACCCAGAGGTGCTGGAAGCTCCGGCACTCGGGAGCACCAGTGCTGCCTGCGGAGCCTGCGCCGCAGCGCTCCCATGCCGACGTTCTGCGCATGGAGAGAGCCCGTCCTCAGGCAGCCAAGCTCCCAAGCAGGCCAGTTTCCAGCAGCCTTCACTTTTCTGGGCGTTTACCTGACGTGCTGAGCACCATTTATTAACCTTTCGCACCGTGAAAAAGACTACAAAAAGCTTTCAGAAGATTATGAAGTGACTAATTCTCCTTCTGAAAGCCTGGTCTCATACCTTCATAAATTCTGATCCTCCCATGCTAGTTCTTCTAAAGAATGAATAATTGAGGTCCTTGATTTTCCCAGATAACATTGAATAGGCAAAAGGAAAAAAAAAAAAAAGAAAAAAAGAAAAAAAAAGAGTGTGTTGGAGAAATAATGCAAAATATCTATGACCAAGGCTTTCTGTGCTATTCACTGAGCAGAGTTCTGTAAGGGCATAGAAGGCAAAATTTTAGCTAAAGAAAAAAAGTCAACTTGACTAATCTCTTTTTCAAGAAAACAAAAATGAACTGAGTTCAAATGAAGGCAAATACAAAAAGTCTCGCGGTAAGTTCATTACTTCTTTTAGGCTGTAATGATTTCTGAGTAAGAATTTACAAAAATATCCTTGGAATAAGGCCAGAATCTATTCTACCACACACGTATAAATTACTAGCAGTTCCAGTGCAAGCAGGCCCCAAGGACGGAGATGTAGGAGGATTACTGGGGAAGTGGGAATCTGCATGAAGGACCTTTCCGCTACCCACATATGTAACCAATATTGTTGCTGAGGCATTAGCTTGTTCTGTCACACACCCTGCAGCCTGTTCATGTGAAACAGTGATTTTGCAGCCGATGCTACAGTAGCAATAAAAAATATCGTAGCTGCACTATAGCCTGAGCAATCTCTAGTTGCAGATAAGGCAATGGTCTTTTAGACTAATCAATACTAAGCATTGTTAGATGAATTATATGAAGAGTGTGTGAATAAAACTACCAAACCATGCTTGCAGAGGAAATAATTTACAAAACGTACGTGCTTGCTCGTTGGTGGCTCTAGTGCTCTGTTGCAGAAAGCTATAGAGAGCTGGAGCACTGCAGAGCTAAATATGCTCACAGCAGAGCATGGAAAAACACCCACAGATCAACAACACGAGTGAAGCACTTCAGCCTTCGAGCTGCTTTTATGGTATCTTGACTGTCACCTTGAGATGCAACCTAAGCAGCATTTACTGTTTTATTGTAAAGTAACTGTTATTGCTCTGTTCTCATGGCTAGCCACAAAGTGCCTGGTTTCCCATGGAGAAGCACGGGGGAAAGCAGCCCCCGGCACCTCCAGCGCCGGAGCGGCGCTGCTGCCGTCTCAGAGCCAGGGCTGGTGCTGCCTCCCCGCAAGACCCCGCTGCGCTGTGCTCGGCCCCATGCTCCCAGCTCCGCAGCAGCCGGGGCGGTTCCGTGCTCTGTCTGGGGTCACGGGTTTCTGCAGGTCGTGCTGTGTGGGGACAGCGAGGGTGACAGCGCTTCTCTCAACCCGCGGAATGAAAAGATCCCCCTCTGCCCAGCAAGCGATGCTTCTCCACATGTCCTAAGTGCCAAGACCTGCCGACATTATCAAACACTTAAATCTTCTCAGTTTTGGTATGTAGTGAGCACCAGTGACACAAAGACACCCCTGAGGGCCTCAACCATAGCGGCTTATTCCTATATCATCTGCTGTGCAAGGGGCACTGAAGGCCTTTGCTCTATCATTTGGCAACACGCATGTAAACACATACATACATATTCCAGTGTGTAAACACATACTTATTCCAGTGTGAATGCAAATCTTGGCTTCACAAACACAACATTAATATTGCCTGCTAGTTATCCCAGATGGGCTGGATGATGTGGGAAAGCATCACTTGCTTTCATGAACTTCTTGGAGACGGTTTGGTACTGAGGCCTTTAGTTCCTGTGCCCATACAGACACACAAAGCAACACATCTCTTCAAGAGCTCCTGGCTTAGGGTGATTTCCAAATACAACACCTACCGCCAAATACTACAGTCTGAAAGGATTTAGAGGGAAAAGGGAGGAGGAGGAAGAGATCAAGCTAGAGGAAGAAGCAGGAAGCTTTATTAAGTAGGAAGTTGAGCTCAACTACTTTGTATCTTTAGAAAAATATTCACTATTTGCTCACTTGACGGTGTTGTGCTTTGGACCACAAATATCCTGTCTGGAATACTCACAGTGACTATAAACAAGACTCAAATAATTTCTCCAGAGAACGGGACTGCTCATTTTTTAGATCCACAATTCTGCCCATCTTCAGCTCACAGATACAATAACTAGGTCAAATCCATTACTTGCTTACATAAGTAGCAATCTGTTTGCCGAGCTTCTAAAATAATTGCAGCCCATTAACTCAAGCTGCCAGACCTACCGAGGAGCTATTGTGCGTAACACCGACCTCGCGGGGACCACCAGACGCGATGGAGTGTGCGCGGCCGCCCGCTGGCCGCTCTCCCCAGCGCTCCCCACCTGCGGAGCAGCAGCCACCGCTCCGCTCACTGTCCCCCTCGCCAGGTTCTGCAGACTTTGCCTCCTCCGGCCCCGGCTGCTGTGAGGAGGCGCCTCGCTGCTGAGCTGCGGCTCTGGCCAGCCCTGTACGTATGAACTCGGTCTCACCCCACAGCAGCACATGCCGAGGGCAACCGGCACGGTCGCGGGGCAGTGGGAAAGCTGAGGAACGCAGGTGAACAGCGGGTCACCGAGAGGGACCCAGCTGCCTGTGCCGGCAAGACATGGGGTGACCTGCAGCAGCCCTTTCTGCGGGTTGTCACAGAGCATCTTCTACCGTAAACGCAACCATCGCGGAAGAGGACGGCGCTCCCATGCCCACAGCGCCCTCATCATGGCAGCTCTGCAGCCAGAAGCGGAGCAGCTCGGAAGCTCTGGGTAATCAGCTTCAGGAAAACACCTCACAGCGACTCATTTTGCTGTCACCTCTGCAGGGTGACTCGTCTCTCCTTCTCAGCTCTGAATACAGCACTGACCACACACTACCAGCGGTGCCCACGACGAACACACGCACAGCCGGCGGCTTCGCTTCTCCCCGCACTGCTCTGCCGCCTGCTCCGGTGGCATCTCAGGATGGTGCCAGGCCAGGGGTTGTGCAGCCCACCCCGAGCACTGAGGCCCAAGACTGCCGCCCTGTGCAGAGCATTTGGATGCTGCCGTGCGCAGCTCTGCACACACGTCTGGAGGATTCGCTCCTCCTGCAGAAGCCAGACTTAACCTCATTGTGTCACCTCGGAAGTCAAAGGAAGATGGGAGACAGCCAAGGGCAAGAAGAGGGAACAGAGGAAACGCTGCTGTACGCGCTCCCTGCCCCGCTGCCCAAGAACAAGGCCATAGTGGCAGTGCAGAGCATTCAACCTCCCTCATGCAGAGCAGCATCCTGGGAGCGAGGGGCAGCGGGCAGGGAAGCAGAGCGGGCCCTGCGGTTAGGCCGCTGCCGCCCTCTGTTCCACAGCCACTGCCCTGCGCTCACAAAGCCTGTCCGACGCGGGCACCCTCACCCAGGCAGCAGCTCCAGTGCTCTCACCCTCCGCTCAGATGTCGCTTCCTCGGCCTTACACAGGAGGAATCCAGGACACCGAGGGACAAGCAAAAGGCTCGAGGTCGTCTAAGTCAATAGTCAAGCTAAGAGCACTGTCCCCATGCTTAACCCTGGGAGATGCTTACTGTTATTTGCAGGAGCTGCAGTGTCACATACTCTTTGCTCACATGTATTTGCAGGCCTGGGTTTTTACCAAAATTAATCAATGCAGAAGTTCACCTACAACAACTACAAAAATTACTTTAGAAGAAGAAGAAAAAAAAAAACAGTAAAATCAGAGCAATGGAGCAGTTTGAACTTCTATGCATTTCTTTTTGAAAATTCAGTCTTAAGAAAATGAAGGGACCAAATATATTAAGTTCTTGAAGGCACATCAGGATAGTTTCACATCAGTGCTTACTGCATGTTTGATTTTTTGTTTTTTAATCAATGGGTTAACTTAGCATTTTATTCACCAAAATACAAGCATTAAAAGACTTCCACTGTCAGAGCAAAAACCTAATCCCATTAAAATTCTCCCAACTGGGGAGACAATTAAATCAGTTGCAGACTTAGGGCACCAGCACAATGAACCTAAGGCAAGATTTATAGCAATGCCATCCCTCTCTATTCCAGCTAGAGCAAATGCACACGGAGAGCCTGCTCCCTGCGCAGTCATACCTGCAGGGCTAGATGCCAGAAACCTTCTTCATCCCACAAAGCCCTGTCAGGACCAGCAACACACTGTTATCCTGCTCCCAACACAGAGTTGGGTCTTCCAGGCTTGTTCATACTCAGAGTCCTGAGCTTGCAGGACTTGTTTTCTTTTACTATTCAACAACTGAGAAACTATAATTATTCGGGTTTTCCTCACATGCAGGCTGATCATGAATCTGATATATCTGATGATATATCTCATGACATATGAAATAAATATAATAAATAAAAATAAATTATATAAATGATGAAAGCCAAGGCAAATGACCACTGGTGCTGTCTCCTGATGTCAAGGACACTGTGCTCTGCGTTTTTTGCTTCCCACAGCCCAAGTCTCCCCCAACTCCAAACCAGCTGCCCAACGCGAATGATACTAGACTCTGGGGTCACGCTTCCTGTTCGAGATGCCAGCAGCTCAAAGCTGTGGCCACTAAAATTAGCACCAAAATTCGTGCATGCTTGTTTTGTTTTGTTTCCCTCTGAGTTTATGAAAAGCCCAGGCTGGCACACTGTGACCTGCAGGCAAGTTGATGGCATTGCAAAAAGGAAGCTGTGCTCTGCTGAGCTGTCACTGCCGCACACATTATCCCTGCACAGCACTGTTTGCACACACACGAACTGAAAAGCACAAAGTGCCAAACACAGTTGCAGCATGTCAAGCATATGTTGCTTGATGTTACCCAGCATTAAGCCAAGTGGAAGAGGTAAAAGCAGCAAACTGGTGCACCAACCAAGACGATTACATTCAAACAGTCATTAGAAAGAAATTACCAATGAAACTGAGCAGGGCTGCTGCTAAGCACCGCACACTCCCAGGGAAGCCAACGTGAGCGCGGGTGCTTGGCCCCCCAGTACCAACCACATAGCAGGAAATGCTTCATGGGCTCCGTCATGCTTCTCTGCACGAGGATTTGTCTTGTTGTTCGTTTAAGTGAGAAAGACAGAAAGAAAGAAAGA
>JAUBNY010000666.1:3196439-3216397 GCA_032275445.1 Crypturellus soui | reverse complement strand
AAGAAAGAAAGAAAGAAAGAAAGAAAGAAAGAAAGAAAGAAAGAAAGAAAGAAAGAAAGAAAGAAAAGAAAGAAAGATGGAGAGGCGGCAATCCTGAGTGTTTGCTGTGGAGTGCAGCTGCTTACTGCTCTTTCCGGTAATGCCAAACACCCATTTTATCACAGACCGGCTGTAAGAGCAACTGGGATCTTTAGGATTTTGATCTCATCCCTCAAACCATTAGTCATTTGTCTGCAAAGCCTATATGAAAAGCAGAAGTGCGGTAAGAATATTCTAAAATTGTTATTTTTGTAGTTTCACGAGCATTTCTTTTTGCCTAACATATTCTGAAGGGCTGTCAAAACAAGGCAAAAGAACTACCTGGATTTCTCCTCCCCTAGGTATTTTTTTTTTTTTTATGATTTTAGGGGTCATTCGGTGAGGCAAAATAATGAAGGTTTCACAGTATTTCAGCTCCCAGGTGGAAATGTTGTGACAAGGACCGTTACAGCTCCCTGAGGTGTAAATAAAATAAAGTAGTCACAAATATAATGACTTTTAGCTTTGTGTAGATATCTCCAAGGTTTGACACACACTGATTTTATGACAATGAATGGATTTATTGGAAGTGTAAACGTCCAGGTACACAAGGACTATCTACGTTGCAAATTAACCGTGCAGTGGACATGAGGAACAACACAGGAGCTCGCTACAGAGACTCTCGCTGTTGTCTTTCTGGTACAGGTTATTGATTCAGACACCTCTGAGCACAGCTGAGGCTCTCCCAGGGCTGGGTTAGCTCTAAAAGCAGCCTAGTCACTTTTAGATGATGGGAAGCCCATGATAATAATTTCTCCTAGATCCAAGATGGTTTCATGACAAATTTCATGACCTTGTTGGCATGTCCAGGGACAACAGGGCCCTATAGAGTGACCTGATCTCAAGGAGGACCGGGACAACGTCTCCTGCTCTGCATTATGCTTTATAGAGCTTTAAGGTCCTAGACGACCTCTTAATTTGGCACTGTCCCACAGTATGGATTCCTGCAGGCAGCTTGGGCTAGGTCTGTAATCTCTCCCAGGTCCTGAAGCAGGGTAGAACACGGTGCAGAGCAGCCCACGTGGCTCTGCAGGAATCGCACGAGTTTGCCAGGGCTTCAGAGCGGCAGCTTAGGGCAGGCAGCCTCCTCCTGGAGGGCCGCAGTCAGTCTGGTGAATCAGCACAACGCTCCCTGGGCTCCTATCAGCCACATTTTTCCATTAACGGGAACCTCACAGCTTCCATTAGCTGTGATGGCTGAGAGGAACCCATACTGCAGGGGGGCTGCTGATTCTGTGCTCCTTCCAGAGGTGCAGTCTTTCTCTGAGCAAAAGAGCAAAACCCTAAGGTTTAAGGAGAGCTGTGAAATATATAAACCAAGTTTGTTAAATGAGAAAGAGAAGAAAATTAAGTACCCAGGATAGACCAGTACAACGCAGCTAAAGTACCAAATGGCAGGTCTTGGGCACAAGGCAATTCCCAAGTTGGTAACTGGATCGTCATGTCTTTTAACACTGCACGGTTTATTTTCTGTTCAGTGCTTGCAACTGCCATTATCATTAATGAGCACGCATATGTGCCTTGAGGGGAAGAACACCCTCCCTCTGCGCCTTCAAAACTTGTTTATAAACCCCTCCAAAAATCACTTGGTATTCACTGATCTGCACAGAAAGCTATTAGAGCAGCTAGATGAACTGGTGCTCTGCTTCTTCCTTCCCCTTGCCTTCCCTTATCAGAGGGACCAGTAAAGAGACCCCAAAAGAGGAAGGGCCCGAAGCAACCTGGCCATGGGAGCCGCAATCCAAACTCCAGCTCCCTGCAGCCGCCTTGCACGAGCAGATGCACTGCTGGGCACACAGATGCCCACAGCCAAACCAGGCCACGGCTCTGGGATGCAGGGCTACACAGATGCAAAGAAGTGTTGTTTTCTAGTGGGGACTGCATTGCTGCAGCACTGCTGAAGGCTCTGAGTCCATCTTGGTGCCTCAGACACACGGGCATGCAGGGTCTCCAGAGCAAAGCGTGGCCCTAGCTAGCAGGGAGCACGTGGTTCTGCCTGCAGCAGACAGAGGTGAAAACATCTGCTCTAAGGAAGCCTATGACGTGCTTAATGCAGAGGATATTGTTTCAAAGTTTATTTTGACAAATTATTAGTTATGTTAGGAAATAAAAGAAAATCCAAACTACAGAAAAACAGGGAAAGCTCCAAAGTCCTTTAATCCAAATCTTGTTTAGTGAGAGCAGCAGAAGCTCAAGTTTATAGCCCAGCCCCAGCTCCTGCCACGGTCTCCCATGTGGAGGGGAAGAAGTGCTCCCGGAGAGCTACCCTGGGCTGAGCAGCCGGGTGCAATCTTATCGACAAGAAACTGCTTCAGGCTCTGACCCCCACCCCTTACACGGCTTTATTACTCCCTTTCTCTGTAGAAGGGGACACTGAAAACATATTAATTCATTAAATTCCTGCCTTTTCTCATTAAAGAGCCTCTCAGGATCTAGAAGAGAAATGCTTTCTGTGTTGAAATCAAATCAACCTTTCAGTTCACTTCTCACTTCCAGGCATGATGCAGGGGCAGTTACATTTGTTTGCTGTTTCTGCATGGCCTGAAAGCTCTGCCCAAAGACAGGCTGTGCTTCTAAAAACAGCCCTCAGCGGGTGCAGTGAGAGGTAGCTGCAAAAGTGGAAAAGGAATAAACAAAGCCTAAGAGGGGACCAGAGCAGCTGTGGGAAACCCCACGGATTTCAAGTCAAGGGGAATCCGGCCTTCGGCAGAAGCTTGTTTTTCTGGGCCAGGCGGGGAGGATGGAGCTGCGAGGTGCCAAGGGAAGCGCGGAGGTAAGCGCCATCCCGGAGGGAAGAGCCAAGGGTAGTGCTATCCTGGAGGGAAGAGCTACCCCGAAGGGAAGCGCTACCCGGTGGCAGCAGAAGCAGGCAAGGCTGGGAGGAGTCCTGCGACCCGCAGCAAGAACTTCACACTCCCACAGATCTGGAGGCAAGAGCACTTACAAGAACCACTTACACAGCCCGGGTTTCTGTTACTGATGCTATTTCTGCTTTGAGAGGGAAAGGTCTTTCCAGCTCATAACCAAACTTCTCTTACTGCTTACTTAGCAACAGAGTCAGACTTGCACTCAAAACATCACAACCTTTTGTTGCAGTGGTTGTTACAATGTGATGGATTCAATACATCGACTTTTCCACAATCAGGAAAAGAATAAAAGCTACCATCAACAGCTGTCTTAGTTTGCTTTTTCTTTTAAACTGGATCATTACCAAAATCCAAAAATGTAAACACATGTTTAATAAAAAAAAGAAGTGGTGAGACTCTCCATGGCTGCCTAGGAAATACTGCAAATTCCAAGTCACCTTTCCAAGTGACACAGTTGATACCATAGTTTGAATTATGCTGTACTGCCTATTAAGAAAAAAGAAAGCCTGGAACAATTTTGTGCCAATTCCTTTGTATAGATTTGCAGCAGTTCATGGAGAAACAACTTTTCATCACCGTTTTCCACAGTTACTGGAAATAGCTGTAGATACATTCATTTTTTTTGTCCATAAATGCCAGTGAATGCAATAAATACATGCCGATGTGTGTCTGAGACACACACGCATTTCTGTACAGTATGGCCAACAGTGACTGAATTTGAATCTGTACGGTCCTGGAGTTCAGCTCCAAAAGACCTCCCAAGGAAAAGATGCATGTTCACCCTACGGATTGCCTCATCTGGAACTGGGAAGATGAATTCAAGAAACTCAAACTGTAAAGATTACTACTAGAACAAGAGCTACTAAATAATGTAAAAATTTCACCAGGTGCACAGAAAAAAAAGAGATTGGCAGAGTCAGGGTCACAGGATTCTTTGAGACAAGGACAACAGCAGGTTATAATGCGGGATCTGATGAGAATTAATTGTGGAGCCACAAAAATAAATCCATATTCATGGAAAAACTTGGTTTACTATTCATACTAAATCAATACTACGAATATGTTTCCTAAGACAGCAATGAGTTTCCACTTTCACCCAGTTCATCTCATTTTAGGGGTCCTCATGTCTGTATGACCATGGATTTTATATAAACATTCATAAACCCTTCCTTAAAAAAAAAGGAAAGAAAAAAAGAAAAAGAAAAAAGTGAAAAAAGAGACTGTCAAAGTCTCCTGCTTCTCAGTAAATGAGGAAAAGGAGAGGCCAGATGTAAAACAGATCCTGTTCCTAAGCACCCCAGAGACAGTGCCAAGGCCAGCTATACTAAGCAGCAGAATGACACTTGTGCCTCTTGCACACGCCCATAGGAATATTTGTTAAACAGTTCAGAAAATGCTAGAAATGATAATTTATACCACACTGCCTGCAAAAAACAAGCTTCCTTAGCCCCTGTAAACCTGGGTGTGCAGACTGTCTTCAGAAAGGAACAGCAAAGGTCCTATCACAAGGAACTACCAACACCAGTATGAGAGAGGCGATGGTTCTGTGCAGTGTTTGTGCACATGCCACAGCTCTGTATTTCCCTTATCATCAATGACCTTTTAAAGCAAGTTTGTTTAAAAGAGGTTGTAACATAAGTGTAGCTACCTGATATGTCTGGCCACAGCCATGAGGGTAAGGGATGTGCACTAAGAGCACAGGCTGGCATGGATGCCCAAACCGACAGGCAGCACAGCAGCGGGACAGGCCAGCACTGACCGAAGCTGTGTGTCCGCGAGCGCCGCTCCCTGCAGCTCACACTGCAAAGACGAGCGACCCTGACCTGGCAGGGAGCGCAGCTGGGCCTACTGCTGGGCAAAACGCAACTCTGGCATGGCAGAACGGAAGGCAGAGGACACATTCATAATAAGCAAATGCAAGTTTCAGGCAACATAATCTCCTATACATTTTTTACCATCACATGAATTCCCTTGCTATAGAGTTTCACAGCCAAGCATTCTCTCTAATAATTTCTGACTTTGACTTCTTTGTTGAGGATGATCCTGTCCAAAGTTGGGGGCTGTACAGTGTTATTGGCCATGGTGAGCAGAGCATGGCCGCCCTGTTGATAATGCTGTGTCCATAAGCCACCCGGGCATTTTCCCCTCTCTTTGCTGCAGAACAGCAGTACAGCCCCTCTGTAGTGCCAAAATTCAGCTTGTAAAAAAAAGCCAACATGGTTTTGAATCTTTAAGAAATGACAAAAGTTGCCAGTTATCTTACTGGTACAAAATTTGGGGCAATCTAGGAAATTTCTGCTAGCATCGTTACACAGGTGGAAAAACATACAAGGCAGTATTTCATGCAAGATTATCACCCGGATCTCCAAACCCTTTTTGGCAGCACTGTAGCGTTTACCTTCAGTCCTCTCTGGCAGTTTCCCACTCTTACTTGTTGTTCCGGTATTGACTGTTTCAGACGAGGTGCTCAATTTGGTGTTGGGGTCTCGCTTAGGTTTTGGTGGTGGCTGCTTACGAGAGCTGCAACTTTCATCATCGGTTCCTCCAACAGAATGGAGGGACTGGGATCTCACGGTGAAGCCACTGGAGCAAGGATGTGGCAGTCTGTCCTGAGGAGCAGGCATTGTCATAAATCCCATGCGGAAGTGTTTCCCCACGTAGCTTCCTTCATTTCCTCTTACTACTTCTCCACCTATGCTGTAAGAGAAGATATGCACACAAGTAAATGATCCACCTCTGCTTCAGTAGCACCAAGAGGTAGGTCTTGGTTTCATTTGCAACTTGCTGGAATTGGGATATACAGTAGCCATCATCTGTATTAGCTTAGCGTATACATCCATGACATCTTTTGGAATTTTTGCTGCAACAGCAGATGACTATAAGAATATAGGTACAGAGGTGATTACCAAGTGATTACCAGACTTCCCTTTTTTTTTTTTTTTTTTTTTTTTTGCTTTTCTGTTTGTCTTTTTTTTTTCATTTGTGTTCTGTAGCAAAATTGCAAAAAAAGAACATAACCAAACTCTAAGGTCACTACAACTTTACAGCTTCAGTGATGTGGATCCCACCCTTACTCCAGATAGGTCCAGACCATTCCATCAGGCTTCTTTTCCCACAAGTCACAAAACACTTCTTAGTACAAAACACACAAACATAAAATTCTGCAGTGACACCAGGGTGTGACCAAGCCATCCCTGCTGCAGAAGGATGCTGCAGAAGGGATGCTTTTACCCAGCAAGGGAAACTTGCTGGGTAAAAGCATCCAGCTAATACTAATGAGGGGGTGTTCTTCAGTGCACTGGAAGAATATTTTAAAAATTTCTTTCAGATTCCTCACTGATTTGGACACTAAAATATCTTTTGCAAACTTTTGTATTTATAACAGCATAATTCTTCATCATTAATTCCTTCCATAGATTTATCAAGGAACATGCATCCCACCCTTCCCCATACGCATTGCTGAACATCTCTGGTGTGGAGTTTAGGAGTTTCACTCCTTTGACAGTTAAAAATCTCCTGCTTCTTTCCAGGCTAAGGATGTCCTGACCATAACACTACACTTTATACTCAGGTCAGTCTTCCCCATTGCTGATATTTACATCCCCATGACAACAAACGTATTAACAAAAGAATATCTTAGTCTTGCAATTTTTGCTTTGTAAACAAGCAACGCTCTTTTCTGCTCTTAAAACAGGATGACTATTAGAACTGAGTAGTTTGTTTTTCTACACAATTGAACAAAATTACCAGGAACCAAAATGCAGGTACATGACTATGCATTCAAAATTTTACAAAGAGAAATTGAGAAAAGGGTTTTACTCAAGCTGCATACCACTGCGACTAGAAACGGCCTACAGAGCAAATCTGAAACATCAGAAGGCAGGGCTGAGTTTTTAGGAAAATGAGATTACTGGTAGGGCAAAGAATACAGCTATAGAAATGCAGCATCATGTATTGATCTGCACTCCTCCCTGCTCATCTCTGACTGCAGACACACACGTATCTGAGGAGATAAGGCTCTTGGGCTGCAATCAATCATTCAGACTAAATCATGGTAAGGGAGAAACACTCCAAAAATTACTTGGATACAGGAAACTGAACATCAGCATCTCATCAATTCCATATGAATCTGCAACACGAGCAATGCCAGAGTGGTAAGACACAAGTGCAGGCGACGGGAGGGCAACAGGCTGCGGGACATGGGCAGGAAACACCCCGCAAGTGCCCCGGAGCGCAGGTGCGGTGAGCGAGGCTCAGCGAAGCGGGTGCTGTCGCAGCAGGTGCCGCGCTGTGAGGCAGGACAGGCACCCGCACTGCCTCTGCCCCGGCACCAGCTCCGAAACGCCCACGCGCTGCCGCTCATGCCGTAAACCTACGGCACGGTTCAGTCTGGGCGACTCGGTCACCACATGCAGCAACGCAGCTACACGCTCTGTTTACAAGGGCGTTTGAAATGGTATCACTGTGGGCATGTAGGAATGTCACTGTGAGAACTGCAAAGCCCTGGAAATCCCTAATTGCCTCCTGTTTCCCCTTCACATAGAATGAAGCAGGGTCAGTCTGCTCTGTAAGCTGCCTATCTGATGTTGCCCTGGGCTCGTACCATTTATTTGGTGCTGAACACATCTCCTCCTCTAAAACACGAGAACATTTCTCAATGGTTCATTTGAAGAGTGAGTGGGGTCACTGCATTCCCCGATACTGCCCCCAGGAGCCAGTAAATCTTCATCTTTTTTGCAAGGTACAGGCACGCGCTATCTCCTCACCCCACAGATCAGATCGGGGCTGTGTGACGCAGAGCTTCATGCCTGATAAAGCCCAATCTTTACGAGCTACCCAGGTCCTGCCAAACTGCTCACAACCGAGCAGGTCTCGCTGAGCATGTCCCACCCTCTGGAGGGCACTGGCATCCACCTTGCACACACCTGCACACACAGTCACACATCTGCACACACATGCAGTCACACACGTGTGCACACACCGACCCATGTCTGCAACCAACCTATTACTGAATTCTAATTGGCATCAATTCCTGAGGGATTTACAGCCAGAAAGATCAAAAGGTAGAACTCATTAATTTGAAGATTAAAAACCTGTAGCTAATTTAAATGATTAACTATGCCTCTACTAATCTTTCATAAATTGTTCTGAAAATAATATAATCCTCTGATGCTGGAGTACAAAGAAGTGCCTGTCACATTATTTAAAGAAGATTACTATCCAAACCTGGTGAAAATGCAGGTGTGGAATCTGCTTCCTTCCCTAAGCCCACTGCACAGTCAGACATGGAGAGCAAAGAAAATGCCAGTTCCCCATGTGCTTGATATGTTTTAATTCTTATCAGGCTGTTCGCTTCCTTAGTGCATTTACTTCCCTCCTCTGTGGAGGTATTTAGGTAGCTTCTGCCCTGGATACACTTACACAAATTGCCCTGAGGTGATGGGTTTGACCCTTTGCTGTGAGTACACAGAACTGCATTCACACGAAATGTGTTTTCACTGAGCTGTTGCATCTTATATTTCATAAATATAGAAATACCTAAATAAAAGAACAGTGTTTAAAAGCACTAATTCAATAAACCATTGATTTACATTTTTTCTCACTCCCTCGCGCTCCATCATTGCTTTTATCATTATTTGCTGAATTCCTTTCAATACCTGAGGTGAAACCCCTCCTTCCTCACCCGCTCACTACACTCGCTCCAAAGCAAGCAGCCTACCAACCATCCAGAGGGAGCAGCTGGCATGGATGGGAGCAGACCTTGCTCTTCTATTTCATGGCTGAAGTAGATCTGGCCTTGTTCTCCTCTGTCCTCTGGTCATCTACTAGACAAAAGCACAGGTGCCAAGCAGGTGACAAAGGCAGGATGGCAGAAGCGAAGCAGGACACCCTCTCCAGCAGCAGGACGCCAACGGGAGCCTCGGAGAAGGGGACGCAACTCTGCTCTGCTCATGGTTCATTGAGGGAGGGAGCAGGCAGAAGCGAAGGGTTTACTGAGCAGGATGCTCCTCCTGCTCATGACTACAGGAGCCGGCCAGGGCTGGTATATGTCCCCCTACAGCACAACAGCCTCAAAAAAGATTTATAGGCATCTTACTGCATAAAGGACTATACAGAGCACTAGGGGAAATAATTGTGTAGATGATCTCGCTCCATTATTTCTGACAGCAAAGAGCCTGCACTCTTCATTGTGCTGATAATGAGCTCTATCTCATTTCAAAACTGTATTATATGAGTTGCTGTAAGTATTACACAGTTTATTAATATATATGGAAATACAGATTTGGATTATTCCTCTGGGAAGTTTCAATTTGAACTTGGCTAGGTTCAACTGCTTCTCTGACAAGGAATTATATATATAGCAGTCAAGTAACCGTTAAAAATGCAACAGACATTTGCCTACAAAAAAGACCTGAATTATATAATAATAAAATTAATCATACAATCACTCACCCTACACACTTAAAGCAAAGGTGACTTAGTGTTAAAGAAATATGTTTGCATCTGGCGAGGTAGAGTGACCTAAGTTTCAGTAAATGGAAAAAGAGGAACACAGCAAAGTTTCCTCCAGACACCCCTAAGGAAGTATGTTCTGAAGCAGCCCTGCCTTGAGAAACACGTTACTTGGCTTTTCCAAAGTTTACTTAGATTCCCTTTAAGGCCACTAAGTGCTGGATTACATACTTGGTGCACTGGAAAGACATGAGCTTTCCAGGCATCTCCTGTCTCCACGCAGTGCTGGAAACCAATCACCTTGTTCCCGGCAGAAAGGGGGCTGGGGGTCTCTGCAGGTGTCCAGGGAAATGAGGAGACCCCCCACGATACAGGGCTACTAGCACTTCCCCAGGGGAGAGGGAGGCGGCGGTGTAAACCCGCCGGTGTCCTCACCCGACACTCATCCATCCAGAGCATCGGGGAAGCCATCTGGCCCACAAAGGGGAGAGGAATTATCAAAATGAACTTGGATGACGTAGGAAGATTTACAAGTCTTCACAAAAATGACTAATCAGCACCACAAATATGAAAGGAATAGAAATATTCAACACAAGGATTGTATATGAGCTGGCTATGGAGGCAGTTTTTACTGAACAAACAGCAATTCATCCCTTTGTGTATTGAGTCTTTTCTGGGTAAGAAAACAGCTACTGTTATTTTACCATTTTTTTAACCACTTGCTTACTCCTGTGCCAATGAACCTCCAGCTCCTCTGCTCATATCACATGTTCTGAGCATAAAGGGCTGAAATGGCTTTGAAATGTCTATTCCCCATCAGAATAAATTATACACATATATACCAAGGATGACACATTTTACTTTGTATCTCAGAAGCACTTTCAAGATTAGCATAAATTATATTTGTAAATCAGAGGTTGGATGCCAAAAAAACAGAAGATATACTATTTTTATCCTCTAAACATGATTTCAGCAGACCATGAAATGTAATATTGAAGAGAAAAGGGCAGCAGCACAATCATGGATTCAGGAATTGCATTGCAATTACAATTTTATACAAAGCTACCCCACTTTTATTACAGAAATTAAATATACAAAGAAGTTACATACATTTCTTTTCTATTTGTGTTTTAAAATCATATTCCAGAGGCCTCATTCCTTGCTTCTAAGCAATTCCCATACCTGATTTTTCTCTGCTCCACTTTTCTGAATGGCTGCAAATGACTCCTGATCACCTTGCATTGAGCTGTGGAGGATAATACGAATCCGCGCGTTGAGGTAGAGGCTGAGTGCACATGAATCCCTTACAGGGGTCGCCTTCAGAGTCCTGCCGTGTGCCTGGAGGAGCACGTGCAGGGAGCAGGCGACGTGGCGGGGCCCATCGGCCACCCTCCCTGCGCCGTGTGCCTGAACGGAGCCTCTGCCCCTGCCCACACCGGGCACTGGCTTTATAAAATTAACTGGCTGCAAGGCCAAAGGACCATTGGAATTCATACGTGCCGGAAAACTGATGACAAAAGCAAAACTAAGCAAGTCTGTCCACAACAGAGGTTGGCAAAAAGCCAAATACTCTCCTTTCAAATGATGGATTACTATGCTCCAGAGTCCCGTTTCTATAAAATAGAAAGTAGGAAACAATCACAATGGTTGGGATTCTCAAAAAACACTGTGGAAGAAGCACTGTCAAACAAAAGCGTGCATGTGATTTTCACAACAGACTTAACATTATCTCGTCAGCCAGAAAGGACCAAGGCGAGGACCCTTCTGAGCCAAGGGCACTCAGGCAAGCTGCACCCAGGTGCGTGGGGGGCTGCTGTTCCTCGCACCCCGCTCCCTTCAGCGGGCTGCTCCCCAGGGAGCCAAGGGACGAGCACGGAGTGCGCTGGGCAGCGGGCGCCGGAGCTCGCGCGCTGCTGCGCATGGAGCAGCGACACAGGCGAGGAGCGATGTGCAGGGACAGCTGGCGCCTGTGAATGTGCAGGAAGCTGAACGGGCGCGAGCGGGGCGCGCTCTGCTTTTACCCGGCTACGGATACTTTTAATTTTGCATGGGAGATGTGCAGCTAAAAGCCAGTAAATGAAAGCTCATATGCTCCGAGTCACCTAGAATTAGACATCAGCCATACGCAAGGTTTAAATGGAGTGCAAATGCATGTTCATGTTAATGGAGGAGAGCTTTGCGTCCTGCCGAACGCGGGTGGAGCCAGAACAGAGCTGTATTTGTGTCGCAGTCAGCGGAAAGCCGCATGGGGTAGGCTCCATTACGCCTGAGCAACTGTGGCTGACTAATTATTTCAATGAGAGATGTGAATAAATTAACATGCAAAATTATTTTTGTGCATTTTAGTAATAAAATGCTCTCTGGACTAGAATAGCAGGTTTAATGGAAGTAGCATTTTTAAAAAGTGAAAAACATTTTTGTGGATCATGGGCTGGGAAAAGCTTAAACAGACAACTGAAAGAAACTCCGAGACCACTGGTTTGTAAACCAGGCGCCCAGGAGCGTCTGCTCCACGGGGCTTTTGGAAGTCAGGTCTCACTGCAGGCATTGACTATCACCATGCTGTGATTTAGCTGGACAACAGCTCTGCACGAAGAGCTGTTTGAGCTCCACATCTGGGCACGTTTTTCACACCGCTTCCCCCTTGCTGCTGGATGCCCAAACAGACCCCTGGCGGTTGCAGCGCCTCAAGGCGGCTGCTGTTGACTTGCTGGCACTGGTGCCCCCAAGGACTTCAGCTTTTGTAAGCTAAGCCAAAAGCAAATTACTCCAAGATGGTCTGACAATAAAATCTGTAAACCAGAGCAGCCTGCACTCACATGCTTTGGGTCTCCTCTATGCTTATTTTTGGATGAAGCAGCCTTTCAAGTCCTAAAGAAAAGCCAAGAGAACAGAGCTTCTAATATGCTCCATTGCCCTCTTCAAAATGCAGTAAGTAAAGAAGTACCAGGCTCCCCAAAGGGCGACCTGACCTTCACATGCACTTCTGCACATCTGCCTTGCTAGAGCACCTGAAACAGCATCTCATGAAGCCGCAGCAGAGCACTGACAGGAAAAGCAAAACACGGCCCAAGTAGCGCAAGACTCTAGACAAAAAACTTAGGAAAACACAAGAGAGTTTTGAAGATGCTTGTGAGTAATCTAAAGTTTTTAATCTGCCCTCAGATATTAATAGCTAGTTTGTACTTCACATACATATGCAGTAAAATCTTTAGGGCTTTAGGGTAGCTTCGATTCAAGCCCCAGAATAATTTCTGGAGAGCTCACAAAAGACTAATATGAGGCAAAGAAAGCATCTCCCAAGGAGAGAACATTCCCTGCTGGGAAGGTAACAAGCTGGGTTGTCTAAAGGAGTTTTTCCAAACCACCATCTATAATTCTTAAATTGCCAACAAAAATAAAGGCAAATTATAATCTTCTATAATATGAGTTCTTAAGGCATATGCTTACTAATGTGTGTTTATTGCCCTTCAAGCTGAATAGACGAACAATTAGATCCCTTTTCAGAAGCAGTATTACGACGCATGTAGATATATAACTTTGATTTACACAGTATGACAGGCAATCAATGTGCGTCAGAGAAAGCCTGCATCAGCAGAGAGACATGCTAACTGCATTTGAATTTTCTCGTTTAGGATTGAACAGATGAGAGTTTCCTGCACATTCTGAACACAATGAGAACTGGAAACAACCTGATTTCCAGCCTAGGAGAACATGCACTGCTTCCAATTATATGAAAATGAATAGCAGTAATTTTTATCCCTCACTTTCAATAGTTGTGCATACCACAGAAAGGAAAGCCAGGCATATCCCAAAGTCTTTATCAGAGTTTTCCACTTGCACACACCACAAACAGCCCAGGAATGACAGCTAGAAGTCCGCTTCTCTCCAACACATTTCATTCATATGACATACACGCTGCAAAGCAAAGCCTATAGACTTTTTTTTTTTTAAACCAAGCAGAAGTACAACCAGAAGTGAAGGACTGAATTCCTGTGATAATACTGGGATGCCACGAGAGTAGTAACAATCTTCCCGAAAATTTCTTTTAGATGCACACGCTCTCGCTCCTCCCTCACCCCAGCACAATTAACATATCTCAAGCAGAAAGCATCAGCCTCAGCAAGAGCCATTTCCTAACAAAAACCCTCCACTACAGGCTTGAAACATCCCACCACTGCTCCTCAGCGATGTGGAACATTGCTGATCAGCCTCCCTTTGCTGCATTTGCTATTTGTTGGCCAGCTTTAGTCCTGAACGGGTTTTATTGTTATTCTGGTCCTTGCCAAGCCTGTCTGGTACCTCTCATTAGAACCTCGATGGCAGAAAATGTTTTGCACAAAACTAATTCTGGTGCCTTTCAACTTATTTTCAGGCTGAGTGAATCTATAAGATCTGATGATTATTAAGGTGAGCTCGCGGTGATGTGTTCGATAGCTGCTGAATCTTGTTGTATTAAGGCAAAGGGAAATTCATCTATATAGTTTTAACATTATATTTGGAAGGCTGAACAAAAAGATGGCAATTTTAGATGCTCAAAGAACTTGTCTCAAGAGGGTTTAAGGTCAAATGTGCAAAACTTAGGGTCTTCTTTATCCATAACCAAAAGAGGGCTAGAAGGGCAGTAACCTATTGCTGCTTTGCTTGCTTTGTTTTTGCTTTTGTTTTTTGTTTTTCCCTTTTTTTCTGATGACTCTTACACAATGGAAACACATTTACCAGAGTAACTTCATAATTTCAAAAAGCAGACATACTGGAAATACAGATGCTCTTAGCTAAATGCTTTGAATAAAGTTGTTGAGGAGCTCAGTGAATAGAAAAGCAACTTTGAGCAAGCTCCAGCACAGTTTTTATAGGCAACTTCAGGGACAAGTTCCCTGCTAAGTTGTGAAATTCTTATTCCAGTGCAGTTAGCAGTGTAAAATATTAGCAACCTTAAGCAAACTACAAGAGCTAAAGGCTGAAAGGCCTTACAGCACTTAAGAGCTCCAAACTACCCAAAACAGAGCACATTACTTGTCTTTGATTTTTTTCATCATACCACTTTAAAGTTATGCACTAACATTTAAACTAAAAAGAGAAAAATCTCTGAGAATTTAAATAATCACAGCCAATAGGTTTATACCAAGCACGTCTTCCCTGATTTATTAAAACAAACAGCAAAAAAAAAATTCCTTTTGCTTTTGCAGAGCCAGGATAAAAATAAGAAATGTCTCATGTACGATTTCTAACTAAATATGAAGCACTTCGGGTCTTTTAATATAAATGGCAATTTTATTACAGCATTAGAGATGTAGTCGGCACGGTCTCCAAACGCGTTATGAACTGCAGCCTGCCTCGTCGTGCCCAGCTCTGTGCTAAGTTACGCGTCAGTAGTGGTGGGACGGGGCAGCTGAGAGCACGCGACGGCTGCAGAACCGCAGCGTTCCGGGCACACACCTCTGAGCTGCAGGATCCCGGCGGCTCCGACTGCACTGAGCGGGCTCCTGTCCCCGGCTCGGGAAAGGGGCCGCCACCGTCCCTTCCCCTGCCTCTATCGCACCGGTTTGGCCTGCTCAGGTGCCTGGTGGGCAGCGCTGCCCCAGCCTTGGTCCCCAGTCAGCTCAGAAGTCTCTGGTCAGAGCAGAGCCCCAGTTGTGCCATAGTGACAAGGCCAAACTGCCTTCTCCAAACAAGCTGAACAAAACCCGGTGCCCAGGACTCACATTACCACAAGAGGGAAAAGCGGCAACCAAGTGCTAGCTCGTCACTCGCTACCCAGACCATCTGCACCAAAGAGTGGCAGCATCTCGCTCGGTTTAGGAATATCAACTGTCATCTATTTGGTCCATTAATGAAATGTGGGAAGGCAGCAGGAAACCTAAAGTCACAAAGACTTCCTGGAGAGAAAAGCCCACTGCTCTCTTAAATTCTTTTTCAGCCTTCGTCTCCACTCTCATCTTTTCATGGTCTTTTCTGTTTCTTAGTGTCTGTCCCTTGTACTCTAGGGCCACCAAATATCCTGTGCACTGTTCAACACCGAGGGAAGTTACATGCAAACACCCAGTACCACATGGCTGTAGTCAGTCCTCTGCCTGTTCTTCTGACTGACATCGTTAATATCAACCAAGGATGATGGGGAAAGGAAAAACTGAAGAGCATTAGGCAAGACAGGTCAGCTCTCTTAACAGTCTCATATTGCCAGAGTTCCTGAGCACCCCCTAATCACGGGCTTCTGCGATGCAGAAGGGCTGCTCTGCCGTTGCACGGACTGGGAGATGATGCAGAACGTGGAGCAGAACAAAGGCTCGGATCCATCTCACAATTCCCAGGTTACAATCACAAACTGAGCCACCCTCCCCTGTCAGGCTTCTCTATTTACATAGGATTTCACCTCTGAAATACAGACAAATATTGGTCTGAACTCCTTGCAGCATGTCAGAGCTCAGCCCCAGAGGTTTGAGATGGTGCATCACACGCCATCACAAGTCACTTTAATGTAGGAAGGAGCCGCTGACACTACAAAGCCCCCCACAACCCGCTCTTCTGACACAACTGACAGTGGCAGTGTCCCTGGGGAAGGCCAAGTCTTTTGTCCCAGAGCACAGAAGGGATTTGCAGTGAGCCTCAGACCCGGAAGCAAGGGCACAGGCTGCTCTTGGCTTCTCTACAGCTGCCAGTTCATTCCTCCCCGCTTTGCTTTGCTGAGTTCCTCTGCACATTGGCAGAAGCAGAAGTAAAAGTCTGAATATATGTAAAATACAAGACATATACAAAAAGGATAAAATACCTCGTGTTATCAACATGACACAGCCCTAATTCAATGATTCTTCTGACCCAATTTGTATGTTTGGAGACTCTGTGTATAACCACAGACATGACAGAGAAAAATGCACTGAACGAGATGTGTCTGGTAACTGCAGGGAAGCACCAAGTGGGAGCCAGTAAATTTGGAGCAGAGAAAAACAAAAAGAAGTTATTTTGCCTTTCAGAAAGGAGTTACACAGGAGGGAGAGGCATAAAGGGAAAAATCCTGCATGGAGTGTGCTAAGATGCTTCACGGATGGGAGGAGTATTTGCTGCACTGCAGATACGCTTACACATATAAACCTGAATTCATTAATACTAAATATTTACACTCAGCTTGTAACTGGTCCAAGAAAGCAATTACGGAACATCATGTCTGACTGGGAGTATTAATCCATTAAAACTTGGATCCCTCTCACAATATAGTGTGTCAATGCATGGTTAACAATAACCTCACTGGCACGGTGCGTGTAAATGTGGGCAATCCAATACTCTCTACCAACGCAATGCAAAAATCTGTGTTTATGGTTACACATCTCCTGCACTCCTGCTGTACACAAAGGCTGCCCACAACCCGTCTTGGGCCATGAAAACTCTTCGGGGAATGAGTGAACAGCAGTGCCGTGGCTGGCCCAGAGGAGCAGCGCTGCCCAGAGCTGGACTTCAGGACATGACCATCATGTTCAGCTCTCTTCCACTCTCACAAACTACAGCCCTCGGATGCTAACCATTGGCCTTTAAAACATCATACTGCACCCAGAAGACGCGGTGCACGGAAGGGCTTCTGCACAGGGCCTGGGGCTCCTGCTACCCACTGGTTTTGGACTCTGGCGAGCAGAGATAGCGACAGTTCTGAAATTACCAAGAGTTACTTTAAAAATAAGTGGTCTAAAAAGCAGTTCCAACACTGCGGGGAAACTGCAATGCAAACAGATAAAGATTTTAGGAGAAGCAATTGTCCACTTTGGCACTTGGAATACATTACTACAACAACAAGATTTAAGCAAGTCATGGATGTCTCCTCATACCATTTACTCTTCTCCTTTAATAATCCTGCTTAGTAAAATATGGTGAATTGGTAAAACATTAGCTGTCAAGACAAATTTTAAAGGATACAGTAATAAAGCAGTCATTTCCAGGGCCTAGATCTACAGTTCAAAGACACCAATCCTTTCATCAGGATTCAAACTGGCAATATTCCATGCAAGAGGACATTTCCTCTATGGGCTGGATATAAAACACATCTGCTGAAGACAGTAAACTCTTTTCTAGTCTCAATACCTTTACTAGCTAAATGAGCAAAAGCCCCCGTATGTCTTCTGTACATCTCTAGAATAACCTAAGCAATCACACGTGCTACAGCACAGTTACGAACTGGGCAACACGCTCAGGTCAAGCCTGGAGATAGGATTTTGTATTTTATTTCACTGATGAACAAGCAGCACACATGATGTCAGCTACGTCAGAACCCAATCCTCGCACCTGCCCGCGTTAGCACAGGCCTTCCTTTGCACGTGACCTGACGACAGCTTTGAATCCACAAACTAACCCTAAGTTTGGCTGCCGATCTGTTGGTACAGCTCACCACGCTCTCACACATAGCAAGTAGCTTTCCAAAACAAGCACTTCCTCCTTCCATTCTGATACAAAAAGGATCTGGTGATTTAGGTCCAACTACCTAAAAAATGAGCGTGAGGGCGACTTCAGACCATTCCAGCTAGGATAACTTCCTTGAAATTTTGCTGCTTTGTTTACTCTCGAGGCTGAGCCTGAGAACTTATATCCATGCTCACATCAAATCGTATGTTGCTATTCTGGACAACCACACACTCTATATGTCACTGCACATATAAATCAATACAGATGTCTTATGTATTTCTCTGCTTAAATCCTATGCACCACGATGCTTACAAGACGGTCAAAGTCAAACAAATCATTACTTTCTGTGGAAGGAATAAAAGTCTGATCGTTAATTTCAAAACTGTATTTCCCCCTAATGACACTGGCTAGGACTGTCATACTACTGCTGGGAACAAAAAGGAGGTGGAAGTCTTTCAATGATCTAAACAGAGATCTCATGCCAGCTTACTTGGACAAAGGAAGGCCCGAGGAAACCTTGGATGAAATGTCAGAACTAACAACTACTTATTTATTTCATTTTTCCTTGATACTTTAATTATGTTTAACTATGTTTGACTATAAAAAATTCTGCTTTGTCAGCTTATAATAAATGAAGAAGCTCACATTGTAGATTCCTATAAGTACAAACAGAGCAATATTCAAGGTTGGGTCTTTTCTACCAGTGTGTATTTCTGCATGTTAAAATGTGTGAAATATGATTCAGTCAGCCTGAAGAGTAATTCATTCCTGCTATACATACTGGCCAAGCTGAGGTGGAAAGTTTCCAGATAATGATCATGTTTTAAATATATTTTTCTACAGTTTTAAGATATACCAAGGCTTGATAATAAGCTATCTTTTAGCAACTGCCCTTTTCTAGGGAAGAAATTACCTTCTAGAAGCACCACATAAAATGCTGCTCAGTTGCAGAAACCATCAAATATCTGTCCCTTTTTCCAAAGCTTTATAAAGTGCCTTTTTCATAGATGACATATAAAGAAGTACTTAGTACAACATCATGGATCAGTAAAGCTCATGGTCAGAGGACATGACATAAAACGTGTCAGAAGCCACAGCCCATATAACCCTTTTCTTTCCACCGAACAGTTTCAGCTCGGAGAAGAGTCCGCAAAATATAATGCCAGAAACTGCTCTCTTTTTTTCCAAGCCAAGTAATCCATTTAATTTCAGTTTCCACTTGTGTTGCTGGCTAGGTGGAGTAACTTTGTTGACAAAATGTCATAATATTTCTCCAAGGTACTGAAAAATACCTTCTAAATGTGTTTGTTTATGACAGATTAAGGCACAATAAACCAATCCAGTATCTTGGAAAAATTATAAGTAGCTCAAATCTGACTAAATATTGATTTAACTGCTAGAACAAAAATAACTCTTTGGGGCAACTCTAATAAAGGATTTAAAATACTTACTAAACATTCTTCATCTACTGAGTAAATACAACTGTGAAGAATTCATTCCAGTCTCCCAAGAAACACTTTGCATATTTTATAACTTTCCAGGGAAAACTTTCAAAAGTTCAGTAGTTTATTACATATTTATTATTGAACTATACCTAGGGAACCAATTTAAACTCATGCCATGTGAGAATGAATTAAGACTGCCATGCCTGCAGATTTTCCATGCCTGTACTATGTTTGTCCTGAATTTGAGGGCCTTGCTCCAAAGATGGAGAATTTTACCTCCAAGGTGCGCAAACCGGGATTTTAATCCCTAAATTTGGGTTGAATTCTGGCTTCTGCTAAAGGTGTCCATTGTTTATGTCATTCAGGATACAGTGTTACCAGTGAAGTCTTTCCTGATGGACGGAAAGAAAAGGAGGAGTAACGACACTCCTAGTGACCCTGGCCAAGCAAGAAAAAGCAAGGGGTGCCTTGGGGCAGCACCCCTAGCACTGCAGCTCAGCTAAGAGCCTGCAAGACGGATCCAGGCCCTGGACTCCGGGTCCTCTGGCTCCCGCCCTGGATATAGAGGCTTCCCTGTGATATTGCACATATAGAACCTCTTTAACCCCCTCTGTATTTAGCTCACTCTGAAGATCAGCTGGGCCAGGAAAGGACAGAAGTGGGTACCCTGGCCTGCAGCATTCGCGTTACTGCCAGCCTGAGCTGCACAGCAGAAAGATCACCGTAGGAG
>JAUBNY010000666.1:3161913-3184217 GCA_032275445.1 Crypturellus soui | reverse complement strand
ACACACACAGCAAGTGTTCAGGCAATGCTGCTCATCCAGGTACTTTCTGTTACTTCGTAATACCTGAGCCATATACCCCCAGCCTCAACAAATACCCAAGTATTTACTGGAAACATTTACACCGGGATTCTGTGCAAAATGCACAGCTTGGCTTGCCAGAATCTGAGCACTACCAGCTCATGACGTGGGGTTTGCAAAGCCAAGAGACATCTCACTTCAGAAGCCAAGGTGTGGCTACACCTACTGCAAAGCCTTGCGGTCAGCCAAATTGCAACCCTCAAACATTTAGGACGCCTCCATAAGCAGCAATTCATTGGGACACTGATGGCAGGTTCGCTCAGACTAGAGAGCGAGCACAGAGGGAGGGCTTCCACGTCCCAAAGCAAGAAACAGAAAGGATGAGTTGTGGGACTGCTAATTCCTGGCAGCACATAATCCTACCTGACCACTCACCTTTCTTGTGTTTTCCTTTTGTTTTGCCAGAAAAGGATAGACAAGCTCAATTCTTCTTTCTTTTTTCTTCCTAGTTCTACATCAGCTACCCCAGGCAGGTGGGAGAAGTGTCTTTCCACAAGGATGATTTGAAGGACGCAGCACCCTAAATCACTGGTTCATGAAGCACATTGAAATAATCACGGATGAGCTGTTGCTGGCCTTTCCACAGTATCTGCTAGGTGCATACCCTCCAGGTCACCTCTACAGCCTCTGAACTTTTATATTGGACTAATCTAAAAACTGCTGCTCAGTTCTTCACTCACTGGAAGTTAAATTTTCTTCTTTTCATGAGCACTGGGAGCCCAGCAAACCCACAGGACAGTGCCAGACATCAGAGTGATCTGGCAGGGAACCAGTTGAGCCGCCTCCTCACTGTAACGCTCTGTATTCCAGGGGGGGCAGATACAGCTGAGGATGGGAAGCCAGCAGAATCAATGTTTCGAGTATGCTTACTATCTGCCAAGTACCACTCAGACATTACTATCAGAGTTGTCTGAAGCCTCTTCACAGGATACTCTACATGAGAAAATTAGGAAAGATTTTGCTGCAAGTAAGACTTTATGCACACTATGTAGATGATGCTTTATTTTTAAAAACAGCTAGTGAAAAGGGAGCATATTAAATAAATCCATATCCAGTGGTGATATTTGAGGTTCAAAACACTTAGGCATTTCAACATGTTTACCTTTAGTAAAAATACGAAAACCTTTAATTTTAGTATTTTTAAGTTAGATATAGAAAAAAAAATACAGACCTTATTTTTTAAATTACTTTCATCAAAAAGAATCTCTAGGTTTGGTTCTTAGCTGGAAATAAAGCAAATTTAGAAGATGTAGAATTTCCTGCAGAACAGAAATTTGGAAATCCACATAATGCTTTTTCAGTTGATCAAAACTCTTTGGTAGGAGGTAAATGTGATAGTATAGTTGGAAGAAATTGCTTATGGCAGGACTTAGAGATTAACTGGTGAGTCAGAAAGGATGGAAAGACGATCGATGCTGTGTTACTATGATACATTTGTCACATCCAGTGATATTAAATCAGGAGAATTCTAGACACATGAAATAGTTTTACAACATTTACCTTAAGCTCCTTTGCCTTGCTTTGACCTCATCTTCCTCAAACTACTCTTTCCTCTCCATTCTCAAGGTCTCCTCAGTGAGGAGGGATTCCAGTTCGTGTGATTGCAAAGCAAACAGCCCTTGGCAGTTTCCAGCACGGGCACCAAGCAGGGGACAGGACGCAGGGCCAAACACACGTGGCACCATGACACTGCTTACGGTCCGAAGGGCTCCTGCACGAGACAGCTCTGCAGCTCACAGCCACGATGCCGCTGGTTGCTCGGCCCGGTGAAACTTTCTTGCCCTTGAGGGTGACCATCAGGAGCTCGCACAAGCGTCTCTCCGGGGCACGTGGGGCCTGACCACAAGCCACAGGGAGGCTCTGTACAAGTGAGAGCAGCTTTGCAAAGCCAGACGGAAACAACTAAGCACCGAGAGAGCCAAGCATAGGCATCCGGCACATTAAAGGTGGTCAGGTCCACTGAGAGCTATTTCCAGCTCTGTCAGTCAAAGCAAAAGTAATTTCTTCTCTCCTAATACAAAAGATCATGATGTAACTGTACATGTAAAAGGAGAAAATATTTTTATATCATTTTAAATGATAGAGAAAACTAAAGCCAAGGGATTGTTTAGCAAATACAATGGAAGCACCATACATCACACGAAGTTCCTGCAGCAGAAGGCTTGGAGGAGAAGCATGGGAGCGGGCCAACACGAGGGGACACGCTAGAAGAAAACACTGTTGTCTGGACTACTGCTCTACGAAGTATATCTGTAAATGGCTAATGTGCTCAGAATGACGACTTACACTCCTCTAATTAAATAAAAGCACAAACTGCCCTTTAAAGCTATACATTGAATCAAGTTTTTAAGGTCTCTCTCACAAATAAATATCAGCTGAAATGGCTGTTCCTCATTGTAAACCTACAAAAGACAGCATTATCACTAGCATCTCAAAACAGAAAACATGTTGAATAGAAAGAGCCCAGTCATTCCAGGAGCGTCCGCATCAAAAACACTTGGCTCCTGTTTTAGATTTTAGTTCTGCAGAACGTGATGAAAGCTGGTGATTACAGCCAGGCTAGGTATTGTCTACGTAGGGTTGTGTGCCAAAGGAATAGCATGGTACAAAGGGCATTAACTTATTCAGAATATCAGTAAGGCCAGTGGAGTATATATCTCGCTGCCTTTCATAAAGTACTTGTAAATTTGATAAACATGCGGTTTTGCTTGTCACTAAAGCTGATGGAAAAAAAGCTTCTCCCTCCTGCTCATTTGCAAGCAAAGGGCAAATAAAGGTTGGAAATGGCCAAACTTCCTCTCTCTGTTCTTTGTCTTTATATTTTATTCGTTCTCAAGGATCATCTCAAAGTGATTCTGAAAATGAAAAGAAAAACCAACTTAGGAGATTCAGACTGCTGTTCAAATCTGGGGAAAAGTTACGGATCTGACTCTTTTTTTATCCTGATAACTGTGTATATATCACCTACACGTACATCTCCTATACATCGGGGCCTGGACAAGATGATTGTGTCTCCCCAGGAGCAGCGACCACCAGGAACTCCCTTTAGAGTCCACATGTCCTTGCACACGGCTTCAAGAGCAGGTCCTATTTTATTAGAACAACTGGGACTTCACCCTTTGGCCACCCAGTGCCAGCTTTAACTCTTGGCCACTACTAGTGGATGTGAAAAGAAGGATCATCAGGGAAACAGGTCACTGGGGCTGCAGCTCTGCTGTTTGTGATGCCATCTTCAAAAGCTGCATTTAATGAGAATGGAACCGAGACCCTTTGGCAGTCACAAGCACAGCGGGATTCACATGGGTGGGTTTCGTCCAATCTCTCTCAAACCTGATGTTTTCTCCCGAGGAGGCTGGGAAGCAGAGGCTGCCTGCAATAACAACGGCTTGGCAGGTGAGAGTATTTGGGGAGGGGTGGGGAATGAAAATAACTGTTATTATACATTAAAAAAAAAACAGAGATCAAAGTTTAAGCTCTTGTGTCACTTTCAAGTACACATTTTTAAATGGATTTGAGAAGAAAATGTGTTTCAGCTTATTTTCCGCACAGCCCAGAATTCCTGCAGTCCACAGCGCGCTCCCTTCTACATGCTTGGGAATGGTAAACAAATCCACACGTAATTACATTGCGTCTCTTAGCAACCTTCGCTGTCTTGCAATGAGTTATTGGCCTTTTCTTTTCCCCTGAAATATTGTAGTAATGACATAATTTCCACAAATTTTAGGCCCAGTCTGGCAAACTCTTCTCATACTGAATCTCCTGGATCTGCCCATCAGTAAACGGCAGCAAAGGTCAGCGAGGGAAAAACACCGACTTGTTTATACTCTCTTGGGAAGACAACACACCATACACATATACAGAGGACAAACGAATGAGCAAGTAGGAAGAGGCTAGTCATAATATTTTGTCATGAGCCTAAAGAGCCTTTTCCATTGCTGTAAAATTGCAAACAAACACAATACAGAAACCAGTAATTCAAAACAGTGAGTCCTTTAGCTAGCCAAGCCCCTCAGTAGTTGCCTGAAAGTTACCTGGAAAGACAGCTGAAAAAACAGCCAGTATTCTATATTGTACAATTGTAGCAATCTGACCAAAAATACCTTATCCTGGCAAAGAACTCTTAATATACTACATCTTCCTCACCCGTGGAGTTTGCACCAGGATATTAGTGCACGTTTGCTGATTGAGCTGCAAAGCTGCACGCTGCAGAGCAGAGTGCCCTTCTTATCTGGTCCCCAGTGAGGAGCAAAATACTGCTCACTTAGTAGTCAATTTAATGGTCAAATTATGTACAAAAACATCTTTAAATTAGCTCCCAGCGTAGGTTAATGTTCTCTTATTGTGGCACATCTACCAAATGGTAACCAAAAAATAGACACATTTGAAAGAGAACACAAAGAACCAGGACTCTCTTACTGAATGGCGTTAACTGTAAGTATTTGCAGCTAGACTGATTGCTTAGGAAATGAAGATGAAAATCTGATTGACTGAAACTGGAAATTGAAAATAGACTTTCCTCAAGTTCAAAAGCAACATCATAAATCACTAAAATCGTTAATTCCAACCCATGGACTTGAGAGCTGGTCTCTTTATAACTCTTGTTAAATTGCGTCTGCACAGCAGACACAGGAGACAAAAGAACCCAAGGGCCTGGGAGAGGCTGCCTTGCTTCAGCCGGGGTTTTTACCAGTCGAGCTGGCAGCGTCTTCACGGTGTTTTGCTGCGTGCAGTGTGTTGCTGCCCGCTCTGCTCAGACCCTAGAGACGCATCTCAGCGAGTAGCGCTACCCACACATTAGGTTGCACCCAATGAGAAAGGAAATCCTCGTCGCTTCCCCCGGGGCGCCAGGTTTCTCCATAGATCTTTTCCTTTCCCTGCAGGCCAGTGCAGAGAAGTCTTGTGGTTTGCGAGATGCATGTGCTTGGTGCTGGCTGCCTCTGCCCCAGCCCTGCTCTGCGCCTCATCCTCACCTACGTTGCCTTCTGCGCCTTCCCCTAATGCAAGCAAAGGTAGGAAAAAATATGAGAGGCCACAGTTTGTCTGGTGAGTAATGACAGCGGTATCGCCACCACCACCTGTGGCATTAGGTGGGAGAGGACCTATAAGCAGCAAGGAGCAGAAGGGCTTGGGGAAGGATTCGGGGAACGTTCTAGCGGTACTTCAACCTTCACCTCTCGTCCCTTTCTGCTGGCCCCATAGGGACTAGATTTACTTTGCTCTGTCCTCATTCATGCACCTGAAAACTAACACAGGTCTCCAGGTGGTGACAGCAGAAAGTCCAACCAGAGCAGTAGGATATGGCACAAGTATGACCAGCTGCTCATTCCTAACAACAAAAGCACCTCCTATAACTGTGTACCAAACCACAGCCTTATCTTCTAAATTAGATTTTCCTGAATGGAAACAGAGAGTGAAGGAAATAGCTATAGTGCATACCTATGGCATAAACTCAGCCCAGAACCAAAGGCAGGAAGGAGGAGCTCGGACAGGAGGCTGCCGAGCAAATCACTAGGATGCTCCCACACAGCTGTCCCTTCGGGGAGCTGCGGGGAGCCACACGGCGACAGGGCCAGCAGGCCTTTGATATTAACAAGCAAATTTCAAGGAAGAAAACCCGAGGTGTGCCAGGACGCCCACTCAGCACTGCTGCCCTCTCGCCCCGTGCTCCCCTGCCGCCCGTCACATGCACCAGTGCTCTGAGACAGGCATAGGGAAGGCAATTGCTTTAGGCAGTATTCCCTTCCAGAAAAAAAAAAAAAAGAATAAATTCAAGTTAAATCCAAATAGATCCTCTCCTCTGCACTGCCCCACACTGGCTTCCCAGCTAAAACAAAACTCACTTGGGGCTGCTCTTAGTAGGACGGCCCCATTCACATCTGCGCTTGCTACCATCTCACAAGAGCAGAAAGCATAGAGCCTTCACAGTACGTGAAGATGCTGCTTTTACTCTCTCCCTTCGTTAGAAGGTGCTTTGCTTGGACTTCACAAGCAAACTTCAGGCCATGCCCCGTCTTGTTTTGAGCACCGGTTCCCCTGTGTTGCTCCTGTAGCCGTGCACATCTCACTGCCACTTCTTATCAGCTGCTCCCCAGTAGTAATAAAAGGGAAAAGCACTTGCTGTTTTAAAGGCATCAGACCAATAAAACACAAAATGATGCCCCAGGATTTCCTCTCTATTACAGTGGGCTACATTTACTGTTTTTTATGTTTTTTCTTAATCTGTCATCCTTAAATTTTGCAATCTGTATTGCTACTGTTCTAATCAAGAGGTTTCTCCCATAATTTAACTGCATAAAAAATTATAGGGATTTTGACTGACACTTATCTTGAAACTGTTTATGGAACACAAGTATCAAAATCTAGCCACTAAAACACTGTGTATAGCTTCAGGATGCAGATAAACTGCTTTCGTGTGCAACTGTTTTCTTCTTTATTATGGAATTGCTGACATATTTCTAAGGTTCATCTCATTACCAAAAATTAGAAAAATGAGATCACCACTCAGAGCTCCTACTAATGTGATTCTGGTGTTAAGAGACTAATTTCATAATTAGCCTCTCTGTATCTTGATTCAGACTTGCACCCTGTGGAAGGCTGCGGGATTGCCCCCGATAGAGCTGCGATGTTCAGCATCAGATAAATAACTTCTCACGCCTTCACCGACACCCCTGCTTCAGCCCTGAGCTTTTTGCAGACAGCAGGAACTCGCTTCTCCATAACTGCATGCAGAGAAGCAAAACAAACTTTATGGTTAATTATAGAAGATTATTCTCTAGATGGGCTACATTTCTAAACAGTCCTTTTTTTGCAATACTAAAGGGCTCAGCAGTTTACTTTCCCTTTGTCTTTAAAGATTCAATTAAAAGTATGTTTCAGAAATTAAATTACAGCATGAAATTAGCTAAGGGTATGAAATACTGCATTTGCCCTAGCATTCAGGGAAAGGCTGTACAAAGCAATTCACTTAATGGCTCCTAACATGTGATCTCCACTTAATAACTAAAGTGCCCTCAGCTAGCGGAGAGGCTGCTGCTACGCCCCGCACAACCAGTGAGCCGAGGGATGGATTCGATGCAGGCAAGTTTTGGTAACTTACCTTAAACCCCAGCTACTCTCATTTTTGTCCTTTTAAAATGTTGGCATGTTCTTGTGTAACTCACTTTCAGACAGGGATTGATGTGGTTTGGTTCACTCGGGAAGCGCTGACACAGGGGAGGAAACAGGCTGCCTCCCAGCTCTTCTGCTCCGCCATCGACAGGCTTTGAGCTAAGGACAGTTACCACAGAGGTTGTGGGTTTTTCTCAGGGTATGGGGTGGTATTTTTGAGTAGGCTTCACTCAAAAGCGCTGGCCAGAAAATATGGGAAGGTGGAAGAAAAATAGGAGTCTCCTGTTAACTATAGGGACTGCAACTAGTGATGCCTCCGCAATCCACTTCTGATCTCTCCTTTCTCCCTTTTTAATCCAATTGCACACAAATCTAATCAGCATACAGACACATTCCTATTTTCATATGAGTTTCAGCCACCGATTTAGCATAATTTAGCAACAAGATGCCCATAGAGCAGATGTTTCTGTTGCAGAGGTGGTCTGTGCTGATACTGTCCGCTTGTAGGGACACAGCCAAGAGCTGACTCTTTAGGCCAAGAAAATAAACATCCTGATTAAATTACCAAGCCCCACACTACGTTTGTCTTTTCCTGTGCGGAAAGAAAAGAAAAAAGCCCATGCAGCCTGCAAGAAGAGTGCCGAGAAGGAGAGCGCGCCGGGGGCAGCGCCGCTGGCCAGCGCCTGGGCATGAAGTAATCCCGTTTATTATTAATGACGGCAAAACGCAGCCACAATTTACAGCCTGGGAAGAGCAATGCACTGAGCTCACAGAACATGTCTATTTTTCTTCAGCTTTATGAGAGCTATTGTTAAATGATGGATTTGACTGAAGACACCGAAAGACCCTCTTGTGTTGCTCTGATGCCAGCACAGAGCTAATGCTAGTAGTTCTGCTGGGTTCTCAGCCTGGCGCTGCGCTTTCCCAGTTGGACTTTTTAGAGACGATGTTGGCAGAATTTCCTGAGTGCATGTGCATGAACATGCGTGTGTCTGCGCATACCACTGGGGTTAGCTGCAATTTTGCTGCTGATGGGTTACCCCTCTTCCGTACAAAGAACAGTTCTTCAGGGAGTAACGTGACTCCCTAACTCAGATCACAGGCAATGACCAGATTTGCCAGGTGCTGAACTTCAGCCTGGAGCATGGCTGGGTAGCAGAGGTCTCACACACACCAACACCTCAGTGTTGCCAGCAAGTGCTGACCTAGACCCTGCTAACGTCACACGGCAGGTCGGTTGTGCTGTCCCTGTGACCGCATTTCTTCATTACTGAAGCTCAGTCTCTGCTAGTTACAAAGACTCGAGCTGGGCGCTCTTCAAAACATTTTTCCTATGCAGTCTTCACAGATAACAGGTTTTATTTCTGCTCTGGAAAACACCCTGTGGCATTTCTTAGCATATTTGCAGCCATTCCCTGAGCATATGGAAAGCCAGCTAGCAGTAAGAGCATGGCCAGAACCCCAGAGAGCCTAGGTGCAAAATCACTCCCTCTGCAGAATCTCTGCATGGGCTTCTGTCCTGCCAGGACACACGGGGCTTCTGGACAAGAGGCCACATGGGCAGTAAGGCCACTTTGTGACTTCCAGGCTAAAATTAAAACTGCACATCCTAGAGCTAGAGTGAGAAAAAAGGCTAGAAACGGGCATCACGAGGGACTGAGCGCTGGATGTGGTGATCCCCATGCACCCTCGCACGCGTCCGCAGCGGTGCAGTGTCCCCTCCCTGGGGGAGGCCGGCCTTGTCACCACCGTGACCCAGGCTGGGATGGCACCAACCTGTGCAACGGGGCCACTGCCAGCAGCCTCGGTCACACGGGTGGCCCAAGAGCCCACAAACAGCAACTGCATGTGACACTTGGACAGGATTTTAATAATAAAAAGGACTCTGGATCCCATTTATAAATCCTCTCTGCGACCCTCTGCCTCTAGTGATCCTTTTAAATATAGCAAATGAATCCTGAACAAAACTGCCTCCCTTCGCACAGTGGAACCACATAGCCCGGAGCAGTGTGGGGAACGATGAGGGGTCAGACCTCGCGCTTCCTCACAAACCAAGAGGCGGGAGCTCAAAAATCATGGAATATTTATTGAAAATAGCTTCAACATTTAGATTCCAAAGTAATGACAGCTAGGCCTGATTTTCTTGATACATGGTATTACCAAGGAGGCTATCAGCCTCAGGTAAATTTGAATGACATTTGCTGCATGATTGTCCTAAAATAACACTGCTGGGAATAAGAGCAAAAGCAATATACTGTATTTGCATTGTGCCTCTTGTTTATTTTGTGCGGCAATAATACGAGTGGCCATATGGGTATGAGCATTTGGAAGGGAGGATTTGTTGGCTAGATCATCACATCTGTTTACTTACAGCGCAAAAAAATACATTTGGAGGTCACTGACTGCGCGACCATTTTACTTGCTCTTGAAGAAAACACTGTCAGTGCCACTCTTTCTACAGCAACCCATCTTCAGAAAGAGACCCTACAATATTTTTATAAGATACAGGTTTCAAAATCCTTCTAAAATTAGTCTCCATCACACTTCATCAGTGGAATTAGTGCCGCTTCTATTGTAACGATAGCATCACAGTATTAAATTAAGCTACAGTTAAATTAAGCTACATTTAAATAACTATGCAACACGTCCGTAAGATGAAGAAACTAGAATTATTGCCAGTCAAGCTCCCTCATAAGACATAACTTTTTGATCAAGAAAGCATCGACTTTAAAAACAAAAATTTGTGTTCATGGAGTGAACTTAGATTTAGAATTTTATTTATTTACAATGACAACAGGTTCTCAAGACTGTAACTAACAATAACACCTCAGTAATGCCCTTGCAGGTATTTAAATGGAGCCCCTCACAACTACCAGGAGCATTTACTGCACTTAATTTCTATTTTTCTTGAGGTCTGCCGGCAAGTATACTGCAATCTAGCAACCATAAATATTGCACCGTATTTTGAAATATTTGGCTCATGATGTACAATTTCCACTACAGGAAAATATTTAGAAAAAAGAAATAGTACTTTCAGCATTCTTTTAACTAAATTATTATTCTGATTTCAGCACGTTATTGAAATTAAGATTTTTGTAAATGCTAAGTTCATAAAGAAATTATTTTGCTTAGTAGAACAGAGCTTATAAACAATGAATAATCCCATGCATAAAAATATTTTTATCCTTGTCTGCTGTCACCCATGTTTGATAACACCTAACTGAGCTCAAGGACACACACACCTTATATCTTGTTTACAAGAGCCTAAGGACAGAGACTATAGAAAACTACATACGAATAGTGCTTTAACCCAATTCCCTTCACAATATTACTAAAAAAAAAAAAAAAAAAAAAAAAAAAAAAAAAAAAAAAAAAAAAAAATAAAAAAAGATAAAGCAAGAGGAAAAATATTAAAATATTATCTTACTTTTGCCGCTGGGTTAGTCGTCAATATTTGATCTGCTTGGGAAGGAGAGGTCGGGATGACAGCTGTTGGCTACAATCCCTTCTTTATTCCCGAGCTTAGCTCTGCCCCAACGGCTGCCCCTCGCCTCGAGCTGCAACAGGGCCCAGAGAGCTCCTCCCCGCGCCGCATCCACCCAGCGCTGCTCAGCGAGCGGCAATGGGGCTCTCCGCAGGGCCCCCCAAGCAGGAACGGGGCTCTCCATGGAGCACAAGTGGGCATGGGGCTCTCCATGGGGCCCCGGCGTTGCTGCCAAGGACTTGCAAGAGCAGGAACCAGCAGGAGCAGAGGGAAACGCGTTGGTGGCTGAGGCCAGGGTTTCGCAGGGAGAAATTCTTGCCTCCTCATGCCATGAACTCTATGGCAGAGCTATTGCATCCTCCTAGCGTTGCAAATCAAAACACCAATACACGCGAGAGCAACGTTATCTTCAGTGAACCCAGAGTCTAGAGGCCACCACTTGGAAACACGCACCTCCCTCAGCACCAACCTCCTCCCAGGCTAACGCGACCTGGCTCAACGTGGCAAGGGAGGACGAGGCGGGTATGTTCATTATCAGCTTCCCAGGTAAGATGCTGTGTACACGCAATTAGCAGCGCCACACAAGACTGTGTATGATGGGTGTATCTAAAATGTACCCATTTCAATCATGGATGAGTCAGAAAGCTCCTGCCTGTTACACAGGTGTCCTATGCAAGTTCAAACCCCCTTCCCCTGGCACGCACAGCGGAGCACACAGAGCTGCTGCCTGCTCCCTGCCTGCGGCAAACACTGTGTCGTGGCAAAGGCGCTTCGAGCAGCACAGCCACCACATTCCCTGTGAAAACGCTGCTGCTTTGTAACTTCACCTGCAGTTCTCAAGCTCTGTGGGCAACAGGCCAGGATGCCGTGCTGTCCTGGACAGACCTCTGAATGGACAGTCATTAAATAGCACAGGCAGACTAATAGATGAAGATGAAAGGGGAAAAAAAACCCTAAAAATTAGATACAAAATATATATACACTAACGTATTCACTGTGGCTTACTCTCCACTACTGATCAGCATATTAACCTTATTTTCTCAGCACGGCCGCTAAGTACCATACTAAAACTAGGTCAGAAATTCAGATCAGATCAGCTGACTCAGCCCAGCAAGATCAGACAAAGACTAGTTGCTTTCCTCCCAATCCAATATGATGCTAGTTTTATCCCTTGCAATTTAGAATAGATCCATACATTTTCCCCCCAATTAACCTATCAGAACCGCACAGAATGAATTAACACTCACACTGAAGGTACATCAATGCTATTGAAGAATACAATGCAATGTATCCTTTCTAAGCAAAATGTACTATATAATGGCTTTTTAATGTCATTTTTCACATGTTGTTTGCAAACTGCAGAGACTAATACATTTCAATGAACCTTTATGCCATACAGCACCATTATCAGATGATTCATGTAAATAACACCTTCTGACAAGTCGCTCTGTGCATGATACCACTCTGTTAGGTAATAAACTATTCTATTTTAAGCTCTTTATATATGACCAGTCTTCTTCTTCAAAAAAAAAAAAAAAAAAGTTCTTCATCTCTAAAATTGAATAGCTTCTAAAAATGATGCAATCAGCCCGTTGCATGGTTTTTGGTTCTGCATCTTCCCAGGTGCCAAAGGCTTATAGCTGTTTTATTTGATCCCTCCAAGCAAAAAGGAAGGGTATTTGCTGGACCTACTACTCCTCATCAAGACTGACATGTGGTTAACGACAGGTGATCACTCTTGTTGCTAAGGGGTCGCTCGCAGGTGTTAGTCTCCACACTGGGCAGTGCTGCACATGGGCACTGCTACATCAGCCCCACTATCAGGAGTTAGGGATAACTTAAGTGCACACCAAGATAAGGTCAGGAAAATTGTTCGGAACAAAGATCAAATCAATGAGGCTGTTTTACCCTTTCTGACTGCCATGGACACCAGAGTCTTGGATGAATCCCTGGAGGTTCCCATGGGGGGCAGATCATTTGCAATCAGCCTGAATGACTTTAGATGTCACTTCTCCTTTAGTCAAATGTGATGTTATCCCTTGGTCCATCACTGTTTTTAGGTTTCCTAATCAAGCAGCTAATTGATAACTCCTTTCCCTTCTTGTTCTTTCTGTTCCCAATTTAACAAAGGAAAAGACAAAGAAAGAGGCTAAGCAAAGATAAGTATTCCTGAGGTCCTCTGGGAAGACTGTTCCCTCCTCCACGTGAGGGAGATGAGCCAAGCGGGAGACCAAGGGGACTCCCAGAAAGCAGAGCTCTCTCTCGGAAGTCCGTACATACACATCCACCCTGCACCTCAGACACAGCCACTGCGTTATTGGGCACCTCCCTGAACTGCGGCGGGGCCTGCAGGAGTCAGCAAGCCTGGGAGAAGTGTCCTCCTGCCAAAGCACACCACAGGAGAGGAGGCTACCCAGGGTCTTCTCAGAAAGCAAGGCAAACAAGCACTGCTCAGACCCTGAGGTGGAAGCGAGGGATAAAAGTTTTGGATAATGTGTTATTCCTTGCTGCTCACATCATGGCATCTTCTGACTCTGTATCCTGCATGCACTCTCTTCTCAGAGATCTCAGTGAAAGGTTTTGCAAGAGCAAGGATTGCCTGGTTTGGCTTTGCCCGAGTCATCCGCACTCACCCAGAGCTCTTTATCAAATCCCATTGCCAAGATCAATGCATAAAGCCACACAAACCAACCACAAGATAGCAAATAGCATTACCACCATTCAGCAAACGGTCAAAGGAGGCTCAAGAAGCTTAGCCAGCGGCATGTAGAGAAACAACTGTGTCCAAAACTCATACTCTAAAATTTATATAAAACTTATTTATAACCTACTTCAGCTTTTAGTGTCTGTTACAGTCACACCTACCTGGAATCATGTGCTGTTGTGCCTTGGGTTGCCACAATTTATCTTTGCAGCCAAGAATAAACCACCATAGATCAAACCCCCAAACCTCTACATTAATTTGCTTCAGGAAGAAAGTTTTTCTCATGAAGACACACACAGTGTAGCTGCTGCTTTAAGGAACCTCTCTGCCTTTGACTTCTAAACCATGTGAATCCCTCTAAATATCACCCAAAAAGAGCTGACAAATAATACAAGTGCCAGAAGATTCCAAAATACACATTGCATTGTACAGTGTTCAAGATGCCGCATTACATGGAGTCACAAACTGCAATACAGAGGATTCATGCTGGGACTAAAATTCACAGGACCACTAAACAGCTCATGTTCAAGCCATTCCTTTGCATACACGTTTAGCACTCACATGATCACCTGTGTTATAAAATTTGTCCCTCTCCAAAAAAAGGAAGTTTTTGATTGGTATGTGGTGTATTTATGCACATATATATGAAGGCGTGTATACATACCATTTATCCTTCCGCTCCAAAAGGAGCAAGAGTTTTCATTGCTACCCATTGGCACAAGAGGCCAAGTAACATGAGCCCTCTTCTCATTAACTACCAAGCAGAACTGATGTAATTATTCAAAAGAAACCATTACAAGGTTGTGTCCATCAGGGGCTTGATCCATTTTCCTTTGAAGGATTGTATTTTTTTATTATTTTTACTAGCTCCAGAGAGTGCAGAATAAAGTCATAAAAAATCTGTTTTTGTAAATTCTCAGACAGTAAATAAAGAACTTTAAATGTAACAGTTTTAAGACACCAGCTCAAGAAGACTCCATTTTGATCTGTGAAGCTGTCCCTGTCCTGCAAGGGCTCACACATCAGTATAGGATAACTCTGCGCACACACACGCACACACACTTCATTACAGATCAGACCTGTTGGTGGTAGCACACGTGCTCAAATGGATTATACGTAGATGGGAGTATTTTCTATCTTCAGGGTGGGCAGGACTGTTTATTACCACGTCCACATGCTGTGAACCGGGCACAACCAAGAGCCTGACACGTGCCAGTGGCCTGCATGGCTTTTACCAGGAGGCAGCTTAGAAGCCAACTGGTCTACGCATTTACCACAGCTCAGAACAAACTGTCCACTGTTCATTCACACTGCTAGACTAGGTATCTTTTTAATCCAAACACTTACCGTTTTATTGCTTCTTCTTGTTTTCGGCGTTTTTCACTCTTTTCTTTCAAGTAAGCCAGGTTTGTTTCATTCCTCATGCGATCATTCTCTCGAGCAATGTCTGATGCATTCTGTATAACCAACCCATCGTAGGCCTTCATCCCCATATCTTCAATGTACTGGAGAAAAGCGCCCAAAGTGACCTCCTCCTGGTTAGAACTCATCATCTTGCCGGAGATAATGAACAAAGGAAAGCAGCGTTCCCTGCAGGTTGAAAAGACATTAATACCTTCATCAGGAGGAAACAGCTTATGGTTTGTGACAGCAAAGATTGTATCAACTGTAATTAGCAGATCTCTGTAAGAGAGAACTTTTTAGATAGATAGGGGACTGTCTCCTATCTAAAACACAATAAACAAAGCTGTTCAGGACATGGAACCAGGTTACTATAAAGACAGACAAGAGAACATAAAAATCAAGAGCCTCTTCTTTCAAGCAATGCAGATTCATTCAGTCAGACAAGGTTCAGATCCCACAGATTATGTGGATCATAAGGCTTTATTGCACCGCTTTCCATTTCCTACCCCTCGTCAGCTGCAGAGACATTGACTTTTCCAACACTCAGCTTTAACTGAATTGTAAAGAGTTTCAAACACAGACCACAGGTCCCTTTTACAATTTAGGAGAACCCACACTAGATCAGATCACCAGACAAAACTCCTATTTAACAGGATATTCTGAAGTTCAGGTAGAAAATACCATTACGTTGTTTTGGAATGCAAGAAGATCAGGTTTCTGCAGGTCTAAAAATCCAAAAAGACACCTTTCTGTATTTCTTAACAGCATAGATTTGGGCCTAATAGCTCCTGGTCATCTGTTGAAAAACTGCTTCTAAGCTTGGAGCTCCAAGACAGCTAGGAAATTTTAGCAGGGCTGAGACCTTCAGATCACTAATGCACTTGAATTCTCAAGCTCCCACATTTTTTCCACAGGAATGCAAAGCCCTTGGATCTCCTCCACCTTCAGCTAAGCAGCATGGAGCACAGGTGTCCATCTCCCTTGGTCACTTCTGGCCCCATGGCAGGGGGCCTAGGAGCTCTCCAAAGACCCTCCTGGCCTTGCACCCAGCAGCAGACACCCCAGGGACTGCAGCTCTGCCACACAGACACAGCAGTGAGGATCACAGGTGCCTAGAAGCAAGGGGTAGTTTCAAGAAACGTAGCTAGATCAGCTAGAATTGATAAAAGTGGATTAACTATTCATTAAACAAGTACAAATGGACCTTTAATAACACAGGAATGCTGTAAGATAGGAATGCGGGAATGTTCTATCTTACTGTAAATGCTGATTACAGCCTCTCTGCTTTAAGGTACTGAAAGCGAGAGGTATCTTTAATGTACGTGATCACCACCACCCCGCACACCCCATGTGACCCTCATCTCATAAATGCAAACTTGACGCAGCGCGAGACGCTGCGCGCTGCTGGCTGAAGGCAGCCGCGAGGCCTCTTCCTTCCCTCCCTCCCCACCTGTCTCCCCATTCCCCGGAGGAGGAGGAGGATGCGGCTTCTCGGAACAGTCTCAGAACGATGCCAGCGCCGCCACCACGAGCTGTCTTACTGAGGAGGCAATGAGAAATCCTGCCTGCACAGGGTTTTACAGCAAAGTCCCCCTGATGAGCATCAAAAAAATGTCCTCCATTTCCTTATAAACTACCATATTTCTAATCTTTACAACAGCACTGTTCCATGCTGCTGGAGCAAAATTCTCATCTGGGTAGGTTGATTCTGAAAAACAAAATTAAATGCTCTGATAGACTCTAGCAGTCACTGTGGGCCTTCAGGCACAGCCCTCAACACAGAGCAAAACGCTCTTAAACCTCCAGAGTAAGAAATCTGCAGGGGATGAGGAGGGTGCAGTAGTAATTTTCCATCCTCTACTATTTTTTCCCCTTTCAATTATTTGAAGTGACAATGGCAACAACAAGCTGTTTTCAGACAATTAATGCTTAAAGCACACGAAAAATTTTTCCCTTTTCTCTGTGTTAAAAGAAAAAAAAGATTATTTTTGTGCAATAGTAAAACTGTTAAAATCATGAAGACTCAGAAAACGCAAAGGGTCTGCTCTCATCATCTCCTCCTGCCTCCCAGGGCGACCTTTTCCAACAGCTGGGCCTGAGTACGAGCATTAGGCTGATCTGCAGGGTCCCAGATTCATGTTAATGTATTATTAGCAGGCCTGGGTACCATTTTCTTCCAGTAATCCCAGCAGGGTGCAATCAGTGAAGGAGGTTCTGGCACAACCCAAGGTACCTGCATGCAATTTAATGGGCTAAAGAGATTCCGCTCATTTGCCGATGTTTCCATGGAAATCGTTTTGGACCGATTCTTAACTATTTTGAGTAACGAAGGCAAGTCTAGATACCATAGTCCCTACTTGGCAGTCTCTCTGTCTACAGCATGAAGCCTGATAAAATACAACACTAATGGCATAGACAGCTCTGATGCCAAAGTCTTCAAACTTCCCAAATGGTACCTGCTTCTGGATGTGTAAAACCTAGGCAACTTCCCCAGGAAATGGTTATTTCATTGCATCTTCCCTTTCAGACTTGCAGTATAGACTAGCTTCTGTACTCACAGTAAGTTCAATTAAATTCGTTTAACCTGTAAAACACAGAAATCCAAGTCTAGTGACCTTAAAGGCAATTTTGCCACTAATTTCTCCAAGGGCTAGAGTTCACTTCTGAAATGTAATAGGAAATTGGATACTGAAGATAACTTCAGCAAGCTTTCAATAAACACACTGTTGATCTATTTTTCCTGAGACAAACAAAACTTGATCCACTTCACAGAAACTTTTATGACAATAATACCAATTTCCTCACCATTTTCCTTTTCTTTCTGGAGATCTATAATGAGCGCTCCATTAAGGATATACTTTTACTCTAAAATTTACTGCCACCATCATTTCAGTCTGGAAAAGGCTAAAATAAAAGACTTTTTTTCTGGTGCATGCACTGACCAGCTACTTTGTGCACTGTTTACCACTGATGCTTTCTATTATTAAACTAATGGAGAGTGCCACAGATTTATATGGTATCAAATAAACAGAGCAGAGCACATCACTCTTCCCAACAGAGCTCCATGCCTGCAAGAGGTCCAAGAGCACCTCTAGCTGCTGAACCCTCTGCGACGGGCAGAGAGAGTCTGCACCCTCCTGACGCAGATCCCCACCAGGGTCCTCCCGGCAGCAGATTCGGGGATTTGAAACCTCTACGCTATAAACCTGGAAAAGCACCGAGAGCAGCAGCAAGTATTTTCGGGATCAGATCTTAGACTTCTCCCACATGCAACTTCTCTCACTTGACAACCTCATGGCATTTGCGGTTCGGGACACTTGTGCACACTGTGCTTCAGCACAGTGAATAAAAATGCAATTGGCCTTGGCAATAAGTTCAATTACTATAAAATTTTTACAGTGATTAGTTATTTCTGATGCAGCACACTAGGACCAACTTTATTTACAGGTGGCAATATCACTTTGGAGACACTAACATCACTGCTTTGCATCTGCCACGCCAGCACATGCAGCCCTGCAAGCAACACGTACCATTCACTTGCCACCCTGCCTGCCGACAGCACCGATGGAAACCCTGGAATCAAAGGTTTTGCTGCCTGGTGAACTTGGGCAGTGAGCAATTTTGAGCCATCTGCCAGGGAAGATGCAAGCAAATCTTCTGTTTGAGTCCCTTTATATTTAATTAAAAATATGCAAAAGCTCATTGTTACATATGTATTGTAGACTGTAGGTAAGACTTAGAGTACCCCAAATACACGTATTCTGCTCAGATATTTTGTTGGCTGGCAACAAGAATCATAGAGGGGCACCTGTGTGAAATCAAATTGCTTGCAGCGTGTTTTGGTTTTTTGAAACCCCCAGCAGCCTTGGAAAATGACAAGGTTGGAGTTGCTCTGTTTGGAAAGGTCTTTTGATGTTCCTTCCTCCTCCCCTCCTCCTTGTGAGGGAGAAGGAAGAAACAGAGGACAAAATGCCCTGGATGTCTGCTGTTGAAGCCAACCTACCGAGAAGGCAACAGAAATTGATTCGAGGCACTTGGCTGTGATCACAAGCCAACAACAAACCTTTCTGGCAATTCACCTGAGCACAAGGACACATGCAAGGGGCTCTCCAACAGGTTTGCTTTGTGTCTTGAAGGTCAGTCTAAAGCTACAAGAAACCTACCTGAGAAGAAACCGTCACCCTCACTGCCACCTGACCCTCCAGCTTTCCCAAAAGCACCATCAACTCTCAGGAAATGTGCATTTTCCATACAACCAACTAGAAGATTTTACAGCTATGAAAAAAAAACTGATTTTTTTTTTTAAACAAGCAGACATATATTCTACTTGATATGCACAATGAATAATCCTACATTTGTCACAAAATTGTGCATCGGTCTTTTCAACACCAGTACATTTATTAAATGTACACAGATTAATTAGAACACACCGTACTCCACATTCAAATCCTGTAACAGGCGTGAGGGATCTGACAAGGCTCCGAGGCGTAGCCCTGCCCAGGAGGAGTCCCTGCGCTGCACGGTGTTTGTGCAGTTCGGGAAGACGCGAGTGCTGGGGTCTGGGAGCGCTGCCTGCCGCGCGGGGAGCAGGGCGAGCTGGCGTTGCAGGGCCCCACGCACCCCGCTCCCCTCCCTGCCAGCGCAGCTGGCTACCTGCAAGGCTGAGCTGTCCCCTAACCGTTTGTTCCATAACTAAATTCAAGATCTTTGTAATAATTCCTACAATTTCTATGGCAGAACCAACACAGTGCTTCACAAGACCTGCCTAGCTTACACTTAACTATTTGCTCTGATGCCAGATCTACAGCATCTCAGTTAAAATCCAAAAACCTCCCCTTTTCACAGGAGCACTATGCAAAGATGTTGAAGTAAGAATATAGGAGCAATTAGCCTAATACCACAGTATCCCAGGAACACATTCTGTAGGATTCAAAGATGTGCTTCTTCCTCTCATTCACATGAGGACCCCCCAAACATCACTTGCTTTTCAGCATGCTCGACAGCCATAAGCTGCAGCTGTGCTGCATTGAGAGCTGGCACTGCTGACACAAAACTGGAGCAGCTTGTTGGAGTAACGACAAAGGCACTGATTGCTTCTTCCCAAAGCAAAGAGGTTGTTTCTTTTTCTTTTTCTTTTTTTTTTTTAACATAGGAAACTAGAGCCTGGTAACACAGCAGTGAGGTTGCCCATGACCCCACGTCACAAATCCAACCCCTGATTTACAAGAGGGGCACGCACATCCTCAGTCCTGCCTTCCTCCTTTCCAAAGGCTGCATCCTCTTTGAGAGCACGTTCCTTGCCACATCTGCTAGCATTCCCCTCCACTAAACTCAGTATTTTAGAAGGACACTGTAGAAATCCAGGATGCTAAAGAGCCATGCAGCCTTTGAGTTGATGCTGTTGCATTCTAGCTGCTCGCACGGCAGCAAGTGCAAAGGAGACTCCTGTGCCCAATGTTCACAAAGTGCTGACCACAGCAGCACTAATAAGGCCGTGATGGTATTGGGTGTATACAGAATACTTTCTCCTCAGCCAAGACAAATTCAGTGATGAAAAATATACTAGAGGCTACTTTCTGGAACTCTGCCTCTTACCATAATTGTGTCTTAAGTGAGCTTTGAAATTCCCCAATAGCTCAGTGTGATTAGACAGATTGCTAAGCATCCTTTTTAGAGCTGCATTACCTGCTTGTCCTTAGCAGTGAGCTGGCATTACACACATAGTGATACATTAAGCTATAATGTCAAATAAAGAGAAGAGATCATCTCATTTAGCTTGCCAGCTTATTACTATATGTTTTTGGGAACTTCTAAAGCAAACATATTTAAAAGAAGGGGAAAAAAAAAAAAAAACACCAACAATAAACCACTACACTCATTTATGATTACAAAATATAGCTGGGTATTTTGACCAGGATCAGAGATTCGATACCCTTTCCTCATTATACTGCACAGCATGAGCTCTAGCACCTGGGTGAAATCGCTGAAGCCAAGTGCTGCCAAGCCTTTCACTAAAAGAGGTTAAAAGTGGCTCCTTCTGTAGGATGAAAATGACACTATGTGAGCTTAAAGAAACAGTCCATCTCTACAGATATCATGCCCTTCATATGGAAAGGTTATTCTACCAAGAGTTTTAACTGTAACAATACCCACCGAGCCTCGAATTTTAGATCATTTCATAGTGCATTTTGAAGAGGAGAAAGGTTTTGGCTAACATCATCTCCTCCTCTATGATTCCAGAATGTAAAGAGCTGCTGTTTACTTCCAAATAATGCAACACTTTTCTCACTTTTGTCCCTGAAGGAAAATAATGTTTCCTCCTAACCACGGTGATGCTGGACATTGCAAATCCAGCTTCAGAATGGTCAGCACTTAGGGATATATAGGACATTTCATCAATTTCATCACCTCAATTTTACATGAAATTCTTATGAATAACCAGAAGAAATAAAACTACACCTGTATACACACATACACACACACTCTGTGCAAACTGCGGTGCATTTGAACTCTAAAGAAAGATCTTCCTGTTGCTGCATGTATTTTTCTCCCTAAGAAAATGAAATGGAGATTTCACTGCTACCAGAATCATATTAAGCATATTTACATATGCTGTAAAATATTAATGGTGTAGTATGTCTAGTAAGTTACTTACTTCAATTAAATCAACAGGAAAATAGGAAAGAATGTTTTAAATTATTTAAAGCTCCTTTTTTTTCCCACCAGCAACATCCAATTGCAAAACATGGATATTAAAGCACTATCAACATGTGAAGTACACATAGTCAAATAGACTTCAGCATTGTTTAGTTTAGTGATGCCAAGATAAATACCTCCCCAAAAGACATGCAAACTTCATCATTTGATATTCTGACTAGTCATTATTTCATTCTGTATGAAAGAGGTTCCTCATTCCTGCTACCTATGTTCTATTAGCATGCTCAGAGAATGGTGAAAAACATGTACATACCAAAATTTAAGTCCACGGGGACTGCTAAGTGCAACAATCAAAGGTGACTTTTGCCTGTAAAAGCCCTTTCCTGTGGTTATCTCAGTGCAGTCGGAAGGGATATTTCAGCACCATAAGAAACAGATTTGCAGTTAGGTTCAGTTTTTTTCTTCAGTTAAAGTGCATTAAATCTTGTTGGCAAAACTGCCCGGATTATAGAATTCGGCATCACTAGAAGTCAGTGTGTTATGTTACATATCTTCTTAACATATGATTACAATGGCATGGAAAGTTTGGCTTTTAAAAACGCAGTGGCAAGAGAAGACAGGTGTTTGCTTCTTTAAATCCACATTCAGAGAGGAGAGGGCGCAGATAACGGGAGGGTATAAATGACAGCCTGCTTCAGGGTCCAACAGAGAAGAAACTGGATGATTTTTACCCACTTTACGACACAGCAGATTACAGCACCATCATATGCACTAGCACAGAGGTTGCTAAGGTGCCTCATTTGAATATGCTCTGTGGAGACAAAAAGACAGGAACGTGAGGAGCAGAGACCACCCCATCCCAATGGCTCC
>JAUBNY010000666.1:3132610-3145713 GCA_032275445.1 Crypturellus soui | reverse complement strand
CTAAACATCCACTGGACTGATTATGTGACTAATGTGGCTGTCCTTGAACAGGCAGGGGTCACCAGTATTGAGGCCATGCAGCTGAGAACACAGCTGTGCTGGGCAGAGCACATCTCCAGGATGGAAGATCACTGCCTCCCTAAGATTGTGCTCTATGGTGAACTTGCCACTGCCACAAGAGAGGAGCCCCAGTGAGGAGATACAAGGACTCCCTGAAACAATACCTCAGCTTTGGCCATAGATGGTAGTGAACGCGAACCTTTCACTACCATCAATGGTCCACTCTGGCCTCGAATCGGGAGACATGGATTGGACTGGACTTGCCTTTCCCGCATTGATCTTTTTAGCCATTAGCAAGCGTGGGTAAAGCCCTTTCCATATCTTCGTTCACAAAGTCTAGCCACGATGATGACAGTAGTCCTGCTACTAAATCCATGCACAAACTGTGCATGGCCATTTCCAGATCTAAAAACTACACCTGCCAGCAAACACCTCCTCGAGCTTCCAATACTATCCCTTGGAAGCACAAAAAGAAGTTGCATGGTGTTATTTCCTTCACTGGTAGAGCTCAGCTATTGCACAGGAGCCATTTGTTCTGCAGGGGGAAAACACTGCTTATACAGCTCAGAGCAACACCCACTTACACTAGTACATGGAACCTGAAGGATATCATCTCTTGGGCACTTCCTCAGAAATCCCAAAGCAGAGCTTGGGTGGTCACAGAGAGGTAAACTTGGCAGCAAAACTCCAGAAAAGATTTGTATAAACTTGAAAAGAATCCAGGAAAGTATTAGAGTAAACCCAGGGGGAATCAGAGTCTGCTGTTCTGAAACTAAATGTCATTCAATGACATCTGTCTGAAAAGGAGAACGTCCAAAACACAGCTCTGGGATGCTGAGTTTCTTATTATGATCTGCTAGGTCTCTGCAAGCAATTCTCAGCACTTCCGCTGCTGCCCCTTTAGGGAGAATAACCCAGAGGAGACAGGGCAGCAGGAGCACAGGCTGGCAAGCTCTTCAAACGGGATGAGAGGAAGCCATGAGGAGGCCACGTTGTGCACTGAAAGCAGCACAGGGGCAAAGACTTCTCACAACCTGCCAGGCTGTTCAAGAGCCCCAAGGAGACTCTGGTGACCACAGGAATTCCCAAATTTCACCTCATCATTTACCTGATGCTCAGAAGAGTGCAATATGTCACTCTAGCAAGGTCAAGTATTTCACTTACCCAGAGAGCTGGAAAGGTCCAGAAAAAAAATCATTTATGTTGGGTAGACGAATAATGTTATACTTCTGTATTCCTGAAATTTGTTTCCAAGATGTAGCATTTTATATATATAAGCAATCAATGCAAAGCTTTTTAACAGTACACTCTGCACTTGAACTCTGAAAAAGGCTTCCTTTTCGCACGATTTACTTCTCATTTGCTACTGATAAATATGGTAAGATAGCTTCTAAGGGCCAGGGAAATATGGTGAATCCATAGAATACCAATTACTGCATTAGCATGGCATCCACAGACAGTATACTTTAAGGTTAATACAGTATGGTTAGTCATCTATTAATTAGAAGAGTATGCCGAATAATCTTACAGAATCAACACTAGTATTCTCACTTGAAATACATACAAACATGTAAGGAAAATAAGAAGTGCAGAAAATGGAAATAAGCAGCACACACTGAAAATAAGTTTGACTTCATGACCAAAATACTTCAGTGACTTTCAGTTTGCTCGAGAGAACCATTACCAGCTCCACCCAGCAAAGGAAGTTCTCTCACTGCTCCTCATTCAGGTAGCAGCTGTGCTGGCTCCAGAGCTGCTGCCCATCATAACACTCAGTTACCTCTACAAGGAGGTCTCCCTCCTTCCCACTCACCCCAAGCCTGCTCTCCTCCTGCTGCAGATTTAAACACGAACAAGGCACAGCTGAACCACAGGAAGCACCTCAGCTGTTCTCACACTCTTCCAATGCCCGTGTCTGAGGGCATCCTCCCATGGTCGGGAATCTGGCCCTGCAGCCACCTAGGGTTAGACCAAAAGCTCACAAGCCAGTGCAAAAAGTTTTCAAGTAGCAAGTTGTGGAGACAGAAAAAAAAAGGGGGGGGGAGGGTTGATTTTACACTATAATACAGATCCCTCATGAGCTTCCAGAGGGAGTTCTGCACATGGGGAGACGGGATGGATGGGCTCCCCACTGCTCTCCGAATTGTGCGCAGTTATTTTCTCCCTGCTCTCATCTAAGCACCATGCACAGACACACGCTCACCAGCACGTCACCCACCAGCTGGGAGGCTGCTGCTAGGCGCTATTTTTTGTTTTGCATGGACAATTTCCTTATTAAACCTGTGAAATCTAGAGCAAACTGATTGAGTTCCTCACTCCAGTGTGGATTTTTGGTCCCTTTTTGCCAAGGTTCATCTGGTATTTCTCACATCTAGCAATCGCTGTCGCAGCCTTTTGCAAAAGCTCCTGAGTGGAGCTTGGAAAGAAAGGAGCAGGCACCAAGGGAAAAAAAAAAACAGTAAGAAAATCTATGCTTAATAGAAAATGTCCCCAGACATGTGCCAGAAAACACACAGCGTGAGTGCAGATCCACGGGGGGAAGAGCTGTCGTGCAGACAACTGGAAATGAGGCAGCCAGCGTCCCCGGGAAGGCCTCGTATCAGCAGGATAAGGATGAGATTAGGAAGAGCTGTTCAGGCGCGTTGCTGAGTTCAGACCCTGGAATAGCTCTCGTGGCCCCTTCCCGGCAGCTCTCGGGCTTGGACACACAGGAGGCTGCCTGGCAAAGTCTTCCTTTTCCAGCTTGGCAAAGGAAGGCCGGGCACCACTGCAGCTTCCCCCGAATTTTCTCAAAGAAGGTCAGACCCCAAACTCCAATCCAACCTCGCCCTAAAGCCGGCTCATCCAGCTTTGCCCGCACAACAAATTCCTCTCACAACCAATAAGCGACTGTTTTCCCAACAAGCAATATCAGAGGGAAAGGACGTGACCTCTTTATACATCCCATTTCTGCTGCTTCTGGGGGTCAGACTTCTGCCCCTTGCAGCTACGGACGGAGCTTGGAGGCACAGAGATGTTTCCTCCACACGAGGATGGCCATGTTTCCGCACACAAAGCCGTTCGCGAGGGTGCCGGGCACCAGTGCTGCCCCATGCGCATTCCCGAGGCGTTGCCTCCGCGACGCGTGAGGCCTCCCCGCAGCAGCGCCCCGTGGAGGGCGCTGGGGGGGAGCGAGGGAGCCCAGCCTGGGCGGGCTCTCCCCACCTGACCGAACCCGCTCCCGAACGAACCCGGCACCACAGCCTGAGGCCGCCCCCAGCCGCACAGCACCTGCAGCTCTGCCTCGGCTGGGCTCGGCCGCCTCCCCCAGCCGCGGCCCTGGCCGCTGCCGCCCCACCTGAGTCCCCCAACGGCTGCCACCGCCATCTTGCTGCTGTTACCCCCGAGGCGCCGCGGCGCTAAGTGCCTTGTGCCGGGGCGAGGCGCTAAATGGCGCCTGCACGCGACGGCCGCGCTGCCACCACCTGCCCGCAGCGGCGGCACCTCGCTGCGCCCTCGGCAGTGACGGGACCATCCCCTGCGCGTCACCTGTGTGTGTCTGCGGCCTCCTCCCCACCAGGCCTTTCCCTGAGAGCAGCCGGGTGGGACAGAGAGTCCCCAGTCCTGGCCGCTGGCGTGGGGCTCTTGCTGCCAGTGCTTCCTTGCGGACGCTTGTGCTCCAGCGACAAACAAATGGCCGCGTTGGCATTTCCCAGCCCCAGAGCCTTTCCGATGAACTCTAGAAGCGTCTCGGAATGTCCATGCTGTGCGTACAGAAACACGACTTTATAGCAAAGCGGGGTTTGCGCTGCAGCCTCCCGTGCCCTTCGGAGAGGGCTGCCGGCGCAGGGAGCTGCACGGCCACCCGTGCTGCGTGCGCAGCCGCAGAGGCCTCGCGTAGCATGTGCCGAGCGGCGGGAAGGACGGCAGCAGCCGGCAGCGAGCTCCCCAAACAGGTAATGCCCTTGGCAGCCAAAACCCTCTGGAAGACAGAGGCCTGGCGTGTATAAGGGCTGTCCCTCGGCAGCCGGTGTGCCCTGCACCATGCCAGGCGCTCGCTGGTGTTTCGGGTGTCGCGCGGGCCGTGGTGGTAGTGGGGGGTGCAGAGGTCTGAGTCCTGCTCCCAGCTAGCGGCACCCCAAAGCCCAGCCCTGCTGCAGCCTGAGCCAGCCTCACGCTGCTCACAGCATTCCCCAGATCCCACCTCCCCACCAGGACCCCGCGTCACCCTGCGAGGCTCATAGGGTCACAGCTGGAGCCCACGCGGCTGCAGGCTGCGACTGCAGGAGGCTGCTGCGTTTAGAGCCACCCCGAGCGTGTTTAGGGCCACCCCGAGCGTTGCTGCAGCCCGAGGAGGAGCGGGGAACAGGTGGCGAGCGTCCCCGGAGTGACTGCAGAGAACAAGTCGGTTGTGACGGCCCCTCGCTCGCTCCTGGAAATGGAGCTGCTTAATGAGAGTGGGATTTCTCGGAGGGTTTTCTTTCTGCTTCATTTCTTGGAACCGTTTGGGATGCTCGTTGACAAAGAAATTCAGTCTAAGGCTGCTCAGTTGTTTTCAGGGCTCCCTCCTTGTGATGTTACAGTAACTACTCTTTTAAGGATATTTGTAATTTTATTTTGATGGTGTCGTGAATGATTCTGACCTCCTTTTGTTGAGAACACTGCTTGCCCCTGGCTTTGCTGCAATAAGGTGGAGAAAATTACCTTGTTTTCTGCTTCGGCTGTAGCCATCCTTTACTATAAGCAGCTGTGGGCTGGACTGCAGAGTCACTATTTCAATGTGTTTAAAAATGCAGAAGCTGCAGTAAATGCAACTGAAGGGTTTGGTAATCCTGAACCATAGGGAACAAGCTTGTTACTTTGTCCTGCTTCCTCAGGGAAGCTGAAAACTGGGCCACTAGTTTAATTAAAAATATAAGGAGTTTTGGCTCATGAGTTACAGCTCATGTTTTTTAAGCAGCTGCAGTAGAAATGGTTGGGTGTAAATAAAAAATACAGTACAATAATGTACTGAACAATAATGTTTGTCATGCTTAGAAAGAAAGTGTTCTTGTGGCCAATGGGAATTATTCCTGAGCCAAAAGGGTTCAGATAGCCCGAGGTGCAATGGTCAGAACTCACTCTGGGTTTAAAACAGACAATTTCACTTCCTTTTCATTGAGAAAACATGAGTGCCTTTGAACAGAGTTATAGGGAATGTGAATTTGCTTCTCCTCCTGCTTGCAGATGTAATATAGTTGTCAAAACACACGACATAGAGTAAGTAACGGAAAGATTCTAGATATTCATATGTCAATAACCTTATAAGAACAACATACTTACGGGTCGGGGGGGGAGTCATTTAGTGTTTCCAGCTGCCATTTATTCATATAGAAATGCCTTTTAGGGTATACATGACCAAAAGAGAATCCTCTCATATGCCGCATGCAGGAATATGTTAGATATTATTTCATTTGACTTGGCATATATTCTCTTATACCATAGCTTCTCCTTTACAAAAAGCAGTGAAAAAAGAAAATAAGGTGGTTGTGGATGTCACAATGGGTATAGCATCAGCCTCTGAACCTATTCTGTGCTCTTGCTGTAAGGCAGGTTTTCCAGATTTAAAAAAAAAAAAAAAACTTTTTATGTGCAAGAGTGCTTTGGAGGTGGGGAATTTATTTCTGGGAGAGATGTAGATCTGCTGTAGGATGTTTTAATCAGGCATTTTGGCTTGTGCCATTCCATACTGATTAAAAATTGGCTGATCAGTTTTTATAGCATGTGGGGCACATTGTTGGTTGTCTTGTGAGGGCATTCTTTATAACTATTTTTTTTAATCAATTACAGATCTATAGATGTAAACAGAGTGAGATTTTTCAAAGCCACTTGGGGACAAATCAAACACCCCATTTCATTTTGCTTTCCTGGAAGACTCAGTCTTGTGAGTACCACAGTTCTCTTTGAGATGAAAGGGGACCTGTTGAACATAATCTTGAATGGTATATTTTGGAAGTGGTATATTTGGCATATATTGGTATATGTGAAACCTTTTTTTCACTTGGAGCCACACAACAGAGCGAGTTCCATTTGATTCATAGTGCGGCAGCTCAAAATGGGACTTAAGCCCCTATGTGTGTATCACAGGTGTGGAAGTCTGTGGATAGGGCAGCTCTGCTTCATTACTGCCCTGCACAAGTGTCATCAGGAAGTCATTTTGCCCCTCTCAGGCTGTTTGCTGCTCTGCTAAAGGCAGAGCTGTCACATTGCTAAAGCTCTCTGCTGATCATCTCATAAGAAACTGGTTATTATTAAATATCCTGGTTCCTGAGAACTTGTAATACCACCAACTTGCATTGCATATTGCAGACCACCAGTTTCTTATGCAGATAAACTCATTTACTGGAATTCTTGCAGATTTTTGCAGTGGATTTTTTCTACATAATTATCCATATAATATATAATAATAGGTAAGTATATAGTGAAAGCCATTTAATTTCTTAAGGGATGAAGATTTTTTTTCTCTGCACAGAAGGTGTATTAGTAACCACAGCTGTTTGCTCTTGTGATCCGATATGGTATTTCATGCATGTGTTCTGGATTTTGAAGAGTTTTTTTTTATATTATTATTGTTTTGTTTTGAAGACTGAGGGCTACTAAAGGTAGCAAAGATCTCCTGGAATATCCAGCAGGACAGTTACTTTATCACTGTATGTTTCCAAAGGTTATTTTTGCTGTGACTCCATATGACTGAAGTGCTTGTCACTTTGAACTGCTTCCACAGAGGTCGCATTTTGTTGCTTAACAGGACTCATTCTGAAAACACTGCCTGACATTTCTTCTGCACATTTCTTTTCAGTCTAGGAGTTCTGTTTATATTCATACAGCTCCTTTGCCTTGCTGGTGCTTATTCTCTATAAATAATGGATATATGCAGTCCGGTTTTGCTGCTTCTCAGCCTTCCCTGGTCAAGCTGTCCAGATTTAACACACTTGATCTTTCTTTCCTTGTGACCGAGGCTTGGTGTCCCCTGCAGGGCTTCCAGTCACCCATGGGCACGAACACCGCGCACAGCGCAAATCTGCCTCCTTTGCTGGGCTGCTCCTTTAAATTTAGCAGAGCTGAACTGTGCTGTGCCTATAGTGACTATTTTACCACTGCCTAATACATTTTTTTCTTTCATTTAGTGAGTGTTAATTCTTGATGTGCGTCTCTTTTCATGCTCCGCTCAAAGAGAAATTAATCATTCAGTCATTTCTGTTCAGCTTGGCAAATGCTGCTCCTTTCACTCACTTGAGCAGAGCAAGCAGTGGCTATAGCAGAGTGATATGGTAAGTCTTGTCAGATCTGGGTCACGTAAAACCGGATTTATCTGCCTGTCCGGGACCGTGGTGGCTGCTGCATGTGCAGGGCTGTGGCCAGGTGGATGTTGTTGCACACTCCTGGCCACTGCATTGTCCACACTCGGGTCTTCTTTGGTTTTGTTGTTGATACCTCGTCTGAACCCTTGGCCCATATACACTAGCAGGCAGCATTTCAAGTGGAATAGTAGGCTTCTGTTCCCAGTAAGGCCAAATACAGTGTTTTACTGCCTGCTTGGCGCTTCTGTCACGTGTAAACTCTTCCTCCTCTCCTCTCCGGGGAGGAGCACTGTGCCGCTTTTCTTTGCTCTTCAGATGCAGCTTTGAAAAAATAACTCCAATAATCCCCAAGGTTGAATAAGGAACCCTGCATGCTCAGAGATCAGTGTTATTCCTGGCCGATGTTCTCTGGACAGTGGCTCAGTGGCAAAGCAGTCGCTTTTGCAGCATGTTCGCTGCAACGGGCTCATTAGATGGGGCTTGTTGCCCAAGGCGGGGAAGGGGGTTTCTGCCCTGCAAGCGCTGCTGCCCTGAAAAGGGCTGTGTGCAGTGAGGGTGGCCTCTCTCCCGCGGCAAATACCAGCTGTGCTTTCAAATGCGAAGCTGCTCTTCCATTGTTTTTGACTTGCAGCTTTGGCGCTTTTTTGTTTCTGTGGGTTAGATTGTTTCTTAAGCTTAGCCACTAAGAATTTACCTGTCAAACCAATAGTTAAGCTGCTAAAAGACTTCTGCTTAACAGCCTTACTGCAGCCTGCTAAAGTCCATTCTCTCTTGCTATCATCTTCTATTCTGCTTAGGGTTTTAGGAGCTTTTAAAGCTCATGTTTTCAGAAAAGCAGCGCACACAGCAGCTAAAGGAGCTGTATATTTCATAGAATTTTTTAGTTCAGTTATTTCCACTGCTCTGGTCTTTCCAGTAACTGGAGCATAAAGAATCATGCTCTACCTTAATGCATCTGAGGGAATACTTTTAATTTACCTTTAGTTTGTTGAGAAGGAGCAATAAAAAATTGAAAACCATGATTTTTTTTCCTACAGAATAAATCCTCAAAAATTATTCTGAACGATTCATGTGAATTTTAACTAGTTAAAATTGTCTTGGATGCAGGCACAATGCCATTTGTCCTGTAACTTATTTTTGATTAAGAAATGTGTAGCCCCCTTTCCTCATGTATATTTTAGAGGGTTTTTTTAACCAGTTTGTGCTCGGAAGTTCTCACAGTCACAAAGTGCATTTCCATACGGCTGTGAACGAAACGGCACAGCCCCTCGTATTGTAATAGCAACAAAGTCTAGTCTAGAGATTTTTTCCCCTCATGCCAGTGATGAGTAGCACATCCTTGGGAGTAGCACAAACTTGTTTTTTTTGAGCTGTACTTTCTTGCCTTCAAACAGGGAGAGGGGGAAAAAAAAATCCTAATTAGTGCTGTTGAAGGCACACGGTTTTCTTGAAGCCATGGAATAAGAGAGACAAGAAATCTTTCAGCATCATCATAGCAAACCTCAGCATGGAAAACACTCATGCTGTGAGGATCTGGGATATGTTCTTCCCTGGAACGTGCAGTTCCCTGCTGAATTTTGGCTTTTGAGCATTTTTCATGTAAGTTTCTGGGGAATGGGGGCTCCTTGCAACACAACTTTGTCCACTGAAATTCTTCAAATTTTGCAGAAGCAGCAGAATCCAGAGCTACTTTTGAAGCTCTGTTTTGGATAACTTTGTACACTGAAGCATCCCTGGGATTACAGGAATCACCTGGATGGTAGGAAGTAGAAGGATGTTCAGGAAGAGGTTGTTCTTGGAGCAGAGGCAGTCAGGTCATGCGCAGTGAGAAAGGGTCTGATGTTGTCTAGGGCCTTTGGAAAGTTATGAAGGGCTATGATATGTGAAAATATTTTTATTAATTAATTAATTACTTAATTTATGTATTTATTTATTTAGGTGCTGTGGGGATGGCCTGGGTCACAGCAGCCCTTTTCCTCCCAGAAGTGGGAGGAGGGGTGACGTGCCCGGAGGCCTGGCCGCTGGGGAGGAATCCACTCAGCGCCCTGCGCAGCGGGTGCAGGGACGGCCCTGCTGCAACCTCCTTGCAGCTCCGTGGTGGCTTCTTAAAGCAAAGTGGGGATCAGGGCAGAGGCAGCCTCTTCATTAGGTGGGAAAATAAAAAAATAAAAAAATAAAAAAAGTAAAAAACACCTTAAATAATAAGAAACTATGTAGCAAGGTTGTTCCGAGGTTGTTTCAGTGTAGCAACAATGTAATAGCAGATAGAGGAAAGCTTGTTTCTCTCCTTTCTTCCTGTGAAGGTGTCTAAAAAACCCCTGACTTCCTGCAGCTTCCCCGCCATCTGCTCGGACCTTCCCAGGCTCCTGGTGTCTGCAGGGAGCAGAGGCGCTAACTTCCAGCGCAGGGGCCTAGCAGCTCCGCATATGGTGTCAAACTGCCACCTTTTAGCTTGACGCCCGGTTATAGGAAACTAGGAGCCCTGGTGACAAGTGTGCTTTATTGTAAGGGGAACGCGTTTGTTCTCCCTGCTGGGAAACTTTCCAGGCCTTCGCCAGGAGCTCTTGGCAGAGCCGACCATTGGTAATTGCTGATTTCCTTCAGGAAGCTGCTGAGGTCATGGGAAAAACATTGTGGGGCTGCAGGTTGGAGCGGGTACGTGGAGCACGGCCGTGTTTGGAGCAGGGTCACGGTGCCTCCGTGATCAGGGCAAGAGGGAGAGGGCATCACGTCCCGAATCCGCAGGGCTGGCCGTGGTTCGGGAGCCCGGGCTGGCCATGCAGAGGCCTCCGTGCTGCTCCGCAGGGAGCAGGGACCTCACTGACGGGGTTCACAAAGCAGCTCTGGAGCTGAAGGATAAGAGGGGAAACGGCTGACTTGCAAGTCACTGCACCTGATTTGAGGGGTCAGGGTGGAACGGTTAGGTGATTTAAATGGTCCAAAGTTCTGGCATCTCAGGGACAGAGCAGGAGGTGTTTCCGGCAAGCTTGGCACGTCGCAAGCTGTGGGAGGGTTGGGCTTGTTTGTTTGCTGGGAGAAGATGGGGAATTTCTTGTTTAATCCAGGATTGATTGCTGTGCTAAGTGGGGTGCCAGACATGATGGATAGCAAGTCCGATACAACACGCTGTTTTGTGCTGCCACCCTGCTTGTGATCTGATCATCTGATCCCTTTAAAACAAAGTCTGGACACAGTTTATCAATAGCTCTTATAATATGAGATTTTCTTTTTCATTACTTACAGAAATGTGATCTTTTCCTTTATTTCTGTAGCTGCACCACTGGTGCATTAAACCCATATGGTCAGAATGATTTTTATGTTCTTTATAGAAATAAATCATTTGTAAGTGATATCATGACTATATCTGTCTCCTATGACAACTGAGTCATTTGTAGCTGTGCAAAATGAGAATTGACACTAAAAGCCCAGGATGATTTAAGGCAAATGACAAAGTCGTGCTCTTGCTGTAGTAAAATACTGGATATTTTTAGAGGGAGGAAACCAGGATAAGAGCCTGGCTACACGTTTCCAATTTGTCATGAAGACCTTAAAGACACATATATAAAGTCATGTTACATGCACCTGGAAGAACAGGAATAAATACAGGGCTGTTTTTCTTTGCCTTTTTTTTTTTTCCCCTTACATGTGAACAATGCCTGCCTTTGCACTCCATATGAATATTTCTGTCTCTCTCGAGTGAGGAATCTCTGTAATGCCCATGAAAAGCTGTGGATGCCAAGAGCAGAGAAAGCGCATGAGAGGAGAGGCTCCCTGGGCACCGTGACCTCCTGTGGCCAGCACAGAGGGAAAAGAAGCCCTCCCAACGGGAAGGGCTCGTGAAGGGGAAGGAGCCTTCCCATCAGGAAGGGCTTGTACCGCATGTGCTCCCAGCTCCCTGTTGACTGCTTGTTCTCCTCTACGTGTTTGTCTCCAAGAAAACAGCATGTTAGTAAAGTTATTTCCTCTGACGGGGGCTCAGACTTCAAGTGGGACTTCAATATTTGAGCTGGCTTTTTTTTCCCTTTTTCCTTCCATACAAATATTCCTTTGCAATCTCTGTGTGCAGGAAGCAAGCAGTGTGCCTCACCAGGCTGCTTGGGTGCTGTGCATCAAAAATGCTCTTGCTTCTAAACTTGCTCTATCTTTGCTTGCTGGAACCTGTCAGTGCTGGAGTGTCACAGCAGCCCCCATCCCGCCACGGTCCCGGCATCCCTGCTCCAGGCAGCTTCTCTGCTGCTACCTGTAATCTTTTGGCTTTACTCCATCTCAGGGCAAGATATTTTGTTGTTGTGAAGCCAGCCCTGGTTTTTTGCTCCTCTCTCAAGCTGCCGCTCGCTCATACACTGCTTTTTGAGTGAGATTTGACCTTGAGCAATGACAGAGGAGGGGCAGCCACAGGGAATCAAAGAGCATTAGAAGAGCAGCCTAGAGGAAGCTCCTCAACGTAATCACCACAGCAAGAGATTTGGGGATGGGATGGGATCCTGGTGAGTATTGAGGGAAGCAGAAGCACCAAGGAGGCTGCTCCGTGACTTATAGGAGATTAGAGCAATGAGTATAATCCATGTCTTGAGCTGAGAAGCGGGAAGTCGAGGGTAGATTTACCTTCTCTGCCCTGTATTTTAGTGTGAGGGCACCCGGCCTGCAACCTGTCGGCAAACTCAGTCAGCTGAGTTGGAGCCATCCTGCTGGCTGGATTTTGGCTCCCCTCTTTCTCAGGGGTCTTTTGAACAGCAATGTGACATGAGTCAAGTTGTTCAGGAGTTTGATCCTTACTGTCTGTTCTTTTTTTTCCCTGAGCCTTTCTGGCCCCTTCTTTATAACCTGACTCTAAGGGCACCTGGGATGAGTTGACCACTAAGCCGGCTTTCTTGCAGTTTTTTCCAGGCATTGTCCCAAATTCCTTTATTCATGAATATTTATGAGGTACATGTCTCTTCTTTCTTCCTTTATTTCTGATTAGCTCATACCGTTTTGACAAATAAACTGCATTATGGAAATGCTGTTTCTTATGTACAGATTATGCCCATAAATGACACTTGCATGAACTCACAGTATGTTTTGGGTTTCACATCAGTTTAAGCAAATGCAGTTTTCCTGCTGGAATGTGACATGATCTCAGCTTAATCCCTGGAGCACCAGCTCTGCCTTGTATCCCAGAGCCGGGCCAGATGCGGTGCAGACCTGGCCCAGAAGGGTCCCTGCGTGTCCCTGGGAGGCGGCGAGTGGCAACGGAGCTGCCAAAGGCTGTGTGTGGCTGCTGTGCCTTTGGCTTTACCTGCGTGGCAGCTGTGGGAACAGCTGGTGTTTCTTTCCCCCTGTTTCTTTGCTTTCCTTTTCCAAATGTGAATCAAGCCCTAAATGTTTTATTAAATGAAATCTACTTTCCCTGGCTGAATGCATATCCTTTGTTTTATTGAAAAGAAGAAAAACTATGAAAGAAAAGTAATTATGTGAGAAAAAAGCACTATGTCTCACATAATGAATGGTGCTGCTTCTTTCAAAGCCTGGGTGCTTTGGCTGTAATTTTTCTTGTCCCTCATTCTGCATTTTGTCTGAATTGGACTGGAGAAAGGACTGAAGGTGATGGGGAAAAGTCTCCCTTGTGCAGCCAGGGGCTGAGCCAATGTAGAGAAGAGACCATCCCTCCCTGTGACATGGAGCATGGCTGCGTTTGGGTAGGGAAAGCGGGGTAGGGAGCTGGCTCTCCCGGGAAATTTGCTG
>JAUBNY010000666.1:3115536-3130133 GCA_032275445.1 Crypturellus soui | reverse complement strand
GGGGACCAGAGCCAACCGTACAGGATCCCACTATCTGCTTCCCTGCAGGTATCCTAGTTTGTCCCCAACTTGCTGGGGAGGATGAAGAACAATTTAGCAGACAGATGAGGCAGTTTCTATCCTCACTATCTGCCCTTTTCCTGCTGTCCCCTCTAGCAGAGGCAGCTGAACAGACTGGGTGCCTCCTTGCAGCCCTTCCCGCAGGACAAGGCATCCTGCGGGGAACAAGCGATCTTCAGCACAGAACACAGGCTCTTTGCGTCAAGTGTCTGTGATAGCTCAGCTAAAGAATATCCAGTAGCGAATGTGAGACAGGACTTCCCCAAGGCTTGGAGTAGTTTTACACTCTGCTTTCCCAGGAACTATGGATAGAGTGCTTGGGAACTCTGCAGAGAAAGCTCTTTTACCAGACTGGTTCTCCTCCTTTTACTGAGGGTATTTAAGCAAATATGACTGCAAAGCAGTACAGTGCCAAGATTGCCTGTGGTTGTGAAAGGGGAAGTGTGTATGGAGCGATGGTGGAGTTGGGATGTACTCAAAACATGCATCAGTGCTGTGATCTCATAAAGACTTCTGGCTGTATTTTGAGGGAGTATTTTTTCCCCTAAGAGAGGAGTTTTCTCAAAAAAAAATCATTTTCTTGCACAAGTGGTTTCCCTTTTTAACAGCTTTCAGAACAGATTCTGAAAGATAGTGGAAGGAGTGGAGAGAGAATTGGAGTATCCAATCCTGTACTAACTAGGAACAGGAATTTGACAGGCAAATACCTTAATGTGTTGGGAGTTCTTCTTGGTTACTAAATATGAACTATCTCTACCTGCATATTGCACATTTAGTATAATCAGTTTAGTCCTGCTATGTTATAGCAGGATCTTCTCAACTGAATCTTTGCCCAAGTGTCTGCTTTCTGTCTAATAGTTTTCCTGTGCCCATTGACTGTAACAGAAGATTTCACGACAGGCTCCTGTCATCGTTGCTAGGACTAGGCTGCTAAATGTGCCACGTAAAGACACCTCTGTGATCCCAGAGAACTCTTAAACTGTCCCTAGCAGGTGATAGTGGGCTATAAATTTCACTGGTGCTGTTTAACTTTTGCTGCACACTGCAGAACTGGGAGATTATTTAGTTCTTTTGTTTTACGATATAGATATTATTCTGAGTGGATCTGGCTACGATCAGTGGAAGTAGACACAAATATTTTTATCTGCTTTTCCTCATTTTGTGCTTTTTTATATATTTATAGACATAACCCATGGTAGTTAGCATAACCAGATACCAGCAATAAGAGCTTGAAAAGAGCAGGCTCTAGATTTGTTTCCCCGCCAAGGACGCCTGTCGCAGCCCCAGGACTGAGCGCAGGGAGCAGCTGCAGCACAGCCTGGCTCGGGCTGGGAACTCTGCGGTGCTTCCCGGCGTCCAAGAGCCGCCATGGAGCAACCTCGCACCCCGCGGGCGGGCAAGGTCCGCCTGCTTTGCTGTGAGAAGCGCTGTGTTCAGCAAACGGGTGTTTCATCAGAAATATCTCTCTTCCATGTTTTGGATAAGCCTATTTAAATACATGGATACCTGATATGTGTATTATGGTCACGTTGTTATGACAGCCAAGAAAATAAGATGTTTCACTGCGTACTAATAAGACTAGTGGGAGGCTAATGTAAAACTAAGGCTAAACTCAAGGTGCGTGAGCCTTCAAGCATAGGTAGAGGGACAAGCACTGGGGGTGCTGTGAGAGAACTGAGCGTTTGGAGTCAGAAAACTTCCGAGGTTTTCAAGTTGCAGAGAGGTCTGCCCTGTAAGTTCCTGCAGCAGAGCACAGTCTGGCAGACAGAAAAACGCATATTGTCTTTTGAGAAATCCATTTAATAATTTCTGCTTCTCAGGCTGACTCCTGTGGGGTTGCACAGGGCCTTCGGAGCACAGTTGCCTCTCCTGCTCCTGGAGAGCCGGCCCCTGCACACAGTTATTTCTGCTGGAACCTGGAGTCATGGTTTGGGCCCAGTCCTGACTGCCTTAGCACGTGCAGCGCGTGTTTAAACCTGGCCCCTTGGAGCGCCTGGTCCCATGGTACAAAACGGGGAAAGGGCAAGAAGTGAGCGCAGAGGAGGGAGAAAGCAGGTGTCAATGTGCAGGCTCCTCAGAACTGCAGGAGAAAGGCTGCCACGTGAAAATATTTCCCCATTACATTTTGCTGAAGTAAACGAGAGCCCCGGTGACAGAAATTGTATAGATCTGTGTTTCTTCCTCATTATCCACTCCTCTTTCTGCCTCGAACGCTCCTAAACTGCACGGTCGGCAAAACCCCCGTTGTGCGCAGGGAGCTCGGGCCGCTAATGAACGCGGGCAGAGGGGAGCAGCTCAGCGAGGCTGTGCATGTAAATGGCATCGACAGCAGGTCAGTGACAAACATGAAAAGGAAAGCAGACGTTTCACCAGAATGATTTAGAGAGATAATTTGTGTGGTACTTTATTCCTTTCATACGCTAAAATAGAAGCTTCTGAAAATGCAAATGGGAGAAGAGGCTGCAAGGGACGGGGGAGAGAGGAGAGCCAGTGTGTGCGGGTGGTGTTTGAGCCAGTTGGTGACCGTCTCGCGGGGCAGCGATCCGTCCAGCTGGGTGCCAGCTGCCCCCGAGCTAACATAGAGAGGAGGGTAACATACAGCAAGTTTGTCACCGTCACTCGTGTCTTCCACTGTAAAACTGTCTCTGAGCCCTGTCCTCAGGATGTAGCTAGTCAGATCTTCAGCTGGTGCCGACCAGCTAACTCCATACAGGTCTGCAAGATGGGAAGCTTGATCCAGCAGACAACTTGCCCTGCGCTGTGTCCCCTCTCAGAGCGTGTTTTTAACCTCTGATTTGTCCTTCAGTGTCTGTCGGCGAGCGGGTGGTTTCTGGGATTGCCTCCTGCACTGTGTTTTATACTCCGCAGTGTGCAATCATTGCAAGTACTGGATCTAAACCAACCTGTGAAGAGGGACCATGATACCAAAGGAAAGATACAGTCGGGTAAATCGGTTTCATAATGAAAGGTATTTTTAAAGGGCTGCCTAAAAAGGGTCTGTTTACAGCCACGAATCTTACTTACCTTCATCTCTGATACTGTTTTTGCTGCAAAGGGTGGCTGTTTTTCCCGAGAAGCTTATTCCTTAGTTTATAGAGGAAGAAATGTCATTGTAATATTGATTTAAAGTTTTGCAAGGTTTCCTGATTGCATGTCTATGCAAAATATTTCCCAAACAAAACCTGTGTGTTTTAGCCACTGAACAAAGTAGCTGAAGGTTGCTATTTAATGCTCCCAAATATATTAGGAGTCTCCTTGAAAACGGGAAGGTGACTGGTTCTGTGATTGTGTCTCTCTTGTATCTGTAGCATAATACAAAATTCAAAGTTGTGCTGATTAGAATCCTTAATGATCAGAATAATTGCCTGTAGCTGCCTCATACTTAATAGCCTATGTTCTGCATCAATACGCAGGTGAACTAAGTGCCTCCCTCCCTCATGCTTTGAAATGAGCGTGGGCCTTCATGCGGGAGAGGCCGAGGGCTCCCGGGAGGCACCGGCCACGCTGTGGTCAGCAGGCTTTGGCTGGGGCCCAGCCAGCACCACCGGGGCCGCTTCCCTCTGACTCCGTGAGCAGGAAGGCCCTTAACTCCACAGTGGGCTGAAGCGCGGTCAGTCCAAGAACATCTGATCTCAAATTCCAGCACCCTCTGGAAGTCCCAAGCCTCTCCCACACACATTCAAGAAGCCTCTTTCCTCTCTCCTTCAGGCAGACCCTGTTTCATAAAATATCTCTGGATTTCAACTCCTTTTTTATTCCCTATGCAGTATCAGTTTCTAGGGAAACAGTCCTGAGGGATGGATCGGTCCCTTAGCACTACAGAGACTGATCTCTGTAGTGCCTGAGCGGTGCTGTATCAGGAAAACCTTCTCTATGCCAGGGCAAATGCGCTGAATAGCTGCTTCCCACCAAACCGGGGTAAGTCAGCTCAGAAAGTCCCAGGTCTCAAACTGCTTGAAACACTTCCAGGAAGGATCCAGTGTGCATCTCCTGTTCATTTAATAGTCCCATTTGGTTGCTTTTAAAGATGAGGTTTTGACCAAGTTGTGCCAATATGGGCACTCTCTGGTCTTCTCAGTTGATTTTTAGGAACAAGGTTTAGGAAATTGGCTGGGGGATGGATGCTTATTGAGAGGCTAAAAGAAACTTTGAGAATCTCATTTATGGAGACGGTCACACAGACTCCCCTAGGACCCCCGGGCTGCAAGGCACAATTATCTGACCATACATTTTGTGGTTCCTCAGCATGCCTTTTAGCAAGGACTAAAATCAACCGTCTTCATTACAATATGCTGCCTATATTTAAACATCATTAAAGACTTCTAGAGCCCAAATGTTACTTGTTAAAAATGACATGGATTCAGGGACTTCAAGAGATTTCTGCTGAGTTATGTGAATTGCAAATCTGATATTACTATAAAAAAAATCATGTAAAATTTGCTGTATGCCAGTTAGCAGCTTGTTCTGTCCTCTGATGAATTGCACAGTGGGTGAGGGAATCCAGCATGTACATATTGTTGAAATGGCAACTGTTATGAGTGATCAAAGTCTCAGTACTAACAGAAATCATCTAATCTTATCTAATCTTTTCCTAATCCTGGAGTATAAATAAGGAGATACAACAGAAGAACAAATATAAGATGAAGAGCATGTTAATACATGTGCAAGAACATCCAAAATATCTTTTTCCTTTTTTTTTGTAAAAGGATTGCAATTCTTGAGCACATCTAAAATGACCTTTTTTTATTTTTTTATTTCATGACTATTCAGTGTTTTTTTAAAAAAGAAACGTTGAAGAGAAATATGCACAAGCGAATAAGATAAACTTCTCATACATAACTGAGCATTATATCTGTTAATAATGAATGAAAGCTGAAAGTAGGCTGTATCTGTTATGCAGATGGGATAGTTTAGCCATTTTATTAAAAGTCAAAATGTGTGAATAACAAATATATGCTGAGACAATCTTGCAAAGGATATTAAAAATCCTTGTGAATGTTTCTTGCATGAGAAAACTTCAAAAAATGCTTTCACCTTGGGCAATAATGACAGATTAACTTTAAAGTAACAGGTATCTGAGGGAAAGATCTGATATCGCATATGAAGAAAGTGAATAGGAGACGAGGTGAATAGAGAAGAGGTGAATGGGAGGAGGTGATTAGGGGATTATTTACTGTTTCTCACAATACCCTGGACAAAGAGATGAACAATGATATGATCGGGTATCATCATAAAAGGAAGTACTTTTTATACACACAATATAATTAAATCTTGGAGCTCATTGCCATATGAGATGTACTGTATAACGGGTTCAGAAAAGGAATGATTAGCAATTGGCAGCCTTCAATCCTCACGGTCCAGTGCAGAAATGTTTTCTTCAGTGGACTGCAAAGCCTCCAAGGGCCGAGCAGGAGAAGGATCACATTTTAATTGCCTCTGTTTGGCTGCCGCTGCCTTGCGGGATGAATTTGGAGAGCTTGGCTTTGCATTTCCATGGTTTTTGCCCTGCTTTTCCGGCCTTGGCTGTTCAGGTAAACAAGGTTTGTCTGTTCCCCGCGCTGCCTGGAGCCACGTGCCTGCACTGAGAAGGCTTCTCTCAGCCTTCAGCACAGGGCATGCGGCTCGGAACCCGGGCTGAGCAGCTGGCAGTGTTGAGTGTGCTCACTAACATCCACCCAAAAACACCCCCGATACCTGCCCAGAGGTGGCAGCCTCTCCGGGAGAGCCCTGCTGCCTCTGGGTGCAGTGCCTGTACGGCGCCCCTTGCCTTGGTTGCAGCCTGTGCACACTTCTTTAATGTCATAAGTGATAAGAATTAAGGCTAACTGACATTTTTAAAGACAAGGTTGCTCTTTTTCTTCCTGCCCATTTTCTTGATTTCCCCATCCAAGGAGCAGCTTTCTATCAGGCTTTGTGGAAACCTTACTCAGTTTCTATCCTGAGAATTAGACTAAATGCAAATGAAGAGATCTCCATGGAATTATCATATTTTTAATCCCATAAGCTAATGCAAAAGATAGCTATGCAGCTGATGCTATTTTTAGGGACACAGCCTAAAATTCTGTAAATTTTTAGAGATGTTATCAAACATCAGAGGACTTTTACAAATCACACTATTAAGCATATCCATTTCTCGGCACATTCATGTGACTAATTCTGATGAATTCTCTCATTAGCAGCCATGGAATTTTTTTTAGCTGTATCGCCCTGACCCATGTGGTTTGCGGATGGTTTTGTGGTATTTCAGTCTATCTTAGTGTCTTCTTTGCTGCTTCAGAGACATCGAGAGACTCCCAACACATTTTTCCCCAGGTTGCTGGAGAGAACCTAGCTGGGCTGCTGCCAGTGCCATGCGGTGGGATATGCTCTTCAGGGCCATAAGCAAGGGCCACTGCTCACTGTGTGGCCACGTGTGACACTGGGGATATGTAGGATATGTCGAATAGAGGGTTTTCCTCCTCCTCACACAGAGTGCGTGGTCTGGCTTAGTTAGATGTGCCTCTGCTCTGCAATAGAGGGCAATATTCCTGTGTTTCTCTGATTGCTTCTCACCCATTTTTGAGGCTACAGTGGTTTGCCCTGGGAGGGAGCGTCCCCGTGACCGTGGAGCCCACCGAGGGCTCCAGCACAGGGATGCGCTGTGAGGGCTCCGCCACAAGGGACATTGAGGGACATCTTTAATGCTCATGTTAGTGTCTAAGGGATCTTCCCACACTTAGTGTGTAACTCCAAATATTAATGTGAGCAGTAATTCTGCTTTGGAAGCCCTGAACCTTGAAGGTGTGGGGAGGGGAGGGAGAGGTTCCTGCTGTTTAAAGTGAACTCACTGGCAAGCCTGAATGTAGGAATAGAAATCCTGAATCTTCACAGCCTTAGAATTTCAGTCTGGTGGTGCAAGTTGTCGTTTTAGACTGCTTTCTAATTTGTTGTTTCTTGAGAGTGGCAGAACTTGAATCTTTTGGGGAGATTAGCAAGAAGACCATTTTTATGCTCTCTGCTTTGATTCTGTAAATGCAGTGGCGTTTTTCCTGAAGCTCGGCTAGACTGAGAGAGATCAGCCTGACACCAGCAGGACTCCTCTGTTCTCCTGGCTAGTACTGATCTTGGGTTTCTATACAGAAAATGAAAGAAGCTCCAAGCAAACATTAGGAATTTAACCAAGTATCATCTTATGGTGGAACTATGACCTCATATTTATGTAGGTTGGAGTGGGCTAGTAGGAAAATGCAAGGAGATTTTTCCTCAGAGTGTGACTGAGATTGGACACTGGGATAAATATTCCAGAAAGGGCTCAGGGAGGGATACGAGATGTGGATGGGAGCTGCAAGCAAACCTGGTTGGAAATGCTGAGAACAGCCTGCAGGGAACATGTTCTTGCAGCATGGGGTCTCTGCTGGTCCTCTCGCTTGGCCTTTTTATAGTGTGAGGGGAGTAGAGCTGGAGAAAGAGGGAAAGTCTGCTGGGGAAATAGGTGTTCCAGGGAGCTGCATGTTATTTATATTTTGTGTCTCTATAATACCCCCAGGTATGCATACACCCGTGTTTCGTACACAAGTACGCAACTTGAATGCTATTAATATTGAGTGCTGATGGTAGTAAAAACTCTTATTGCCCAGTGTTAAAAGTAGCATGTTAATCCCTTTCTTTTGGCCATTCTCCTGTCTTGGTAATCATTCTACACTTGTGTAAAGTAGTCCCATAATTTCTTCCCGTGTGTCGTACTGTTATGAATTTCTTCCCTGTTATGTCGTACTCCTGCCCAACTGGCTGTGCAGTATCTGCACGAAGCACCTTGCAGGCAGATCGGCCGCTTGGTGGGTGGCTGCCCGGGACCTGCTCAGGGTTATGGGGACAGTGTGCGCTCGGGAGAAGGGGCCGGCTGAGCCCCTTGGCTCCCTCGAGATCCTGAATTCAGGTCTAAGTCTGAGCTTTTTGTAAATTCTGCTGTTACTGAGATCAGTTTCTATTCTCATGCAGGAATTCAGATCTTAAATATCACTCCCATAAAATCTCCGCAGTCTCAAAAATGATCTATACATTTAAGAAATTAATTTGCACGGAAGCAATTTTGAAATGGTGCCCATAGCTCCTTTTAAAGCAATGTCCTTATCAATGCTAGGCAAACTGAGACTATGTTGCATCTTCATTAACAAATGGATATGAAAATGAGCACTAACATTTTCCAGGACAGAATTACATTTGATGTTTTTTGATGCCTCTTTTGTATATAGATTTGTTATGATGGGCCATTAAGGATAGAAAGACTGAGACTGTAGCTATTAATGGCAGGTAGTATTGAAAACAGTGAGGAGGGTAGGAGTGTGACTTGCCTCATTCTCCTCGCTTTGACCATCTTCATGTATAGGACCTCCTTCACGTCTGAAAGCTGAATTCGTACCAGTCATTGCTAATGAAATGGGCCAGAGCCAGCAGGAGCTGTTAGAGTCTCTGCATGTGCAGTTGCAACGCTTCTCCCTCAAAGACTGAGCACCTTAGCACTTATCACCAGACTAAACACAGCTCTGAGGCCCTGCAAGCTGCTATCCTGTGTCCAGCTTGCTCACCAGCACTGCTGAATCCTCCCGACCATTTAAACTTTTCCTGGATATATTTTTCATAAGAGATGGTTATGTAATGGCTTAAGTTTTTAATTCCTTCTTGGCTTCAAAAAATATGACACTTCAAAATAGCAATTAAGAACTTCAAACCAAACTCATGAGTCATGTTCAAATCCTATTAGTTTAGTATGGCACTCTGATTTCCAGATTGAAAGTCGTACAATTTCTTGCATTCTCCATTTAATTTAGAATGGTGTGAGATGCCAGAGCTTTTTATTATAAAGAAGCTAATAGCATGGGGCTATAAATAGTAGATATTATAGTCTACCCTGCTGCAAAATCCTGTTGATCTGGTTTCATCTCAGACTTGCAAAATAAAATGTGGTGAGTTTATTTAGCTCATTTAGAATATTATCACTTACTAACTTCTGTAGATATTCTTTTGAGAAGGTGATAAATATGAGAATGGAGACAAACTGTTTGCTGAGAGCAGGTAAAACAAAGATACTACAGAACTGTACTGAAGATTCTGTACAGTTTAGTATTTCTCTTTTTCTGCAGAATACCATAATTCCCCTTTGCTATACTGTCACCATAATAAAACTTTTCTCAGCTGTCTTGTAGAAAGACAATGCGAGATATAGTGTAATGTGCCCAGTACAGTGTAATGTGCAGGGAGCTGAAGGCATGGTTGTTAACTTTGTAGACCAGTGTGAAACTCTAAACTCCTGCAATTTTGAACAGATGAGAATTTCTCCTTTCATTTTATACTAGAGTAAATTTCTAGCCTCAGAGAGACATATGAAGTCCTGAAAACATGACTCAACAGAATCCAAAAAGTCTACATCAAAAACAAGTAAGATGATGAAATACTGCCTTTTTTTTTTAAGCACTTTTGAATTTAATGCTAAAATTGTAATTTTATTGAGAAATTGGGATTGGACAGTCTTTTAATTATGAATTTTCTGGGCTAAGGACACAGATAAATTTCATCTTTGCTTTGATCACTGTAGTGATTCCTCATTTACACCATGATGAGCTTTGTCCCTCCCTCTGCCTTGTTTTGATGAGAGTCTAGTTTAAATCTCTTTGGCCATTTGTCCCTGCAACCAGGTTGGTGTTGCGGGGCAAAATGCCTTCTGCACTAGCAAAAACCACTCATGGCAGTGTGTTTGCCCTCAGCTGCTTTCGTTTTTGCATGGCAGTAAAAACTCCTGGTGTATGGAGCGGCTCTAACATTATAAAAACTACATATTTACAACATGGTAACTTTATGGTGACAAGGATGCAGAATGCAAGGAGTGGTTTGTACACAATGTAAATCCACCATTTGGAAAATGAAAATGCCCCAAGCCCCTCACCATCAAGTGCTTGTTTAATCCTGTGGATTGCTTCAAATTACAATAAAACAGAGAATGACTCTCAGTTCCCACATTTCCCATAAATTGTTTTCATTCCCTCATCTCCTTGTATGGCACTACTCATAGTAGCTATTTTATATCTAGCAACTCAGTAGAGAATGTGATTTTCATGTTTCTTTGACAAATTATTTTTGCTTGAACCCATAAAAACACTCTTACGAAGTTGTAGATAGGTTGGCCGTATGACACTACTAAGGAGTGGATGGTTCTTTAATATGTTCCCCAGGAAAAAAATACCTTCCTCCAGCAGTGGCTGAGGGACCACATGAAACATGGAGATCACCCAGTCCCTGGTTGTTCTGTCTGCTCATACTTTGCAGAAGAACTTCTGCCTAGAAACTTTCCTAGCCTTGGTTAGCTCTCTTCCAGCTGCTGATTTAATGGGAAGTATCTATATAATATCTAGGACCCTGATCCCAGAGAAGACTTTTCCATATGATTAATGAAATTCTGATGACTAGATCCGTGGAAGGCATTGGAATTTGTTATGACTTTTGTGCATGGCCTGAATGAGGACATCTGAGTCGCGCTGGTTTTCCGGAAGCCAGCAAACATTTAATTACTCTGCGCAATCTTCATGCTCACATCTACTTTTTCTAAACTCAGAACTGGTGCTCTTGCCAGTGGGATGACCGAGTGTAACTGTGGTTGCTTCCTTAGTGGCTAAAGTTATCACCTCTAAAATCTAGACTCACTATTGAAAAACTGTGTCACAAAATAAGCTTTTAGGCACAAGAAGAAGCTAGGGCTGCTTGACTTGAAAAGTCTCAAAGCGAAATATCAGAACAGCACAGCTGAGGTGCCCGCAGATGAATGTGAATGATAGAGAAGCCCTTCTGCAGACAGGCTTTCGGGCTGGATAGTCTCCCCAGCTCCTGCACTTCATTCTCTTAGCTTATCCCTGACATTTTAACCAGTCCTTCCCAGAGTCCATCTGGTGGCCCATCTGTCTTCAGTGCGTAGAGTTTGCTCTGTGACAAATGACATAGAGACTATTAAAGAATAGCAATTAGTTAGAACATTAAACATAAAGGTTAGGTAAATTCTATACTTCTGTTAAAAGCTGTGTTTCATTAAGGCAGGAAGAATTTGGCAAATCAGACAGTAAAAGTATATTTCATATCACTGATCAAGAAATATTTAGGTCAGATGAATTACTGTGCCTGATTTATACACATGCACACACGCGTCTTTGGAATAACAGATGTTGGCTGTACAGTGTTTTGGTTTTGCAGAACATTTTCAGTACAGTAGTCTTCATTATAAAGGTCAGATTTGCATGCAAAGGAAAATACTCAGTTGATTCATCAACCAAATATTTTGTCATTCACTACACAGAAACGTATAGAGCTCGTGTAAAACAGCATGGCAGATTTCCTGTACAACTGCAGATTGAGCTTAAACCTCGCTGTGCTGCTTGTGCTTCTAGAGAGTCTCCTCGCTGCTGCCCATGGGGCCGCCGAGCAAGTCGTGCGAGGCCGACGGAGGAAGGGCTGAGCGACCGGCGGCGGCGTGAGCCGGAGCCCTCGCCGCGGGAGCAGGAGGCATGCAGGTGATAGCAGCGTTACTGTGAGCACGGGCGACCTGGCTGTCGCCACTGTGTTTAGAATGTCTCTGTTTTAGCCACGGATAAGCAAAATGTTCGTATGCAGGTAAGTTAATAACTCTCTGTGTACGGCAGCGACGCACTAAAGGCTGGAGGTGGATGGTCCCAGGCCACCACTTGCCCTGAAAAATTGCCCCCTCATAACTTTCCAGTATGAAATATCAAGCTAACAAACTCAGTTCACGCCAAAGTAGGATGTGTCAGTGCTCTGGCTTTCTTGGACATGCAGAGCTTTGCAGGTTGTACTTTTCAGCCTGTGTTGTCAAAAAGACTTGGAAATAGAAAGCACTGTACGCTGCGTAGCACCTGCTGAGGTCGGTTTTGTGCAAGGACATGCCTTGAATAAAATGAGTGGGTGCTGGGTGTGCTCCAAATATCACACTTATAATCGAGTCCCAATCGAGTTTGAAAGGGAAAGGGTATTTAAGAGCTGTTTTCATAGTCAGTGCAGCAAACATTTGGGCTGCTTCTGAACGGCACAGACCCAGCAATGCTGGAGGAGTCAGCCTGGCTGCTGCCCACGACTGGACCAGAGCCCTGGCGAGGAGACAGGTAATGTAGAAGGTGGAAGGAGGAAGTCTGGCCGTGATGAGAAATACCTGGTGGCTTTCAGCAAGAGTTAGCTGCAGGGCTGAGCAGCAAGTGTGTGTCCCGACTGGTAGTGAGGAGAAGAGGCTGAGTGGAAGGCCAACAAAATTTCCAAATGATGCAAAATTAATTAAGTTAATGCAGGCCAGATATCGAGAGAAACTTAAAACATGTTAATTGAGCTGACAGAATGATGGTGATTGAAAATCAGTGCAGATAGATAGAACGAAACTGGCTGTACTGTTGGCAAATTGCACAATTTTAAATATTTCATATTGTAAGACTATCAAAACACATTTCTATGCTGCAAAATGTCTACTAGCAGTAATATCTGTACTTCGTGGGGTATAACGGACACAGAATAAATGCTCACACGCTGCGAGACTAGTGACAAATATTACAGCAGGGAACTTTACTAGGTTTGATTTTTTTTCTTTCCTGTCCTGCAATATTGGAAGGAAGTGTAAAATCAGCCTTCTTCATTGCAAAGATGGCCTCCTGCTATTCGTATGTGAAACCATCCCTGTCTTAATTTGCCTTGTGAGTTTGTAAAATGCGTAAGTGCTCTCAAATTCTTTAGGATAAATGGCATTCTTGACACATTATTACAGTCCACCAGACTGAGGCAAAAAAACATAATAATCTTTAATAATTTTCAATAGTAATAAAATTACTTTTACTCTAAATTACAAAATTGAAATATTAATGGGGCTGGTGTAATTACTTATCGTATGTGGCTTTTGTAAATCCTGTCCAAAACATGCAAAGTGATTTGCTAGTTCCAACAAAAACTATTAAAGCCTTCATACTTTTAAGTATATAGTGAGCAATATGACTGTATAAGTAGTGGTAGGACATTTTACCCCTTTATTCAGTTTCTACGGATGATAGGAGACATAGCATTTGTTTTCCTTTTGTTGATTTTTTTAACAATGCAATGCAGAGTGCCTAAATGTTGCACTTAATTTATTTTTCTGCTTGAATGATGAATGCCAATTTGTCTTGAGGCAACAATTTCACTATTCTACCAGCTAGTGTTCCTCTCTCAGCAATAAAATGCAGTAGCATCAGGAAAAAATACCACTTTTGCAAGGAAAGTTTAGAATAAATCTTGAAAGTATAAAGCAGCTCTAATCACATCTGCGTCTTTTTGGGAAAATCATGAGCAGTGCGTACAATTTATGAATGAGTTTTTTTAGAAGATATTACTGCTCCTGAGATAGAGTCTCTGGAAATAGCAAATGAGCCTATGTGGTTGTCAGTCCTCAGGGCCTAGGCAAAGCAAATTCATGCTCCGTGTTGACCCCCTGCAGCCGTATGCAGTCTAGTTTTAATTCCTGGCCTCTGGCGTCATTAGGTGCCTCTGGCCCTAGCAATGCAGTCCTGTGGGTTTCAGGCACTCAGCTGGGCTTGAGCAGGTGAGATGTAACCCTGCTCTCCCATCCCTTAGCCCTGCAAGATGGACTGGCCTGTTCTGGAGAAGGCTTGTGGCTGCGGTGGTGCTTGCAGCTGCGTGGGCCTGCGCTGTTCCCAGAGGCTGGAGCAGGAGCTGCAGTGCTGCTGCCACGTAGCTTCTGCTCAGGTGGACAAGGAGATGCTCGGAATCGGCATCAGGCTCTCCATAAATCAAGGTCCCCTGTGTGTGGTTCCAAACCAGCCATTGCGGAGCTGTTAGGTTTTTGTTCCACTTAATTGTTACGCTTGATATTGAGGAGGTCAGTACCACACTGTGCTTTATTTTTTTATTCATTGCCAACGAGCAGGGCCAACTGCTAGGCCTCGAGGATAAAGTCCTCCTTTCAGCCGCAGAGCAGAGAACTGCTTGTGAAATGGCATCCAGGCTCTGTCCTGACCCGCAAGGAGTGGAGGGAACCCAAAGCCGCCATCAAAGCCACCGAGGGCACGCGGCAGCGCTGCCTCCTGCCCACAGGCCGCCCGCCCCGCCGGAGGCTGCGGCTCCCATCCGCCCTTCTGCAGCCGCCGCTTCGTCCCTGGGATGTGCTGGGAATTCTGGATTTGCATTTGCTTGTTTTCCAGAGGAAAGAATAAGCATGTTCTTTTCTCCAAAATATGGTTTTGGAACAATGAAACTCTGCTTTAATGCACTTGAAACATATAATTTCTCTGAGGTTTAGTGCTTCCGATTAACGAGTGGGAAACTAGAAGCACTTTTTTCCTCTACCAGCTCAGTTTATGTAGGAAACACTTCAGCAGTTGGTGGTTCAGTGGCATCAGTATTTTGGTGCTGCGTAGGGGGGAGTCGGGACTGGTGTTCAAACAGCAGCTATTCTTGGCCATTGCAGCGCTGAGGTAGATTAGAGCTGACAAAATAAAGACGAGAGGCCGCAGGCTGCTGCATTGCCC
>JAUBNY010000666.1:3085085-3107550 GCA_032275445.1 Crypturellus soui | reverse complement strand
GGCAGATACAGGTCAGGTCAGGTTTGCATGCACTTCATGTCACTGCATAACCCTAATAAGCCCTGCAAGAGATTCTGGACCCAACGAAATCAATCCATTAGACATCAGATTACATAATCGTACTGACTTACGGTCGTTGTCTTACTCTTGGCTTTCTTAAGTACACTTCTTTTTGGTGTAGGTATGTCTTAAAAATGATTTCTTGCTGCATGGTTCAAATACGTGTTGGCTAGTTCTTTCATCAGCCATGAGCAACAAGAAATTGGAGGGGAGGAGACTTAACTGTCTCATGGCACAGACCATACACAAGTTACTGTGCGCTCACATGAAACAGATGGAGGTTGGGGAAGGTGAGGGTTGCAACTTTACAAAGTTAAGTAGGTGCTTAGGAAAGGTCGTCTTTGCTTTTCATTCAGAATGAGACAGATTTCTTAAGACATGTTAGTATTTCAAGGTTCAGGTGGGAGATATAGGTGCTGTATATTAGATATAAGGCCTAGGACTGGGACTAGAAGGCTTACCAGGAGTAAGAATAAATTAGAGGCAATGGGCAGAATTCAGCTAATTAGACTTTATGATGTTATAAGAGATGCTTTGTGCTATTAAGAGGTATCAGACTACATTGTGTTAAACCATATTGTATACTTAATTTGGGTCCAGGATTTTGGCCCAGTAGTTTCTCGGTTGTCAAGGATGAAATTCAGCTGGTTAAACTGAAAACTTGACTGCTTCAGGAGACCAGGAAATGATCACTCAAACTGCTGGACATTTAACTCCTTGAAATAAGAAGGCATCAAAGACCTGATGTCATACAGGTAATTACAGAGCACTGAGCACTTCACTTATGTGAAGTTTAGACTAAAAAGAAAAGCTAGATGTTTTAATACTCTGCTTTCTACATAGGCTGTAGATCTTGCATGCAAATGATGGTACAGTAAAAGCCAGAAAAACAAACCCAAGCAGAACTTAAGATAAATCCCTGAAGTTCACAAGGCAGTCAAAAACTGTGCTGGACAGCTGAAAAACAGTGACAACCTCCTGTGAGTTGTCAGAAAGCTGACATTTTCACCATTGCTGTTGGTGTCAGATCAACAAGCTGATGCTGCTCATACTATAAAAGTAGTCAGTGGTTGGAAAAATAGAACATTGCCACAAATTCTGCAGAAACAAACAGTTTTATCTCTTTTCATTATTACTATTTGCCAGATTTTCTTATGAAGAGAGAAGAACTGAATGAAAAGAGAAAAAATGCAGACCACATTTCCAGTGTCCAATTGGGTTATGTCATCCGTGGAAAATGCAACCACCAAATTCTTTTTCCTCACTCATTGCTCCAGCTAGTTTCCTCCCACACATCATCAGTTCTTTTTATAGCTTTTACTAGTCCAGCGTCTCCTTTAACAATGTCAGATGCTAAATACATACAAATGAATATTAATGCTCTTGTGTCTTTTGTGTAATTCTCCTAACTTAGACTTAGCAGAATTAAATTTTTCTCGCTCTGCTTATACTATATTGGAAGGCAAAAGACAACATTTTTTATAGACTGTAACAAACAATAGCTTAGAAACACAACATAGATGAGACAGGTTACTTGGTGTACAGGTTGAGCAAATTAATGTTTGCAAATAGAAGACGATCCTGTAGGAAAACTCCCTCTGAAATGTCTACAAAACTGTGGTACTTTACACACCAGAATTAACTCTGCAAAGTAGGTAGCTAGATGACATCCTAATTCCTTTTCCCCATACAGGAAAGAAAGAGAAAATCCTTGAATAATTCTGTATCACTTCAGGCTTTATAGACATAGCAATATGCAAAATATGTCAATGCATTCCTGACACAATTTTGACTCAGTAAAGGGGAAAAAAAATCCATCAAATGAATGCATAATTACCAGCAATAAAAATATCTTACGTCATTTGTTTTCTAAGCATTTGAAAGCATTTGTTTAGTATTTTTTATTTTATTGACATATGAAAAAAATACATTGTTCATTTGTGCTCACAGTATAGTTCAAATAGCGAGACTGATTGTCTTATTTGACCTGTTGTATAGGGGCAGTGCTGGGCTGTGAATTTCTGATTATATTATCTGCCCTCCACAGTGGATCTAAAGAACAAGAGCTTGCAGCTTATGCTGGAAAAAAGTGATGGCCACAGGAGAAAAGAGAGGATTGTAGTTCAGTGAAATCTTGGAAAACATTTTCCGAACTGTAGTTTTTTTTCATATTTTGACCAAAACAGAAAAGAAAAGGTTGCTTGTGTGAACTGTATTCTACTTTCCTTGCCCATCCTAGTCATGATTCACATGATTAAAGCTCCATCCCCAACTCATGATATTACACAAAAACAATCCTACTTGGTTTTGGTTTGTGCCATGAGAGTGTTGGTCCTCTGCTGCTCCCCGTCCATTTCAGCTGGAAACACTTCATTTGATTTACATGATTTTCATTTTGGTTAGCTTAAATGAGGGACAGTTTTGAGCTGTAGATGCACACTAACTCCACAAACTACTACAGCAGTTGAGTACTTTTTCCTTCATCTGAACTGCTGTATGTTCCCTCCTCGCGGATCAGGACGAGTGAGCCCTGCCTGCCCCACTTGTGTGTGAACGGCAGAGGCCTAGCTCACATCCTGCGTGTCATGACACGTATTTGCTGCACTTTGGCTGCATGAAAAGGGACAATTCCTTCTGACTTCACTGATAATATGAAGGTATGTGAAAAAATAATTTGATTCATTCTTTTATTTGCACTTGAATTCAGGCTGCAGTTCACCCTTTCGGATCAAAGCAAGAACTCTTGAACACATTCATGGGCTTCCCAGAGTGCATCCTGAGTACCAGATTAGGCAGGTATACGATCAAGCTTATTCAGGAAAGCAGTATTATTTTACGCCATTAGATTATTTTAAAAGCATTCTAATAAGGGAGTGCGGAGGCAAGAACATTCAATTATCCTGATTAAAAACTTTCCTGTAGTTATCATTTGAAATGTGTGTACAGAAGGCGTTTCTTTTGTCACCATTTATGTAGCCAGCAGATTCCTCCTCTCCTCCATGTAGATGTATGTACTGAGAGAGCTCAAGATCTCCACCTGGGCTGGAGTCAAAGCAGAAACCTTGGTTGGGATCAGCAGCCTGTGGAAGCCGCTGCTGCTGCCCACTCTGTTCCTGGGCTCTGTCTGCGGGTGCAGCGTGTGGGGACACCCAGGCACTGGTATCTTTTCCTTTTCACCTGCTTGCCTGAGGGCGTCACAGCCAAGTTATTCGTTTTTTTCTTTTAAGAAATGAAAATAAGCCTTTCCACTATGTGAATTCTTTACTCTTCCTAACAATACCCATCAGGTACGGTATCCTGGTTACAGAAGATGCTTTATTGAAGCGCCTTCCTGGAATCTAGGATATAGAAAACCACTGAAATACATAAATTCTTCTCCTTTTAAGATGGAGTCAGACCCAACCTTAAGTATGGTCTTCATTTAACCTTTATTTTGGTTTGATATAGGATAATTGATGATACTATTAATCCAATCACTCATATTCTTCTCTCCTTTTGTTCTCATTTGTGCCTGCTCATTTGAAAGTGGCAGGTTCTATCATGAGCAGCTTAACAAAGATACATGAGTGTTTTCCAGGGATGGAGACACTTTCTTTCACATATTTTAAGGTACAATAAATCATTAATTTTGCTGAAAGAACTGATACTTGTTTCATCTAAGCTTAGTTGAAGACCTGAATGTGGGCAGAAATTTTAAGAACCCTAATGTATACATTAATTAAGAATCATGCTTGTCCCGATGACAGGGTGTTACCAGAGCCCTGGTGTGCAGCAAACTGGAATGCGGGTATTAGAGCTCACCACCTAAAACTGGAGAACAGTCATGATTCACATGACTAAAGCTCCATCAGGATCCCTAACTCATGATATTACACAAAGCTTTAAATTCATATGTGCTTTTAAATTCATTGTCACCAACAAATTTTAGTTTTTAGACATGAATTACTAATAGTGCAAGTTCTCCACCTTTTCAAATTATCTGAGAGCTCAATATGAAAGTAATAATGAAGTTTAGTGGCAAGTTCTTGAAAACTTTTATTGCAGATAAGTAACTCATCACAATATTACTCTGTTTTTGATGTTTTGTAGCTTTACTCATAGAGTTTGTTAATACAATATCTCCTCTGAAAAAAAAAAGGCCATTCATCTTGCCATGAACTGGTCATCCTTTGGCCCTGAAATGGACTTCAGAGTAGTGCATGGCTGTGCTGCATTTTCACTCTGAAACGGATTTGGTAAGAAGGGAAGAGCGCATTCGGATAGATGCATTTCATTAAATGTCCAATTATATTCATAGCTGGAGCTGTAGTGATTCTTCCATGACCCTTAATTGAGAAGTTGCTCTGCCAGTAATTATAATTGCTTCTTAAACTAACCTAATAGTGCAATTTCAGCCCATAGAGAGGTACTTAAACTTCAGATTCAGGTAGCTCTTTCTAATTCAAGGCACCTCTTTTCTGGGGGCTAATTGAATCATAGAGGTTATTTCACTGCCCTCTAAAAGAGAGTTTTCTTGCTTTACCTTCCATGTTAAATGTTACTAAGCAGCAATATCTTTAGCCAAACCGGATGAATCGTCTTTTAATGCTGGCTGAAATTTTACCATTTTACTAATTTGTAACAAATGCCATTAAATTTCAAGCCTAAAATCATGTGAAAAAAAAAAAAAACAAGAAACTTTAAAAGCATGTGGTTTTAAACTGTTGAGGAATAATCTCTAATCTGTCTATGAGAATAATTCAGATTAAGATAGATTAAACCACCCAGTTGCCTGAACGTGGAATTTCCCATCTTAAGTGGGTTCAAATAAGAAGGATAAGGAAAACAGTTCAATGGCAGGATTGATACATTGAATAAAAAAAGAGGATAATACAATGCTAGGAAGCAATGCAAAATATTTAAAGCTTTGAATTTCTAGAACAAAGTCCTTGTCTGTAGATTTTGTGGATTGTAGAATCTTTGTAGATTTACAAAAATTTTTGTGAAAAATTATCTCCCAAACTGAAGCATAAAATGAAACACTGACTCTCCTGTGGTAAACTGAACTAAAGCCCACAGCCATCCTGAACTGAGAATTAAAAGTAAATAAGCTGAAAAAGACTTGTTATTTGTTCAAAAAGGGCTAAAAACTTGCTTCATGTTAAACGACAGGTAAACTCAGGTAAACTACTAAATAGAAGTTGCTTGGCTGAAAGCCTCTACAGATCCTTTGCATCTTCATTTGACCATATGAATTACATAAATGTAAAACGGATGGCAGAGAGAAAGCTGGTGCTGCTGCAGAGGAACAGGGAAATGAGCAAAGGTTTCCTAGCTGGGGGCTGAGCTTTGCAGGTGGCCAAGTGGGGGCCTGGGCATTTGGCAGCGTGAGAACCCGCATGGCATTCGAGTTATTATCTCCGTCAACCTCCCAGCCAGCTCCAAGCAACACATGCTGCATGCTAATAAACATCATATGGCTTCCCAGGCTGTGGTGGGAAGGGCGAGAGCTGCAGTCTTCTAGGCAGATAAAATGCTACTCTGACACTAGAAGGGTGCTTTAATTAAACTGTCCTGGTAAAGGCAGAGTATGGACCAAGGAAGTTCTCTTTCAGCATCTCTTGAAGGTCTCTGGCAAGAATGGCAGAAGACAGAAGGCTGTTAATGTGGGGGGAAATTCAGGATAAATGGGAAGCAGAAGGACCCTGAAATGCCTAGATACACCTGAAGTGTTGCTAACAGTGTAGTACTGACATGCAGGAAAACAGCAACATATCTTGTCAGTAAGACATTGTATAAAGTATGTCGCTTTATTGAATATGATTATTTTATGTCTTTCATTGTTTCAAAACACAAAAGCTAGCAGACCACAAAAAATCCTAAAATAAGATAGCAGACAATGTATTTTTTACTGTAACATCATGTTTGCCAGCTCCACATGTAGATGTCATTACAGGAACCATAGAAGGAGACCCAGTGCCTGGGTGGCTGCACCTTCTGGTTCACTATTCTCCAATGAGTCTTATTCTTGTGCATTTTGACTGTTGAGTTAATATTCATTGTATGCCATAAATATTAGCTAGATTCACGTGCTTTCTGTAAGAGTTAAAAAGTGCAACTGAGTTACAGTAGAAACGGTACAGAAGCAAGCATTTAAGGCATGAGAATCATAGGTCTCCATTACCTTCAGCCAGTGCAAATGAAATGTGAAGCAGGAAAAAAAAACGTATCCTTTAAGCTTCCATTTCATTTTACAACATGTTAAAAAAGCCCCGTTCTATCAGCTGAGAGAAAACTTTGCTAGGTATTTTTTTTCTGAAAATTGAGCTTGTCTGAGGTCAGCGGCTGCAGGTCCCGCTTTGGAAATGGACAGGAGCTTCCAGCTGGCCGTGCCCTGGGGTACCGCCGGGATGGGGGTGCTCAGCTGGCATCGGGCACGGCTGTTTGGCTACAGAAACATGGGTCTGGGGTGGCCTCTGTGTGTGTGTGTGTGTGTACGTGTGCGTGTAGGCACTTCAGTTCTGTGGCAAGAATGAGAGAAAGTCTTTGGGGTCTGAAACCATTCCCTGTGTAACACGGCAAAAGGGTTGTGGAAAGCATGGGCTGCTGTGGTGTAAAGCAGCTGTGCTCAGTATCTGCCCTAGCACAGCTGCATCAGTCCGGATTCAAGGATCTTTGGGCAGAGTGCAGAGGAATTATCAGCTATATGCAACTGAATAAAACCTTCTTTCACGTAACAGTGATTTTTGTCCTCATCCTTGTAGGCCTTTGTCTTCAATATTTAGCATAAAGGAAGGAGACGGTGAGGAAGCCGGAGTTTTATGCTGTTCCAGTTTGGAAAGGTTTAGTATTTAAATCTAACAAAACCTTATTTTCCACTGCTTCTCCTAACGGCAGTGAGAGGAACACAGCAGCGCTCGCAGATCAGACTGTTCTTCCACATGTACCTTATGCTTTTTTCTAGTAACTTTGATACACTGAGGCATGTCAGTCCAGATAGAAACCTCAGCTCTCTGAAAGAAGCCCATTTAGGTCAATGTGTCAAAGAAATTAAATTATTTCAGATTCCATTTATTTTCAGGGAAGACCTGCTATCAGTGAGAGAACTTCAAATTGTCATAGTTAAATAGTGCCTTTATTTAAATCTAAGATTCTCCTGTCATGGAAATATTTTTTTCAGTTTATTAAAAAAAAATGAATATGAATGCTGAAAACTATGTTAATTCCACCATTTCGTTGAGGATATAAACACAGCTGTGAGGAAATTCTAAGTGGTGGTTCCCACAGCAACTGTGGTTTCCCTATAGAACACACAATAATATCCCTATATTTTCTTTTATAGCTGAAAATGCACCGCTGTCTGTAAAAATCTGAGCTACTGCACATGCATAGGGAGTGTTTTATATTTTCTGAAGGAGCTGCATTATTGAATTTTGAGCTTCAAGAGTTTTTCATCTCTCATCTATAACCTCCCATTAAGAGGGGGTTTTATGCTGCTGTATTTCTGTAGAACATGACAACAATTCCTTTTACTGGCACTCCTTTTTGCAGTGTCTCGAATGTGAAGATCAAAGTGATTAATGGATTCCATTTCACTGCAGAAGTGCTAAAGAGAATGCTTCCTTAGCATGACTTTTGTAATCAGGTTTAATTAAAACAATTTTTTGTACTTCATAAAATGAGATTCAGATATTTATTTGAAGGTAAGTATAGTCATTTAATTAAATCATTAGCAATCACAGAGATGACATTATTAGTTCTAGCTCAGTTAACGTGTACTTTAGCTTGAGGCAAAGCCATGGGCTAAATTCAAGGCACCTATTTTTTTTTCCATTGCATTAACATAAAATTTTGTGAGTGTAGCAAATTATTATAGTAGTTTAAATCACAGTAAGCTCTAGAGAGCTTTACCCAAGACTGGAACCCAGTGTGCTGAGTATAAGAGTTTCTGAAAAAAAATGGAGCTCCTCAGGCACAGAGCTCACAGTCTAATGATGCAAATAAAGAATATGAAGGAAAACGGGCAGATTCTGCTCCCAGACCTGCTCCTGGTCATAGCATTTCTTCAGATGGGAAGATATAAGGCAGGGGTAATGTATCCTCCACCAACTCACAGCAATATCTGCTCTTAACTCTAAATTAACTGCTTTATAACCATTTAACCATTAGGATTTGTCATTACTATTAATGTGAAATGCTCTAGAGTGAGTATCTCTCTCTCAGTATAAATTTGTTGCTTCATCATTTTCATTTTCCTTGTATTTTTATGCAAGTAAAAGATTTCCCTGATTCTACTGGCATCCTCCTCGTTATTTCTGGAGCAACAGGACATTACGTTCTGAGACAAACTGGGCCAAAATGGTACCTCCAACAAAGAGCAGAAACCTCATGTCGGGTAGATGAGTAAAAGAGAAAAGGAGAGAAAATCTCTAGTCTAGCGACGTTCCAGATGTACCTTTATCCACAGAAGCCCCCGGCAGCGCTGCCCAGGGCTGCTCCATACCAGGGGGATGAATCGCAGAGCTCTCAAGCCCCGGAGAGGCCAAGGGTTCTCGCTGCGCAGTCAAAAAATGCCTGTAAATCCCAGCCAAACAAATGGCCATGTGGGCAGAGAAGACTTCCAAGAGAAGATGTAATTTTTGTACTGCGACAGTCCAACCCTAATTAGTGTGTTCAAATGTGCTCTTTGAGGTGGGAAAGCGGGCAGAAATATTTGAGAGAAAGCGATGGGAACCAGAAGCCAAATTGCAAAATATTAGTGTGCTAGTGGGGGAATGATAATAAGAGGGTTCTCCTAAAAGCTGGAAGGACCCACAGGGAGAAGTGGGATACTTGGCTGTGCAGAGCTAGGCATGAGTAAAATATGCTGGCAGTTAATTCCAATTCTCTCATTTGCAATTTATGAATAGAGGAAAAGAACAACTAAAAACAAAATAAAAGTGCAATTGCCTTTTTCAGTCTTCATTAGCATTCTCCTCTTGAACAGATGGGGCTTCAGTGGTTATTTTTATGTTAGGTTTTGTTCTGCTGTATGCAATATTATGTTATTTTAATTATTTAATGGGCTTAAATTTATGGCTGAAGTGTCTGAATTTTCATGAACAAAAAGCAAGATTTTTTTTCGCCCTGTAGCTGGGTGTATCTTTCATGTCAAATCTTAAAATCTACCTGAAGTTTTCTTAGGTTCTCATTTTCTCATCATCCTGAAAACCAGGCCAGGTTCAGAAGAAGACTCTCTGTCGTCTTCTACAGATCACATCTCCTCTGAGACCAGCCGAGTTTCAGTCTCTGGTCAATAACTGTGTCAAGTTAACTGTTTTGACCTTCATGCTCTTATTGAAGGAATCTGGAAATGTTTTATTTTTCTAGATAAACGGGCTTCTGCCTGGCGCAGCAGCAGCATGGGGCTCCCCGAGGCGCTCCCCGTGCTCTGTTGCCTGCCGTGGATTTTCCCTCTGTGAACTCGCCCTGTCCTTAACCCGTGCAGGTGTTGAGCGTTTGGAGGAAAGGAGATCCACCACCCCCTGAGGACATTTGCAAGGATGGAAACCAGAGTTAAATTAACCTGCAGTGTGCAGAGGGGGCGGGTAGTGCCACTGCTCCCCTCTCACAGCTTCCTTTCTCAGAGCTGGAGTAGGTAAGCTCTCCTTCACTAGGAGCAACATAAGGATGCTCCCAGGAATGGAAATGTGTTCCCCTAACAGATGGACTCGTTCGTTTTTCTTCCTACACTGTTCTGATCTTTTTACTTTTATTTCCGTGGTGGTTCTCCTATCTTCTTTATTATATTCTGCTTTACCTTCTTACCTATAGCTATATGGGGTGCAGGACAGACATCTGCTTAAGAGCACAGCAAGCTGTTTTCTAAATAGGAAAGTAATGCTTCTGGGTGTGATGCATTTTGTTGCTGAATTTTTCAGTACGTTTTTTTTTCTTACCTCCTTCACTCCCTCAGGTTTCTTGATTTGAAATCACTTTCTGCATCAGTCAGCGTGGCCGCTCTTCCCCGTGAAGTGCACGATGTAAGGGGTCTCTCACGGTGTGCAGTCACCTCCAGCCTGCTTTTAAACAAGATGTTTAAATGCAATTAAACTTGGAGGGAATTTGGCACAATATGTTTGAAATGTACTGTTCTAACCAGCAAATACCTGGTTCCAGTATATACCTAGTGGGCATGTTGACCTAGGGCTTTAAGCTCCTGTGTATCTCATTTTCTAGGCTTCTAGCTGTGGATGGCAAATACAGCCTTACTGGGGACCTGCAAGACGCAGTAAGAGGACAAACCCTTCTGCGCTGCTCTGTGCTCGGGGCTGCCCAGCGCTGACTCCCTCCCCGGGGAGAGCAGCCGCGTGAGCGAGGCCCCGGCTGCAGGAGCAGCTTTCCTGGGGCGTCAGGGAATTCCTGTTTCTCAAAAATCTTGGTAGGGACCGAGGAGGCCTCGAAGAATTACCATGGCCTCTCTTGGCCACAGACATGTTCCCAGTATGAAGCTAAGAGAGTTGTTTTAATTCTGGGCAAAAGGTCTTTTTTGCTGGAAAACCAGTATTGACTGCCAACAAATGAGAGAAATTAGGAATTCCCAGACTGTTCCTACCATATTACAAACCTGGCGTCTTTAGCTGTATTCTTGGCATTTCTCCTTACCATAAGTGTGTGAGCATCTTGTCACACTCACTAAACCAGGAGTTTGAGAAACATACCGGAATATTCATCAAGAGAAACCAAGGAACTAGAAAATATGAACATCTTGAATAAATCATTTATTTTGAAAGAGATTGAATAAGCTCTCTTTCATCTCCTATAGTCTTTTTATTATTATTTGGGCTTTTTTACACTTCACAATGAAAGGGAGTGCTTTTTTTGATTTATATTGCATTTAATGTAAAATGCATTGTGTAGCTTTGGGATCATTTTATTCTTAGTTTAACATATGGTGCAACATTCAAAATGAAACTATGTTAGTAAGAGTTGCTTTATTAAAAATCTATGAAGATTAAAAAGAAGACTATCTGATCTTTCCCTTTTTCCTTTAAATCTAGAAAAATAAGTCACATACTGCAGCAGGAACCAGAACTGAGAACCTTAGCAATACTAAGTTTATCTTTCTGTCTAGCATGCCGTTCCTCTTCTTTTTATACCTTGTTCATGGCTATTGAATTTAAAGCATCTAAAGATTTCAGATGAGGCCCTTACAGTCAAGCTAATAAAAAAATTAAAACAAAATAAAACATCTTTGTTAAGAAATACCAAGTATTTAAAATAACCATTTTGCATGGGTATAAGGCAGACCCATTAATGTGTTTTTCAAAAAGAGAGTTTCTCTCTCTCTGTTTTTCTCTACCTCGTTCTTTCTTTCTTTGTAGCTCTCTCTGGCTCAGGGAGTATTTAATTATCTACTCAAAATGAAACCACTCCAGCAGGAGAAACAGACTCTATAAAGTCTACTGTTAATATTATAGCTTCCCTTTACAAGAATACATTGCAGTCATAATTCGGCTATCAAACTGTGCTTCACCGTGACTCAGAAGGGTCCAGGATTTCCGTCTAGAATTCATGTTATGCACTCCCTGCACCCTTCTCCCTCTCAGCAGCTAAAATCCTTTGGACAGGAGAGAAGTTTTTACTTCTGTTTTTCTACAGAACTGGACAATTTAATCTGCTCTTCAACTTAATCACCTTATGTTGCAAGTACCACGTCATCGATACAACTGCTACACAGTTAGGGAAATCCTGAATTAATATGCAGGACACTGATCCAGACAGACAGGGATTTGAAACTTTTTATCTTGTATGGATTCTCCCCACCATGCTTTTTTTTAAGAGGAAATTTCTAGTTAAGGGGATTTTGCATTTTCCAGAGAAAAAAAACCACCAGAACTAGTTATTATAGAAGACCTAATAAAAATATTTTGGAGATTTGAAAAGGGAGGTCAGATAATTCTCCCAAGATGTATTTGCCACTTCCCACATGGGTGCAAGGTCCTTATGGGTGCTGTCAAATCACCATCTTACCCAAGCCTCTCTGGGAATGAGAGGCTTTTGCTGTTGAAGCTGATGACCCTAGAAGAGAAGTACGTCTGCTGCTTGGCTTCGGCTGGGAGGCCATGAGCATAACTCCACCACAGGAAGCACTTTGCGTGGAGAAATACCTGCTTTGGGCCAGTTGCACGGGCTCCTCTCCCGCCGCTGTGCTGCTTGCGGTTTGCAAGAAGTCTGGGCAGCTTCAGTGCTGCCCGCTGAAGCCCGGTAGCCCCAGTAAGGAGTAACTCGATACCCTTAGAAGTAGAGCAGCGTTCTCCTTGGCATTGAGTATCCTTGTTGCAGAGTACAAATGAACGTTTACAGCTGGTCATTCAGCAAAGCTTATTAGAGTGAGCTTCATTAGCTCTTTTGTATGATTTTGCTAAAGGCTAAGCTGTATTCTTCATGCCTTTGTTACTTTCTGCGCGTGCTTGTTTGCGATCTAAATATAGGAACCTATGAAATGCAATTGGTTACAGAAGACACAGCTGTGGAGTTATTATTTACAATCAAATTAGAGAAAAAGAACAATTGAAGGGAACTGAGACCCCACTAATAACTGCTGGGAGCTTTGATTGAAATACTGCTTCTCTTTCTCCTATATCCAAATGTATCATCAAGAGAGAAACAGTTCCATATGCTGGCTGTGTTATTGGCATACTAGATTCTGTTGTTTTTTTCGCTGCCAAATTTTACTTTTATCTATGTTGTTCACTATTTTATACAACTACTGTCTCAGCTGAGACTGTTGCTCTCATTTTTCTTACTTTCTTCTTCTCAGTAATTGTTGCATGTGGCAAACTTAAGGAAAAAGAATTTAAACCAGCATCATCCTCTTTCGTAATCGAAACCAAACTGCAGATCTGGTACCCCAGCCCGATCCCCGGGAAGGGAAACGTCGCTTTCCTGCATCACTGATGTCATCGTTCCGTGGTGTTCTGGCTGCGGAAGAGGCTCGAGGACCAGCACTGACCTCCTCTATCCGTGAGTGAGGAATAACACGCTCCACGGCTGTGTTTGTTCTGACCCGCTTCCTCGGTGTTCAGGCCTCCTCTGTGAATTCTTCTGGACAGCTCGACATCGCCATGTTGACGTCGTGCACATTTTGTCACAACGTTGTCCTGTGCTCTTGTCCTTTAACCACCCGTATTTCAGGTTGAATTTAACACTCTGCTGCAACCTACTGATATACTGAGGAACTGCATATTTGGTGATTACTGTGTACTAAACTTCTTCATCCTCACCCCAGCACCTGCTCAAGCATAAGAGTTAAAAGAATTTAAGCACTTTATTTTCAACCTTTTACATATGCAATCTAATTTGGGAGGGTGGGATGAGGATTGCTCTCTATTTTGGTATTTGTGAATTTGAAAGTTTCTCATAATGCAAACTTGCAAATAGGTTATGGTTCTGGAAATGGCTGTCAGGTTTGATGCGGCTTCGCAGCAAGAGAAACAGACAAACAGACTGTAAAGTCATGACAAATTTTCCTCCACTGTTATATTCTTGCAGAGTTTCAGTAAATCATCTAACTTCCTACAAATTGATTAAGAAAATCTGCTTTGGTAACAGTTAAAAGCAGGCACTGTTTAGGTTCAACTTTATCTATTGACCTATTAAGCTACTGCGAAAGATAATACATACAGAAAATAATAGCAGAATAGCAGGTTTCTCTTTTGAGAGGCCTTGATACCAATGTTGGAAGTGTTACTTCTTCTGGCATGGCAATTAGCATGCGCTCTTGCTGGCAGTTACTCTTAGAGAGGAAAAGGCAAACGCATGCAGGCTCCTCATTCTTATTAACTATGGTAGAAACTGGAGACAAGGTACTGGGCAGGGCTGGCCTAGGAGACAGGAGGACAGAGCTATTGTGCCCTGCAACACAGTGTCGGGTGTGGAGAACGACTCATGATTGCTAGGCTGAGACTAACCAGCAGACTGGCTGTGTTCAGTACAGCACAATCTGCTCGCAGAGGAGAGGCAGGCGGGGAAATATCCAAATACAGCATTTGAATTATGCTGCTGATCCATCCAGGTGGTGATAAGCTTACTGGCAATTAGTTGTTTCCAATAGGAAAATGCAGAGAAGGATGATTAAAAACATGGAAAGGGGAATTTTTAGACTTATGTTTCCATGTAGTTGTACTTGTGGTGTGCTTTCTAGTCACTTCACCAACAGTCCAGTACATCTTTATATATTCTTCAACTTTTGAACTTTTAAAATCCTTCATTCCAGGGGCATTTAGATCGCTCATCTGAACTGTGAATCTTGTGTAATTTTCACATGTTAAATCTAGCACAGTGCTATTGAGTACTGCTTTAGTTTGTGTGAAGACCTTTTGGAACAGCAGAGACATTTCTGGAGCAGGCTTATGTCCTCTGAACTTGCATATGTTAGAGGGTGAAAACATGCTTCTATATTTCTTATAACAACTCTCAGAGAAGAAATAGAGAAGAAGCACTTTGCTGTTTGCCGGGAAGGAGGATGCAGCAATCTTTGCTGGAGAAGATGGCAGGGACATTCCTCCAGTCTTCCTTACCTGCACTGTTTTTCTACTGCCATTGGGTCCATCAGAGATTAGGATGTTTGGCTTCAGGAATGGTCCATGTGAGTAAGTTAGTAAGTAAGAAAAGTATCCGTCAGCCATGCCTACAATATTAATAAAAAAACAACCAGAGATGACCCAACTGAGGAGTTCTGACTGCATTAATATGGAAAGCGCTAAGTAAGGAAGTAAGCGCTAAGTTGGGAAGTAACTTCAGGGAATTGGCATGGAGAGCACCTGCTCCAAGGGGAGGCCTCACGGGACTGTAGCTGCAGAATCACTGTCCGCCGGGAGGCAGCCTGGGGCCAGGACATGTCAGAATTATCCCAGTCTTCTGTCGGCACTTCCACGTCCTGCCACGTGCTTCCAGACCTGATCCAGAGATGTTCTCCCTCCATTTGGCAGCAGTAGCCAGACCAGAGTCAGCCTGGACCGTCAGTGTCCAAGGTGCCCACAGTGCTCCGGAGAAAGCAAAGCCTCGGAGGAGCCGCGATCTGGGAGCAGACGTTCATCACGTTCATCAGGCCGTGGATGGCTGGGGTAGAGACAGCCAGGAGCCAGAAGTATGAAATACTGCAGCATTTCTGGAGAGTGGGAACCCCTCCGTGATCTCCCTGTAAAGGGAAGACGAAGCCTTTATTTAACACTGGAAGATTCATTATCTGAATGCTTGGAGGAAATTGTGTGAGGAGATGAGTTCAGGGCTATTAATCAGCAAAGACTGTTACATTGAAACAAATGCAATCCAACATACTTCTGGCTGTCCTGGACATCAGAATGCTTGCACAGATTGGGATCACAAGAAAATAATTTATGCTGGAGAAGTTTCACCCCAAGAGGAAATTATAAGCATATGTTCTGGGGCAGCTTTAACCTAGAGTATCTTGGAATAGGATTCTTATTAATTAATATCTCAAAAACCTGGACACCAGCATCTGCAGTAATGCTACCTGTAGTGTATCAGCACATTGGTCAACTCTGAGATTTCTCCTCTGATGATAACAGAGGACTTTCTTTGAGCTTGATGTTAGCAAAATATTTTTTTGATCAGAGTCCTGCTGATTAGACAAAATGGCTGCATAGAAATGGGATAAATGATGTATTATGTAGATGGAAAATATGGTGGAAGAATGTAAAACATCTGGTACTCATTTTTAAGACCGTGATGGGGGAAAATCACTGGATCAAATTTGGGGGATCTGAAGTAGGCAGTATACTCTGAGGCTTGGGTGTTTGGAAACTAAGGAGAGACCTTACCATCGTATTTTATTCCAGTTTATTCTTTCATTTTTTTCTTCACCTCCTTTATGAAACAGCTTCTCTGGGAAATGCCCCTGCCACAAGCAGGCTAAGGGTGCTGCGAGTGGCTGTGGCAGCAGCGCAGGGTGTCACCCCCGTCCTCCTGCTGAAGGGAACAGGGATTCACTTCCCACCATTGCAGGAGCCCTGAGTGCAGCTGCCCCTGCAAACCTGATCTGCATGTGTTGCTGGCAACAGTAGCTAATACTTCTACAGAGCTGAGAGGGGGAGAGAATTTAAGTTTGGAAAGATGTAGGAATTTTCTTATTAAATCTGCGAAAGAGAAGAGGACGCAAAAAACATACATGTACATAGGAAGCAAAAGAATCCTGTAAATTCAAAGCTTATGGGTTGATTATTTGGTATTAGCTTAAACAATCCTTAAAATGTGAGAGACCTGGAGGGTAAGAAGGTGTATATACTTCTGCAGGCCAATAACTGTATGCCCAATCTTGGGCATAACCATTACAAGCTACAGACTGTCTAGAAGAAGGAGCATGCAATGGTCTCCATAGGAGTCAAGCTCAATTTTCATTTCAGATAGACAGACTTTGACCTTAGAAAGGACATAACAAACTTGGGTTGTTTGTTCCTTCACGCTATTCCCTAAAACAGTTCTACAGGAGTTGTTTTGTCTATTGCTTTATCTCCTTCATTAGCTATTTTGGATAGGTGCATCACTGATTGGATGTTTCTGCCCATTTTACTTCTTTGAAGCAGCGCCTTCTGCTTTTTCCTTCCAGGTCTCTGCTTCCACTCTGAACTTCTACCATGCTTTGTGTTGAGAAGAATATAGTTTTGATTGTTGTTGTTACTTGAAATTCCTCACTCTTTCCTAATGCTGATCCTTTGAAGTGCTCTATCAAAAGCCGCAGTGTGCACCCAAAAAATGAGGCAAAAGAGGCAGGGAGTAGACAGACAGATCGTGATGTTTAGCAACACATTAAGTTGAACTATCTAGCTGCCACTTCCCTACAAAACTAAAGCTCAGAAAACTCAGAGGACTCTGCTATTGTCTCCTGCTGCTGTCTAATTTTACATGGGTGGCCTAGGTCATCCCATTTTGGCCTCTGGAGGTGGTCCTGAGGATCTCATTCTAGTCAGCATTACGAACCAGTGCACAAAAGTAATGCTAAAGCCCCTTCAGGATCCCTAGCCTGCATCCTTCTTCACGTGCAGAGCTTACTCAGATGTTTTCCAAGTGTGCCTGGTAAATTAGGGCACAGTTGTTGTGGAAAGCATCCCTCAGGAGTGAGAAGAGAAGGCAGGCATATTAATTTCCCCAGTAGCTCTGTGGTTAGAGCACTCAGCCAAGGATCAGGAAAGAGAGAGTGTGAAAAATTCTAGAGGTATGGGCAACGACTCAGAAGAGGGAGACGTGTTAATCTGGTTTTGTGTTTCTTGTTCTTCTCTACGTGTACAGTATAGCCCAGTTTGCCTAAGCCAATATAAATTTGTCAAAACATATTTGTATTAGGATAATGAGATTTTCTTTGTTGACAGACTAACTGGTCCCCCAGAGCAGGATCGTACTGTGTCAGATATGAGTCATACTCAGCACATCCTCACATGATATCCTCATCAGCAACCCAGAGCAGCATGGTCTAGATGAAATCTTCGTTAGCTGAGTACATAACTGGTTAAAAACCTCCAATCAATCAGTTTGCTAAACCAGGAGGAAATTTCCAGAGATCTGTCCCAGAATAGCTGCAATCAGTGTTTCTATTAGTGCCATAACAGAAGAACAGGGAGAACACAGGTAACATTTGCAGATGACACCACGCTGGGAAGGGTCGCTATGCTTTGATGTAGAAGCTAACAGTATTCAGAAATTTCAGAAGCACTCTGAAATCCTCCACTTTAAATTCAATCCAGGTGCAAAGCATTGGATTTAGAGAAATCCAGTGCACAAATATGAATGAGAAGGGAACTAGCCAGGCAGCAGCAGGGCACAGGAGTGTCTGTCTGGCAGCTAGAGAGGAACACCAAGATGGTCATATTACCAAAAAAAGCAACTCTCTTGTTCACTAGAATTACAAAGTTTAGTTCAGAAGCAGAAGAAGAATGTTTGTGGAGGAGGAGAAATATAGTAAACCTCACAGTTATCCCTGTAGATAGCCTTGACCCTTCCTTCAGGAGATGAGCTAGCTGAACTCTTAAGACGACTCTGACCATACAAGTCTGTTCTGTGTCCACTCCCTTGCCTAACATGAGAGAAATCTGGGGGGAAAAAAGAGAGAAAGAGTGTAAATGGAATAAAATAATGACATGCGAATTGGATTTTCAATATTAATGGATTATTAACATCCTTTCTGCCATAATCATTTAGCTGTAACCTAGCACTGTAGGTGGGAGGCCATTTACGGGAGGAGAGATTATCTCCCACCTGTGACTAATCAGCTGGTAGGAGGCAAGTGTCGTCACCCCACGGGAAATCTGGCGAGGGACAAAGCTTTGAAGAGGGACGTGACGTGACAGCAGGAGCCCAGGGAGAAGGGAGGCAGCAGTAGTGTCCATGCCTTGTTGCCGGCGTGTGTTCTGTCTGATCCGTGTGCGTCATTACACTTCCATGCAAGCCTAAAGTGATGAGAAACCGCGCCTGGAACTTTTAAGCTGTTGGAGTCCATATAAAAATAATGTTTAAGGACACAGTCAGGGACTCCTTGCAAGTTAACTGGAGCTACAGAAAAATGTAATTATTAATGTGCCATTAACGATAACTAATTATATTCTAGTCATTAGAGTCATTTTGAGATTAGCTTCTGATGCCTTTTGTTACAAAGCCACAAAGGAGCAGCTTTTCTCATAAGAGATTTGTGACATCTTATGGCCGAGTAAAGAGAAAATGTTGTGTGCTACAAAGGAGGTTGAAGAAATGTCCTCAAGGAAGACAGCAGCTCAGAAAACAGAGCAGCCGTGGCAGGCCCAGAAGCAGAGCCACAGCCTCCGGGGAGATTTGCCAGACAGGCAGAGGCTGATGCTGGAGACGTGTCTTAGAGTTTGGTATACGGCTAGTTGGCCCACTGATCTAGGAGAAATACACACATGATATGTTCATGTGTGTATGTGCAATCTCAAATCCCAAGCAATACAGAAATATAGTGTATTGTAAAAAATACACTAATAAAATACTTATGTTACTTATAGTTATGATGCTGGATAGAGTTCTTACCCTATGTCTTATTTCTCCTGGACCCCTGCAAAGAATAATGCTTTGAACCTCTACTGCAGGCTCGTGGCTAAGATCTCAGTGTCCCTTCATTCAGTAAAGCGGAGGAGCTGCATTCCCAAACCCTATTATTTTCATTTGATGAAGTAATAAGGTTTCATGAGTCAAGATCCTAAGCTGACAGCAATATGATTGATTTTTCAATATTAACGACCTTAAATTGGACAGGTGGCCTATTCTTGGAGAACAGATTAACCTACATTTTCAGGCAACTGGGAATGAGAGATCAAACTTTTTCAGCATTTTAGTCCGTTGAAGCCAAAAGATAAGTTGATACAGTATACTCATTTATTTCTCTCATCTGCAGTTTTGAAGGAACTGAAGAAAATACTATATAGTATCTTTCAGAAGAGTATTTTAAACTATGTCTTTAACACATCAGAGTCAATCTCAAATATTACCACAATAGAGAAGTATAAGTATGGTTGACCACTTGGTAAAGAAGGATTAAAGTTGACCTTAACATCTTCAGGTTTTAGTTAGAAATGACAGCGTGCTGGGCAACCAGCTTGTGCTCTGTCACTGGCTTCCATATCTATGCAGAAACTAAACACATTCAGTACAAGCATTTCGCTTTCTTTTCACCTGTATACCGTGCACTTCATGTATCTTATCACCCATTAACCAAGGTTGGGTTTCCTTCCTCGTCTGCAGGATTTCCGTAGGACAGCGCTGTCCTCTCTTTACATCTGAGTGGTACGGGGGAATCCTGAGGCTGCCAGAGGAATATAAGGGTAAAGTAACCCCAGTATCAGCTATATAGGATGTCCTTTCACAAAGGGAGCTTCTTAGCCTGCACTCCCTGGTTATCAGCTCGCACTAGGGTCTGCTCCAGCGTGAGCATTCCACATGAGAATGACAAGCCAGATGGCTTAAACTTGAAAGAAAAGTCTTTTTTACTAGAAATACCACTGCTGCCATCAGAGTGGGAACATGCTGGGGATTTGATACAAACAGTTGCATGTGAAGAGAAAGGTTACTTGCTGTGGATTAAGGAACAAATTAAAGAATTTAGGAGGATTTGAAAGCCTCCTTGAATTGCATCGCTTGGAAATCTCTGGCTTACTGGGTGCTGAGTGCAAAAGCTGGACCAAATGTATCTGCATGACAGCGGGAGGTAAGAGCAAGAGCCGTCTTTGAAAAGGTGTTTTGTCTTCCATACGTGGGAAGGGAGAGAGGGCCTTTACTTTCCACTACACAGGAGATAGATTAAAAAGTAGAATATGGGCAAAAGAATTATTAATTGTTATAAAACTTTTCTCTAGAGTGGTATGACCAAATCTTTCCCCGACTGCATCCATGGAACTTCTGTAAAGTTCAGAGAAAAGCACATATGTACATATCAAGGGAGAATTTGTCCATCATACTAGAAATATACATTAAGAGTAAATAAATTAGAATCTTTTTAGTTACAGGGGAGAAAGCCAAAGTCTGTTGAATTTAGTGGGTTTACTCCCACTAACTTGAATGAGATTTGTTTCATCTCAAAACTGCATCGTTATTATCAACTAAAATCATCCTTATCCTAATGGCCAAGAGTCTGATTCAGTCTGCAGAGGAGCCTAACAGTTTACTGAGATACGTTATGCTGGATGCTTGTGTAGCTGACAGCAGCTTCAGAGAACAGCTTCAAGTCAGTTTTTTTAAGATTCTTCTCTACTTTTATGTTCATGTTCAACATATAGAGTTACCTTGAGCAGAGTGTTTCTTCTGCCATCTGGTTGGATGTTTTTATTTATGAGCACAGTAAACAAGATCTCGGCATCTGCTGCTGTCACAGTCAGCTGGACAAAATATTTTAAGCTAACCGCTGTTAGCCTAAGTTCATTTTCAGATTTTCAGTCATGTCCTTGGACAGCTTTCTCTTTCACTTTATAACAGATTGTTTTCCAACTTGCTCAGTATTGTTGATGATCTGTTATTTTATTAGTACTTCTGCTTATAAATGTTATCATATCCCCGCAAAGATTCAAGAAGTCCATCCAAAAGAGAAGACATTTGATCCTGCAATGTGCAATATGCTCACGCTGATGCTGCTTTAATTTACATCATATGAGTTAGTCTTCTGATCTTGACTTCAAATTGATTCTGTTGCTGGACGGAAGAAAAGGATTTTTGTTTAAAAATACAGGCATTCACTCTGATTTATCTATGTGTCTAAATTTAATTTAAAATCAACATACTGCCAATCTAGTGTCGGTGTTTGGAAATAGCAAGTGCTTGCTCAAGGGCCTACAAACAAAATACTCATACGATGCAAACAAATCAGACACAGAGGCAGATTTTAGGCTCATAGTATTTAGATCAGAATCCAGATTTTCACTTAATAAATCAGCTATAATCAGATGGTAGGCAAAGACTTTACATTTATTTTGCAACCACTTGGCATGAGCAATCTGAGATCACTGAAGCTCTTCTTACGCATGGGGTTTCCAGGAGGGAGCTCCGGGCTCGCAGGGTCCTCTCACTATTTCTGTGGGCACCTTGGACCCTTTCCACCTGCAAAGGCGTCCTGGGAGCTGGGGAGCTTTCTGCCCCATGTCGTGGACAGGAAGGAAACATGAGTATTTCTCTTTTTGCCCCAAACACTCCCCTGTAAGGAAAGAATATTGCAGCAAGCTTGGGCAAAATAACCCTCAGTCAAGCACATTTCATGAGGCTTGTTTACATTTTCTTTCTGACAAATGTTTATAGTGCAGCGCTACATTCAATTTGTCTGACTCAGAAGTAGGGGTGCACTCCAAAGCCTTCTAGTCTGGAAAATACAGGTCTCTGGAAGTTTTACAGAGGGCTAGATTATATCAATTTATTCTTCAAAGCTGTTCTGAGCATTTGCCGGCTTAAGTCATCTCTGGCAGTGGTGGTTTTGCAGGGTCCTGATTCAATTCAAGGGGAACTCCAGGAGGCACCTTAAGTCTTTCTGTGTTTTGATGGCAAAGCGGCTTTCCCTGCTCACTTGGACATTGTTCCTTTGAGCAGTAGAGGCAGAATTTTCCACCAGGAGAGGAAAGCAAAGTGAAGGGGAGGAGACTGCAGCTCCTGGCTGTGCTTTGGGAAGTGCAAGCTGGTGGTGGGACGTGTTCCCCAACCAGAGCGGTGAGCTGGGACTGTGACCTGCAGCAGGCTGTGTTGCACTCGGTTCAGTTTTACTCAAAAAAGAGCAAAAAAAAAATCCTTCCTGCCCCAAAAGAAGCTACTGAAACGCGGATTTGTCCTTTCCCTCCTGTTCTGGCACACAGTCTGCAGTCTCCAGGTTCTGGGTTGGCCACTTCAGACAGGTCGAGGTGCAGGTTTTGCTTCCTGCTGTTTTAATCATTACTTGTTCTTGATT
>JAUBNY010000666.1:3056606-3080707 GCA_032275445.1 Crypturellus soui | reverse complement strand
CGGCGAGCGGACCCGGCGCTTCACGCGGAGCCTCCTGCGGCCGGGCCAGGCGGCCGAGCTGCGGCTGAGCGCGGCCGCCGCCGCCAGCGGCCGCTGCCAGCTGCGGGTGAGCGGCGGGACGGGCGCGGGCGCGGGGACGGCGCGGGACTGCGCCTCGCACGGGCCCCGCTCTGCGTGTCCGATGCTCGAGCCGGGCACCTCTTTCGCTCGGTGTTCGGCTCCCCTTGCCCTGCGAACGAGCCATGTGCGGGGAGGTGACGCGCAACGGGAGCCCAAGCTCCGTGCGCGAAGAAGGCGCGGGCGGGGGCTGCGCCGCGCGCGTGCGAGCCGGGAGGCTGCGGGGCGGCGCGGGAGCCGCGCGGGGCCGGGGCAGCGGCGCTGCAAACCGCGGAGCCGGCACGTCCAGCGCCCCGGCACCAGCGCGAGGGACGTAACCGCTGTATACCGCTACCAGCAGCGTTTTCCGTTCCGCTGCGCGACCGCGAGACAGAGTGGGCAGCACCGGTGCGCGCTCGCCGGGAGCTGCCCGCCCGCCCCTGGGCTTCACTGGCATCGTTTAGTAGCCGTTTTCGTACCAAGACCACAGTGGGCTTTTTTGAAGACGTTATTCTATGAGGCACAGATGACTCCTGCTTTGATGATTAAGTAAATCATGATTTCTGTGATTCATGTAATTCAAATACATATTTTCCTTTCTAGCTTTGCAGGCAGGATAGTTCGTGAAGTAGAGTGAATAAAAGCTGAAAGAAGAAAGTAAGTTGGCAGTGAAATGTCGTCGTTAATCAAAGTTTAATCCATGCTAGGGAAGCTACTAAGTGCAATGTGTGCTGGCTTGCTCGCTCCTTAGGGCAGGAAGCCACTTCTGCAACTGAGTTCCCACAAATGGGCTCTCCAAGTGCCACTGAATTTGCAGGTGTCTGTAAAACATTTCCAAGTTTTCAAGTGGCCCAACCTTGGTAGCAACTTACTATCCCTCCTGTCTTCCCGGAGGAGGTCTACGCGCTGTTTGCCCTTGGCAAAGTCCTGAAGTGTCTGCACAGCCCCATGGCTGGCAGATTTGCCAGGTCCTGCACTCCAGGCGTGTGGAGAGGAGAACTGAGGCTGTTGCCAGATAGGACGCACTAACCCGATAAAGTGGTTTTGTTTGTTTGTTTGTTTGTTTGTTGTGGAAATCAAGCATGGTCAGGGCTCTGCTCTAACTCTGTGCTGAGTAGTCTTGTATTAAAGGGTCTGTTTAAATTAAACTGCATTTTTCTAATTGCATCTTAAGGTATTACAAATGAGATCATATTGTAAGCACATTTTACATTTTTTTGTACTGTTTCCTGTCTCAGCTACAGTAATGCAGGAAAACCAGACGTTAACCAAGAAAACCAGGCGTTGAGCCTGAGGAAGCAAATCTGCATTTGATGGTCTAGTTCCATTGAGTAAAGTCTTTTCTTTTTTTTTTTTTTTAAGAAGCTGCTAACACATCTTGCCTTGCTAATTTGAGGATATTATATTTAATTACTACTTATGCTCTTGCATTACATTTTATTCAGTCTCTCCAACTTTAGTTGTGGGTCAAGAAACAATGTATCTCCTTTCTAGGAGCCTGACTTCCCCTTGGCTGCTGAAATGCTCTGGTGCTGGATTTCATCAGGCCCTTTGATTTGGTTTCAGATCTGCAAAGACGGCCTTTTAAAGATATTAAAGCTAAGATTTGAAGAAGCCAGGCCCGATTCTGGTTCCAGTTACCCTGCGCAGCGGGGGCGCTGGGGGCTTCCAGATGTTACGTTTTATTCAGCAGCAGGCGCGGGGGCTCTCACGTCCGCATCGCTCCCTCTGTTGAATATATACGTCGTGGGCAGTCTTAATGGAGTCATCGTCTTTGCACAATATTTCTGGGGGCTACCAGTAACACTGCTTGTGAAAGGCCCATTTTAAAATAATTTCTCATGCTGAGAAAGCTGCAAAGCTGTTATCTCCATGATTAAATTTCTACTAGATCCTCAAGCCATGAGAAATTGGTCGTCTTTTTTAAGACAGATTTTTTTTAAATCCTTATTTGCCCAAAGATTGGGAATGGCAGGAATAGGAAGGTGTTATTGTTTGGAATTGTATCTCTAAGAAACTTCCTTTGTGCCCTAAAAGAGAGAATGCAGAAACTGGGATCACAGGGATTGCACGTGCATCAATCCTGGGCAGCTGGGATGGGGAGCTGCAGTGTCTCATTATTCTGCATTAAAGGTAGGCAGGTGCAGGGGTGGGAACACCACAGGTGCCTTGATCACCCCGTTGTTTCCTGTGGGCAGGTCCAGGTCCTTCTCTCTCGGTTAGCTAAGGTGACTGTGGGCTGGTCAGCGAAAGGGGTGAGTTTGTTTCAACATCTTCCAGAAGAAGGTAACCTGTTTATAGTATTTTAGGACTTAGCTGGGGAAGGGTTTCTAATAGAAAGTGTTGGTTTGAAAGCTCTCTGTGAGTCTTAAGCACAACTGCTGGCCCAGGCTGAGCAGGAGCGGGTGAAAATGGCAAATTCTCCTGTCCATTCTGCCTGCAGCCGCAGATGTGTTTTCCTGAGGGGTTAAGGTAGGAGGGGTGGTCATTGCCCTGGAGACCAGGTGCTTTGCCAGTGCTCAGCTGTGTGTTGTGCCATGATTTCCAGATCTTGGCTAAGCCGCCTGGGTGCTGCTGGCTGCGGCGCTCACCCTTCCCGTGAGGTATTGTAACGCTCCTTTCAAAAAGCCATGGGAGAGCTGGGACATCTCTCTTGTCCAGTTAAACAAGTTGAAAGTAGCCTAGAGTTGGGCTGTTGCTCCACGCTCCTTCTTATTGTCTCTTTCCACGGCGCAGCAGCGGAGCAGAGTGAGCTGTGGTGCCAGAGCCTCCTCTGGGCTGCGTTCCCATGGTGGACCGCGGGATTGAGTGCTTTTCAACTGGCAAAAGCAGACTTTCTCCCCTTTGCTATTTTACCTTGGACCTGGGTGAGTCCTTTTTGGAGGAGCACATGACAAATATAATGTTTGTAGCCTTTGTAAGTAATAAATAATATTTTTGGTATCATAGTGGCTTTTTTTTTTAGTTCTAGAGTTTTTTTTTTTGTTTTTCTAATTCCAAAGGTAGGTATTGGGCTGCTGATGACTGTTTGTGGCTTAGAATAATCTGTGGATGATCTGCCTTTGCTTGTGGCATTGAAAAGTGGACCCGTTCCTTCTGGACCCTGCTGACTGCCCTGGCAATGCTCGTGCTGCCAGGCCACGTTGTGGTCTCTTCTTAGCGTGTGGCTGTGTGTGAGCTGAGCTTCCATGTGCAAAATACGGCTAATGAATGAAAGAGAATTTGCTCTGAAAAGTTGGCTTGTGTGGAAGGCCCAATAACTCTGTGAGCTATTGCCTGTGCAAAGGGAACTATTGCTTAAAACCCAGCCCTGAATGGAGCCTTTTTCCTGATGATATTCTGATCTCTGCTGTTTGTGCAGGGTGAGCTCAAGCAAGGCATTTATGTAGTTGGTGAATGTACGCTGTTGAGATACACAGCCACATATAGTCTGTCTTATATATCCTCATGTGTGTATAGGCACAATCTTCACTGGCCATCTACTGAATTTTTGTCTCTGTAGGCTTTCTAATCTATTTATTTTTTCTTTTTTCTTTTTTTTTTTTCTTTTCCCCCCTCTTTGGCTAAAGCTGAAGTGACAGCTGAGTGAAGTAACCTTAAAAGCAAGCAAAGATGAAAGCGTATGCAGAAAATGAAAGTCTCATCCCTGTTCTGGCAGTTGCGGGGAGCAGGAAAAGTATCTTTAGTATTTGTGAGTGATGGGATAATATTCGCAGCCCAGATGCTGTGAAGGGATTTGCTTTCCTGAGCCTTTGCATGGGAGCTCAGGCTTGGCCTGTTTGGAGCAGATATCTTGTCAGGTAGACTTGAGATGTTAAGGACTTTCTGTGAATGCAACGTAATGTTGTGTCTTTAAATGTGTTTAGATTTTACCTGTGACTGAGGTATTGAGCCTGTATTCCAAACTCTCATCAATAACCTGGTAATATCCCCAGCCTCCTCAACGAAGAGGTGAGGCCGGCGTCGTTCTTGACCAACTCCCCTTCTCAGCGGCCTGCTCGGTGCCAGGGGTGTCTGCTGAGGACCTCCTGGCTGTTCTTCAGCTGGGTCCCCCAGGACGTCGCTGCGTGTGGACCTGGGGAGCCCCGGGTGGTTTTATCCCAGCTGCTACTGGAGCGCGGCTGTCCGAGCAGCCCAAGCAAAGGGCACGGGCAGGAATGCGGAGCTGGCGAATTCTGCCGCCTCCGCAGGCAGGCAGAGGGGCCAAGCTCTCCCCGGAGCCCTTCTAGGAACAGGCTCTGAGCCTCGCGCCAGGGAAACTGATGCTGAAGGGAGGGAAAGGAGATAAGGGAAGAAAGTGCCAGAGAGGGTGGGGGGAGAGACAGACAGACAGACAGAAAGGAAAAGAACAGTCTAGAGAGGTTAAAAACATCTGAGAAAATGGGAAAGAGAAAAGACTTTGCAGGGAAAGAGAGACTGAAGAAGATGACAAAGCGAAGGAAAGAAATGAAGAGAGCTGCACGGAAGATCGGTCAGGTTGGTGGAACTTGTGCGAAGAAGCCCTCAATACAAAATCACCGGGCAGCCGTTTAAGAGATGCCAAGGCCTATGTGCTCTGGTTTAGAAGGGGGGGTTTAATAATGCCCCGAGTCGGACACTTGAGTAACGCTTTGTTTTAAATTCACGGGCAGTGAGTCAGCTTCAGCAACTGGCCATGATCTCGGGTTATAGAGGCTGCATTAACTTGTCCCTGCCTCCAGCCCAGGGCTGCAGAGGGGCCTGGGCAGGGAGGGAAGGGACAGCAGGAGGGAGGAGTGGGGAGCGGGCGCCCGTGCGAGCCGCGCCGGCCCACGCCTGGGCACCAAGCGGGCTCCTGCTGCTGCTGCGGCTTTAACGGGCGCTTCTGCAGCGTCGCTGCTGCTGCCAGAAGTCAAAACACGTTTGTAGTGTTTCTAGTACAAGGTCAAAAGGCTATGAAGTAGTGATACAGATGTGGTTATTGTGCGAATAAGAGACTTAATGTGTGTGTAAAGCTTTCCAGTTTTGGACTGTCTGTGTTTCACACATCTTGACAGCAGCTTTCTGAAGCCACACGAATGTTTGTCTGTGTTATACCAACTCTGCTCTTGTATGAGCAAATGCCAGCTTATCCCTGTTTTTTTTTATTTTATTTTATTTTTTTTCTCTGATAAGGACTGCCTAGGATCATGCAGTAAGTCTCTGGCAGAGCTTGGAGCTGTTACCTTTGAGTTTATTTCCATCATGGGCAACCCCACCGTGTGTCTGGGACTGCTCCGTGCTCAGCCCCACTAATCATCTTGTTGATGTGGTCAGTTCTCCCCCTCTCCTGAAGTCCAAGGAAAACAGGACCTGCCTGCCCAGCTCTCCATGTGTCTGCCCGCTGCGAGTGTGCCCCGTGCTTGTGGAGAGAGGACATCTGGGCTGTTCTTGCACGTGCCCTTCCCTGCTGCACAGACACAAGGTGCAGTGTGGGCACCGGCACGGGCACGCAGGAGAACACAGCGAGATGGAGACCGGTGCCTCTCTTCTGCCGTCTCTGCCAAATGCTGTTTTATTTCTGCAGGCTTTAATAAAAGAGCTCTTAAAAATAGCAACAATACTAGCTTACCAATTCTTTTTAAGTTATCACTTAGCTAATTAATAGATTTTTTCCTCTGCTGTTGCTGCTGTCCTGTTGATATGTACGCTATACAGGTAGTTAGCCAGGTGTCAACATTGCAGTTATTTTCTTAGTGTGACTGTAGTCCTCTGCTTCCCAATTCCTGCTGGGTAGATCAAGTAAAAGGCGACTCCATTGCCGAGCCTGAAATGGGCTTGTTTTGCCTTCCATCGCTGAGAGTAATGTTGGCTGACTTAAAGCAAACATGATTCTAGGTTACTTTGACATGTTGACCTAAATTAAATGATGTAGATGTAATGAAATTTAATGAATGCAATAGAGGGAAAAAGCTTCCTTCCAAAGCGTTACTATTTATCAACAAGAGTAGTACAGAAATGAATCTGTCTGAGCCTGGGATGACTAAATATGCTTAGCACAGCAAAAAAAAGAAAAATCTTGGTCTATTATCTATTGGTTTTGATTAACATAGTAGAAGTTTTATTTTTGTTTTTCTTTGCTATTGTTGGCTTGTGTATTTTCTGCTTGATGAACCTGCTTTTGCCTCTGTGTTTATACTGGTGCATGTCAGTAAATGTGATGAATATACTTCACATTTATAAGAAAGAATGAAATTCAGGGCTCTTGAATATTTCATAATATGTGTCTGTGCTTTGTCTAAGCCTAAACTAAAGCCATGTGGTGAGCCCACTGGCTCAGAAAAGATGAGATGTAGAAAAATCTTTCTGTTCAAGCTAGCTGGAGCACTTTAAGTGTGGTTAAATGTGTCTTGCTTAATGCAATTTCCTCAGGGATGTGTCTTTGCGGGTAAAGGTGGTGGGCTGGAATCACAAACCTTTTTACCTCACGTGTGTAAAACTGAAGTTTTTGCAGAAGGGGTATCTGTGTGCAGGCTGCTTTCAGAAAGAAGGTGCACATTATTTGCAGTTTTATATGCAGGATAAGCAGCAGTGTAGCAGGATACAATGATTAAATTTCTTACCATGGATCATCTGCCTGTTCAAAAAACTTGCTCCTGTGATGAGTCCCTTCAGACTCGCTGGTCGTTGCCTGTTGTTGCACTTAATCAACCACTACATGAGCTACGTCTTGCTTTCGGTTCTTCATTTTCGTCTCTTCTCGCGCCCCGTCCTGGCCCCAGCACTGGCTGCTCCCTGTGAACGTCTCCCACTCCGCCCGGAGCCTCCATGGCCTCTCTGTGTGAGGAACAGATGCCACTTGTCTGCCTGGCACCCGCTCTTTGCTCGCCATCCACACCGCCTTTGGGCCTACTTGTTTTTTGCAGGGAATTCTTGTCAATTCTTCAAACAAGTAATCTCGCTCCTAGCTGGACAGGGATCCTGTGTTACACTGCCCCAGATTTCCCCTGGGAAGCCAACTCCTAATTCTAACGAGTCAGACAGGGCCAGATTGGAAAGTGGGACTTTCTTCAGCCTGGGGAAGTTGTGGGTAAGAGGAAGAGGAGCCCGTGGGGCTGCACTTGGGGCAGCGCTGCAGAGCCTGCCTGGGCCGCAGCCGGCTCTGAGGGCTGAAACCTTAAAAAAGTAGGAAATGATGCGTGTATATTGTTATTAATAGACTAATCTATGAGAATTACAGGAATTAAAACTAAATAAATTGGAAAGAAATCCAAACCTTCCTCCTCGTGTGCTTCCTTCCCTGCCTTGGCTGTCCCTTTCCTCATCTTTCTTGTCATGGGCTTGGCTTAGTAGTGTGGGTTCTTGGTTTTGTTTTTTAATTTATTTATTTGTGACTATGATTTTGCAACAGGGAAAGCTAGCGGAGTGGAGATGCTGGCTGTGTGACTGCTCTTGGGCAGTTTGGCAGGAAACGTTTACTATTTCCTGTTCTCTGTGTGTGTGGTTTGTGGGTGTGTTGTTGGTTCGTGTCTTTTCTCTCTTTTTCTTTTTTTCCCCTCCCTTTTGAATTTCTCATAAATCTTAGCCCATTTGGGGCATCAGTATTTGTAGATACTTGGGATGGGCAGTGTCAGTAATAACCCAAACTTAACTACTTGTATTGCTTTAGAAAGGTTGAATGTATTCTTGTTAAATACAGAATTTCCCATTGATTCTTTTGGATGCACTGGGATGTCTTTAGATTTATATCTGTGTAGTTAGGTTGGAAAGTTGGAGATAAATTGAGTTATAAAGTAGGGACTTTCAGTAGCCCACACTCGCGTGACCGATGGCTCGCTTGGGATAGGAAAGCGTGTAGCAGCCTCGTGCGGGTGACATCCCCACTTGTGGGGCCTCCCCCAAAGCGGTGAAGGATGCTGATGGGCAGGGTTGAATGCTGCGAGGTGCCGCCTCAGAGCACCGAGCCCCAGCGGGGTGGCTGCGCTGGGGACACGACTGGTCTTGGTGCCACCACGTGATGTCCTGTGGCTTCCCTTTCCTCTGCCGCCCTGACAGAGAGCTGCTCTGCTCATCTGGCATGGGCTCACGCCCCAGAGTGCCCTTATGTGAGTGCATGCTTCTCTGTCTTGTTTATGGGCTTTGTAGTAGCTAAACTCTGCCTAACTAGCTCAATTTTCTAACAAAAGCATGAATGACAGCATGGTGGTGTTGGCTGCTGCTGTTTTACCATGAAATCACTGTAAGTTTACATGTAGAGAGAGAAATGATCCTTAACTTCTAACTTGTATCTCTTCTACTTTGACCACTGATAATGTATAGGAGTGAACTATACATTGGAACTGCTGCCATCTCCGCATCTGGATTTCTGTCAAAACTTTGAGATCAGTTGAAGGAAGGGGGCCTAGACTGAAGGAAAGGGGCTAAAGGAAATCTGGCATTGCCATGTGTACGCTTGGATATTACACACTGAAAACTTTTAATACTACCATGCAACAACACAAAAACAGCCTTCAGGGTTGTAGCTCCAGTCTGTAACGTGTAGGTTATGTCACATATTTGCAGCTTTCCTGTTTGAGCTGTTCTTGCTGAGGGCCTGAAGCCTCATGAATGCCCAGCTGCAGGTGGAAGAGCAAGGGGTGGCCCAGGATGGTGAACATCTCTTTTAAAATCTCTCTAAAAATGCAATTATGTGAAGCATAGTTAGGGAGCAGGCTTAAAATACACCAATACATTTGCAGGCATAAATAATTAAGATTTCTTGAAAAATGCTACCTGGCTGCTTTGCTCTTTATTTCATACTTGAGAGGTGTCATAATAAAACACAGGATGCTGTGGCTTCTGTCACAGGCTGGGTCAAATCTCTTCAGGAACTTTCTGAAACGTTTCTACAAGACCTTTTTTTTTTTCCCTCCGTGTAAATACCAGCTAATCAGAAACACTAACAGCAAGTATGATTCAGGCTTTAGTAATAAAAACAAATGACTTGCAACCAGACAGTTCTTCCAGTGAAAATGAAAACTCCTTGTGCATATGTGTATTTAGCTCACAGTTTCTTCTCATATTTTAATCTCCTTTTGAGTTCAGTATTAATCTTTCAAAACACACATGTTACTAATCAAAATATTATTCTTCCAGTCAGTATTTCAGGCAAAAAAACTTTTAGCAGACATATGTTTTTAGAGGCTGTGCTACAGCTTAGCAAATAGAGACCGAACAACTTGGAGCTGGATTGGTTTTGCTAATTGTTTATTTAGCTGCATAGAGCCCGCTGCCTGTTGAATGACACCAGCAGCTCAGGTTCATTAGTTTTTATTTCAATACGGTTTTCGTTTCTTCTGGGGTTCAAGCAGAAGAACAGAGTGAAACCCTGACAGGAGATGTGGAGCGAGAGCCCCGTGTTATTGGGCAGGCGGCCGGGGCGACCTCCAGCGCGGGGCCTCGTGGCCGGGAGCATCCCGAGAAGAGCAAGGGCTGCGTGCTCTGCTCCCCGGACCCAGGTAACAGCAGCGTGACCCACTAGCTTTGCTTTATTTATTTATTTTAGCAGTACTTTTGTTTTCCAAGATCCTGCTCAAACCTGCCAAAGCTCTGATGTTGTGAACCTCTTTACTTTGGGTGGAAAAAGCTATCCTGGGATTTTTGGCACTGGTAGTACGGAAGGATCAGTTATTGTACTGACAGTGGACATGATCCATATTCTTCTCGTGGGATCTCTCCTGTCAGATAGAAGGACACATCTGCAGCTGCACAGCTGTGGGCATTGAGATGATGGGACATCAGCACCTGATAAAATAATTTTGCTGGCCCTGGTATGTGGAAATACAAAGTAAAAATTCTTCCCTTATCCATGTTTTGTGCTTCATTTTCCATTTTCCAGCTGTAGAAGCTTACGTTCGGAAATTGAGTGGAACTGTTCCTTCTCCTGGCTGAACTCTTTGCGCGTGGAGCCTTGCAGTGAGATTGCCTTGAAATAGTAACAGGGGTTAGACAGCGCACTGGGGAGCTGAGAAGAGCCTCTCCTGCTCCTTCCTGGGTTAGCTGGGGCCTTCCGCAAAGGGACACGATGGGGCCTAAGTGCCAGTGTGTGGCTGCTGGTCCTTGTGGGTCTTTGGCTCTTCTGCTGTTCCCTGCCTTGCCTTGCAGGGCACCAACTTGGGGATGGATAAACTGAGCTCTGGACCCCAAACAAGCTCCCTGCTCGGAGCAAGTCCAGCTAAACCAGGTGGTTCAGGCCTTGTGCAGTCCTGTATTGAACATCTCCGAGGACGGAGATCCCACGGTCTGTGGTGGCCTGTGCTGGCGTTCACAGCACATCTTGTCTGTGGCCATCCCTCAGCGCTGCCGCGCTTGGGTTCCCAAAACATCTTGGCATCTTTACAGCTTTCATGAATGGTTTGGGAAGTCGAGGAGTGTGTGAGTTGGTAAGGGCAGACCGAGGGATGCCTTCCATTGCAAACTCTCCTGAGCTGAGGAGGAGATCATATTTTCAGCTCTGAGGCTGAATGTGTTTTCCAGGTTTATTTTTGTTATGCTTTCTTGGGTCATGGTTGGAAAGATGTCAGTGGCTTGAACCGTTAATGGAATAAGAATTTTTTATTTTTTATTTTTTTCCAAAAAGATATCACTGTGCTAAAATTCTGCTTCCTTACTCCAGGAAGGGTAGCTTCTTTCTGAAACTAATTCTAGTGCCTGTGGTCGTGCTTTATGTTCCTGGCCCATGTTTGAACAGAAACACTTACTTTAGCTTGAGGCGAGCTGTGGCTGTTGCATGAAATATAGAAATAGAGATGAGGCTGCAGTGCTTAAAAAGCAGCTGAGTTGTCAGGAATAGGGGTTTTTATGTGCCTTATTCAAAGCCTGTTTCAAAGTCTGAGTTTTCAGACTGTTTTGTTAGGCTTTTGTTCCTGTTTTAAAGGAGAAAGGGCAGTTCACCAAACCACAGTGTTATTCAAGCTGTATTTCAGGCCACCTAATACGAAGGAGAACTTTGTACAAATGGCACTTGGTCCAAACCCACATGCTGTGGAGCTTCAGCAGCCGTCGCTGGTTGTTCTAGACCCGCGCGATGTGCGCGCAGAGGAACTGTGCCGCCCCGTGCGGCTTCTCTGGAGCCGCTCATTTCCTTTCCTAGTAGTTCTTGAAGAAGCAGGTTTAGTTCCAGGGCAGTAAATGGAGGATATGGTTGTTCTGGGGGCTTTTCATTTGTCTCAAATGAATTTCGAAGAATAAAGTCAATATAGCTATGTCTCCTATAAAAAAAAAAAAAATCTGAAAAGTGCCATGGAAATGTCAAATCTTAAGGTGTGCTCTGTACAGGACTGCAAAATCTGTATCAAAAAATAAGACATTAAGAGTGAAAACAGGCCATCGTGGTATTTGTTCTTGGTCTGCCCTAATAAACCCCGCTTTCTTCTTTTTTTTTTTTCTTTTTCTTTTCCATTCTTCTATTCCATTGGGTTAATGGAATGCAAGTCGGTTGCTGTTAATACTGGTTGAGGGGTTTCATCCCAAGTTATGCATGAACCTTTCCGCAAAGGCGTAAAGATTTTCTGACTTTATTTTCAGCATAGTGATTTCCTGCACAGTCTCAGAGCTACCTTCTTTTTACGGACCATCAGGGTAGTATCCCTTCCATGACTTATTTAAGCATATTCACTTCATAGGCATAAACCTGACTTCAGTTGTAACTTGGGCAAATGCCCTTTCCCAGTTTTATCTTAGCATGTGTTTTCACTTAACATTGTGCCACAGAAAGGCACAATTGCGGGCACAAAGCCTTTTTGTAGCTCCAAATAATACTCTAGCTTGTGGGATAATAGAAGTTCTTAAATTTTGCTGTTGTTTTATAGCTTAAATACTTATTTTTCCTGGCATATACTTAAGGAATCTACAACAATGGGCTTACAGATATCTAGTGTTTGATCCAGATGGCACTGAAGTGCATGGAATTAAAGAAACTTTAGCCACTTGCTGTGGAGTTTCAGCGTTTTACTTAGTCTGAGACGAGTATCTGAGAACAATTCCCTTGATCTCACTGAGACTGTAATTACAGAAAACTAACTTCCTAAGAAATTACTTGAGAATAAGCAGGATGGTTCAGATGAGTTGAAAAGAAGAATGTGGCAAACACTGTGCACAGAAGCTGTTCCTATGCAAAGTGCACGTTTAATCCGAGAGTTGTATTGAGAGGTTTGAGCTCGGAAGCCCTGGGCTGTAGCCCTGCTTTCGGCATTGCCTGCTGGAAACCGCTCGCTTCAGGTGAGTGTTTTATCAGGTGTCAGGTTGTTGCAATGGGTTGATCTCACGAGGAAGCTGCTGTGGGATCAGCTAGTGGGAGACCTCTGTGCTGGTGGCTGGTCTGGGCAACGTGCAGCGCGCTGGAAACAGAGAGTTCCCCATGCAGGTCCGTATAATCCTTTGCAACAAATGTCAGTGCAAAGGAGGTAAGAAAATGGTCGGAAGAAGTGGCATTAGCACCCGCATCCTGTGTTCCCTATCTCTGCACTATGAGACTTCCCCGCTGCCCACAGCGATGGCTTCGGTTTTAGCAAGAAAAACCAACGTTCAGCAGAGCCGGCACCTTGCCGGCCCCGCTGTGCTGTGGGAAGGGAGCGGGTGCTGCAGGAAGGTGCTGAGGCTTCCCAGGCTGTCACTTCTTTGCTTTCTGCAGGCAGAATGTGGCAATATTTCTACACAGAAGTTATTCCCTCTATGCTTTGCATTTAAAAACGCATCTAGTCTAAGAGCTGCCCATAGGCTGGAGCTCGGCAGCCCTAGGTTCTCGCTCAGCTTCTGTCAGTAGCCTGCTGGAATCCACTAAGAGGTAAATATTTATTATGTATTAAAAGCAGTGCAGTCCTTTGGATGTAAAGAGGCGTTTTTCTGAATGCAGCCGCTTGTGTAATGCGCAGCGCGCGGCCGGGAGCGCGAGGCGGCGATGAACCCGCCGTGCGCCCGCTCCTCCCTAGAGGGTGCCAGACGGCCGCACCACGCGTCCCCGGGCGCTCCGAGGTGGGTGCCTGGCCGAGCAGGGCCAGCTCCGCTCCCCACCGCGCGCGGGACAGCGGGAGAGGGGCTGTGTGGGCCACTGCAGCCTCCGGCTACTTCTAACACTCGCTGCAGCCTAGGACAGTTCGTCCAGAAGTGCTGCTGTCAGGCAAGGGCAGTTGCAACAAAGAAACACAATTTTAAAAAAAGAAAAAAAATCATATGTCATTCAGCAGTTGTATTGACCGGTTAATGAAGCAAACGCCTGCTTTGCCAGCCTGCTGAGGAATAGCCCATGGAAGCTTGGTGCCTTGCAGCAACTTTCTGTGATTGCACTGTGTGCTGCAGAGCTTGTTCTCGATCTGGGTGATGGCAGCGGTTCAGCCTAGTAATGTGGTGTTCTCTGTAGGTTCCTGCACTGGATGCAAAAGCTTTGGGGCGCAATCCCATTAGAAATGAAAACAGGGCAGTTGCTGCAGACTCTCCTAGTTATAGCATCCTCCACTAGCGATCTGGTAGAAGAGAGAGCAGGGAGAAAAGGGCGGTATGAAATTCCACCGTAACGTGGTATCCACTGTGTCTGACCACTTTAGTTATTCATTAAAAGCAGCTCATTGAAGGATTTGAATCCTCCTGTATACCATTCCTTGCCTGGGCATACAGCATGTGATGGCCCACACTGATGACTAGCATCTCTTGTCGAGCAGGCCTCCCTAGGGACTGCCTTTTGGAGTATTCCATCCCTCTGACCGCAGTCTTGATGACGATTATTCAGAAATTCTCTGGAATTTCACTGCTCTTCCCAGGCAGGTCACCCAGTAAAGCACCCTTAGGTGTCCCAGCAGGTAACGCCTCCTGCAGAGAGGAGCTCGAGCTTGGTTTGCAGCTGCACAGATACCTGCACGCAACAAATGCCATTTCCCCTCTGCCTCCCCAGAGGCTGCATTTAACAAATCCACATCCTGTGCATCCGAGCTGCAACCAGTTTTATAAGCAAAGCCTTTTTGGTCTCGCTTTACCTCTATATGTTTGTCCGTGCCCAAAACCTCGTCTCTCTGCCATTTCCATCACAGTGTTTTGACTGTATTATCTCTCTGTTATCTCCTCATTTAGCCATGGGGTCTAGGTGCTAAAGATAAAGCTGTAACTTTTATTCTTCTAAAGCACCTAGTGAAGTCAGAAGTTGTTTGTAGTTGGAGTGGGGCTAACACAGCACCAAGCCAGTAAATTTTGCAGTTACCACAGCAGAGATGCCCTGGTGTCAGCTGTGCTGTGGTATTTGCACAAAGAACAAATGAAGGAGAAGAAACTGGCATCAATGTGTGTCAAAGGCCTTGACAGAACCGCCTGATCTTGGTGCAGCAGAAAAGGGTGAACTCTGAGCATTTATCCAAAACGTAAGTAAAGCAGCATGCTGAGAGTTCCTATCCTGATCATTCAGGTGACACAGGGAGAAAGAAAATTAATGAAATAAAACTCATGGGATGGGATCAAACTATCAATGTGGTGTCTTAAAGACCTATGGTACATGAGTTTTAGAAAGTGTTGGGCCTCCAACATCAACGTTACAGAAAATAAATATCTTGGTGCTTGGTAGAGGAGGGGCTTCCCTTTGCTGCAGGGGTGTTTTACCTCTTCAGGCCTCGGCTGCCCATTCGCGGAGCCGCAGCCTTCCAACTGGAAGCTGATGGAGGATGATGGAGAGCTGCCAGCTCAGGCATCCAGGTGCCTTTTAACTCTGCTTTCTCATCCCAGACATGGCAGGGGTGACCCAGTTCTGCCACTGTGCTGCATGGTGCCCACCTGGGCAAGGAGATGCTGGGAACCGCGACAGGAAAGCGTCTCCATTAAAGCAACGGTCCTGCCGCCCGGGATCTGCTTCAGAGATGAACACGGGTGCTGCTGTCACACAGCTGCTGTATTGCCACCAGCATGAGCAACGGCTAAAGAATGGGGTGGGAATGGTGGTTGTGGGGTGGGAGACCGGGTGTTGCTTGGCCCACAGACTTCCCCAGTTCCGCTGCTGGACTGAAGTGCTCAGAGCAGTGCCTGGTGCCTCACTGTGCGAGAGCAGCGAATGCATGAGCAAAATGTAACAAGATCCCTATGCTTTGAGAAAATTGTTTTGATATTGAAATTAGAAGAAAATTGGCTTGATGTTGTGTGTCCAGGCATTTTTAATGGTCTGCAAGGCTTCCTTTCCAACGATACGCTGTGCTTCTGTGAGAGATACTTGCAACCTCCTCCTCCAGCTCTTCAGAGGGATTTTCTTCCCAAAGCATTAGCTTTGTTTTTTATGAATCCGATGTTTTTCTTGAATTTTGAGCATGGCCTAGAGGCTAGTTCTAGCTGGATTTGGCTCGTTGGGTTACTTGATTTGGAACTGAGTCTCATTCTTCTTTCATAAGAGTGAAGGAGAAAATGCCAAGATTATGTCATTCCCGCTTGCATCTAATAATATCTTAATCTGCAAATAATTGTAATGAAGTCACTTGGACCCTGGCAGAGAGCAGATGGAGCCAAAGACCCCTGAAATAAATGGGAATGTTTTGGGGGAGCAAAGCGTTGGACCAGGCTCGAGGGCAGCGCTCCGTGTGTGAGCGCACACGCGCGCAGCCGTGTGCCGGGGTGACGGGCTGCGGCTGGGAAACCAAGTCCCATTTAAGAGGAGGAATCCCTGCCCCTGGTCCCCAGTGCCAGCGGTGAGGCGGCCAGGATGAGGCAGGGCCCCTCCACCGCTGCCCCGCTCCCCTAATCGCCTTAGGGAAGTCACGGTAACGGGCAGGAGGGGAGGCCTCCCCGGCGGGTGCCACGCGCTCCCCTGCGCCCGGCGCAGCTCGCGCCGAGGAGACGGGGGCAAGAGGACGCTGGCGGCGAGCGTGCCGCTTGGTGTACTGCTTGAAAGGGCGCGTTTAGCTTTGTTGGCTGATGTTTTAATTAAAATGATGCTGTTTCGTGCCAGATTGCTAGGCAATTAAACCCTCATCAAACTCGGAACAAAGTATTTCCACAGCACGTTTGCAGTGCAATTCCGATGCGGAGCGTAAGGAGGAGTATTACTTGCACGGGCAGCATTAAGGAACGTTAGTGGGTTGCTTGTGCTCCCGTGGGAAGGGATGGCAAACCCTTATGGCCTCCGTTACAAAGCAGAGCGTTTTAATGCAGGCTAAATATGTTTTGGACAAATGTAAAATAAAGTTATAAGTATCATCTTAACAGCAGCTTCACTGGAAACCCTATTGGAAAGTCTTTGTTTTCCTGATGTGCGAGAGAAATCCATTTTCCGCAGCTATTTTCAGCGTGACCGTCCTCTCGGGTGCCGTTAGCCGGGACCGTGCGGTGTTGGCCCCCGCCTGGTTTCAGAGCCCCTCGAAGCGCTGCGGAGTGACCGGGGGGCAGGCGCCAGGGCCGCAGCCCCCCTTGGACGAGGCGCTTTGGGGCTGCCGGGGCATCTGGGGCTCCCGCCGCTCCGTGGGGGTCAGCAGGGTTGTGTTTCGGTGCGAACCCCCTTAGCAGAGACCCCTCAGCACGAGCCTCCTGCGTAGCTCTAGAAATGTGTTAGTCTGCAGGGCAGACATGTGTGGGAACACACAACAACTGCGCTATTGAGAGGCAGCTCGGAGCTGGACACTGCTGCTCCTCATTGAACCGCAGCTATTTTAACATGAGCGGCATGAAGCAGGCCAGACTTTTTTTTTTTTTTTGCATTGTTTTATAGCTTGTTACATTTACAACTCAAATGAGATTGCTGCATTTCATTGCAGAAAACTGCAAGAAGTAAAAAGGTTGCGGCCCAAATCCCCAGTGAGGCTGGGGTTATCTTCTGAGGCAAAGCACCCTAAGCAAAGTATTTCAAAAACAGCAATGCTGATAATGAGAGCTAATAACTTTCCAGATGTTTGCCATTATTCTGCTGTATATGACATTTTTTTTTTTAAAGGCATTTAAGCTGATGCTGCCAGTTGTTGTTGCTGCCTGTGTGTGTTTAATGAACAGCTGGCTCTCTGGAGCCGGGAGCACTAATGCCTTTGCCCCTGTGAAGCCGGGATCAGGGGAGGAGGTTTATTGTAGCAGACGGAGCATTTTCTCATGTGAATTCAGAAGCAGAGAGAGGAGGGGAAAAAAAATCTTAATACTGCGTGAGCACGTTTCAGCTCCAGTGGATCAGATCTTTCCTCTATCTGCATCCCAGCTATTTGGTTGTGATCAGATGATCAGGACTCGAGGAAGCGATTGGAGAGCGAGCTGGCTGCAGCTGCACTGTAGGCTGCTCTCAGGGACAAGGAGCCACTGTTTTTCAAACATAGCATAAACATAGAAGTTATTTTGTAGGCTTCAGGATGCAGATATGGGCTGTGCTGCCAGCATTGTTCTGCTCCAAGCCTTTCGTTCTGTGGTACAGAGGAACTGTCCACATATTTGCAGACGGCGACGGCGAGAGGAGTTGTCACATGAAATCCTGCCGCTGGATAGCGACGATGAAATGAGCAGACCCCGAACTCTCATCATTATGGTACAGTATCCACTGATGGGCAGAGAGAGCTGACAGAATTATTATTGTTGTTACAGATGTTGTGTGATTTATTTTCTCTAGCTATGTAGTGAGAGAGAAAGTATTTGACATACTATTTGCACCAGCAGATTAGTCTCCCGGTAGATTTGCTGTCTTTGTTGTCAAACAGAGCCGAAATATAATCTATAGTTAAAGCTGAGCTGCACATAGGCTGTACATTAAATGTTTGGTTATTTAATTTGCTTGTGGATTTTGTTGCTGTCTGTAAGATATGGGGCAGGCATTAGTACTCATACTGCAGTTGTGCTTTATTTCTGAGTGGGAGTTCGGAACAGCAGACAGAAATTGTTTACTAAGTCTGCTCATCTCAGAGGAAAAAAACAGCCCCAAACAAACAGAAGAGCAAAGCCCTCTCATTTTGCACAGGCTGCAGTTGGAATCTGTATCAAGTTGCATACAGGTAATCTTCCTATATATCTTTGCAAGGAAAGGTTTACAGCACTGCTGTTTTTCCTGGGTCACCACTTTGCAGTTTCATGACTTTCCTCCCCTCTTTAATGAGAGGAAGCTTGGAAGACTCTCAGTCTGAGTGTAACTGGCTTGCTGAATTAAGCTGGTTTAATTTTATTTTGTGGTTGAAACAAAATGAGCACTATCGGTTTATTGGGAGTCAGTGACAAGGCTGTTCCTCATTATAAATCACTGCTTCAGAATGAAGATACTTACCACTTAGTTATTGCTTTTTTTCTCTCTCTCTCTTTTTTTTTTTTTTTTTTACCCCAAATATATGCAGAGTCAGTGTTTCCAGAACCTGAAAGCCATATGGGTCCAAGTGATGTGCTATAACCACCTTTTTACTTTGTAGGTGGCAATGATTTGATACCTTGTCACCCTTTTTGTCACTCTTGAAAATATTTTCAAGCCACTACAAACTATTGTTGCTAGTTTACATCAGACCAACCACGTGTATGTTTTGAGTAGTAGGAAAACTTATAACACATCTTTGCTAGTAAAAGTTATTTGCAAAGTGCAACCCCCTGACCTGTCACTGTAGCAGTTACCTGGTGCAGTAAGTTATATCCAAGGAGGAGCTGGTAACACTAGGCAATTCAATAGCTGTCATGAGATCTGGCAGAGGTCTGAATAGAGCACTGCTGCCCATGGAGGTGTGTGCTGCAGTCATGGCAACTGTGGTGGCTGGGTGCTGTCCTCGCCGAGCTCCCTGCCATCAGCCAAGGGGCTCATCCCGCGCGTGGCTGCTGCTCGCAGGAGGAAGGGGATGGATTTCATCCTGGCAAAGCTGGTGATTGAACCTTTTTTGCTTTAAATTTTGGCAATTCCTCATTTAATGGTTAAATAAACTGTCTGGAAGGCTTTTGTAACTCTCTTCCTGCTGCTGGTACTTTTGAACGTAACGAGTTGAGGAGGGGCTGGAGGGAAGTGCGCTGTGTCAGAGTGAGGATCACCTGTGAAGCCTGCTGTGTTGCTTGGAGGGGAAGTACCGTCCTTACAGTGGGATGATGTTCTGATGCGCCGTACCCAGACGTTACCAGCAGATCTGTGGTTCTCGGTGCAGTAAGACTCGCGTGAAGGTCTCGGTGCCCAGCAGAGGTCTGTGCCCTGCAGTGAGGAGGAACCAGGGGAGCTGCCCGTGGGCCTGGAGAACAGGGGATGCCCAAGGGGGTGAGCAGCACCAAGGTAGCAACCCGGTACCTCCTCCTGGGGCTGGGCCCTCCAGGATTTCCTCCTGGCTGCAAATCCTTCTGCCCAGTGGAGCAGCACTGCTAAGAAACAGGGGCTTTATGTGTTCTCTAAGCAAATGTCAAAGCTGTGGTTTTAATCCTGTCAAAAGGCTGTGCTCTTCCAGGAGATCATTGGGATCATCTCCCTGCTGTTTTCCTTGGAGAGGAGCAGGAAGAGTTCAGTTGCTTTAGGCACAGGCAGAAGCTTCAGCAGAATTAGCCAGGCAAGCTGCTGTGCAGCAGAAGACTCAAAAATGTTTTTATTTGCCTTTCTTTCTGCATGTGCATCATTACTGTGCCATCTCATTTATAAGCAGACTAGAGGCAGTTAATTTTAACTGTACCTGAAACAAATTGCTATGAAGCTTTGCAGTCGGGCTTAGCAATGATGTGGAGCAGTGGCAAGCATAAAAGAGCGCAGCCCTTCAGAGAGTTTTGCTGGCAGAAATAGATGGTGCTGTTTTTGGTAGACTTTCATATTTTACTTTAAAGAGCAGCATGATAAGACAGGAGGCTCCTGAGCCTTAATAAAACATGTATTATGGTCCTAAAAATACACATGCATTTCTTTCCTTGGTTTGTTATAGACCACCAAGTTTCCAGCTGGATAATACGGTAGAGACAGGTGAGCAAAGGAGTTATTACTCACTGCACAGCTTTCAGGCATTAAAATGACCCAGTTAGGATTCTAAGCTTTTGTGCCCAGTAGTAGTGGATGACTGGAATGCCCAAAGAAGAAAGGCAGAGACGGTCCCAAAATGCAGGATATGTGAAATACATGGACGGGCCTGGGCTTAGCTGCCTCCCCTATGCTGCATGAACCAGGGCTGTGTTTCGCTGCTGAGCATGACGCGGTTATCCTCGATCCTGGCAGCTGTCTTGTTTTTGCCTGGCGGTGACAGCAGGAGCAGCACGAGTCTCGCTGCGATGGGCGCGCAGCTAGCGGTGTGATGCAGGTCCTGGCTCCGGCAGCAGCACTCCGAGGCGGAGAGTGCAGAAAAACACCACGGGGAAAGGCAGGGAAAAGCCTCAAGCACAGCACTTGCAACCACAGCCTAATAACCACCATCATGGAGCTTGAAGTTCTGGTTTTTATCACTGGTCACTGATAATTGTTTTTAGATTTTTTTTTTTTTTGAGGTGGTTCCAAAGGTCAGGGAAGTGATGTAAAAGATGACAAAACTGGCATGTATTTAGCAAAGAGTAGGTCATTTTTTTCTTTAGCTTTGCACTCCTGGGAGTTGCCAGGGACATGCAAAATTAGTATCCTTGTGTCTGCTAACCAGGTGTACAGGTTGAGTCATCATCAATTCAGTGACTCTGCTGGATTTACTAGATTGTCTTATCCTTTCTGTACCTCTAAGAACATGTATTCAAGAGTTAGGTCTCAAAATAAGCCTATGATATGGAGAGGTCGGATTTAAAAACCAATACAAATGACTATACCCGTTTTTCTTTTGATAAGTAAAAGGAGATGATGCCCAATGAAAAAGTTGGTACTTGGGGCTACATAATTTGGTGTTTGGAGCGGAAGTGCTAACATTTAGGAATATAGTTTGTATTTGGAATATAGATAAGGCTCAAATTGTTTTCAATGTTTAATGAAGACCTTTGGCAGCAGAGGTTGTGTGGAAGATGAGAGTCAAGCAAGGTAGTTGTTTAGGATGCGATTCTTTTTTCCACTTGGATTCTGCTACATGACACAGGGCAAAATGTTTTTAAATCCTGAACAAAATGCCATAACTTGAATTGAAATTTTTCTGTCTAGTTCGAACACAATGAGAGCAAGATGACAGTTCTACTCTGTTGTATTTCTCATCTCTGAAAAGAGACAGTTTGCAGGGATATCTTCCTCTCTACTTTCCAGTTACAGAAGTGGAATAACTTCTCCTTTTGCACAGATACAGGACAGTGTCCCAGCTCTGCCTGCATGCCAGCAAATCTATCAGAGCTGCTGCTCATGTCACTTTTGTAAACAGAACTTTAGTTCTATAAAATCAGTACAAGAGAGAAAAATATGGCTTGAGAATCTTCCCCAGAAAGTGTCTCATCTGTAGTGCTGATATTTGCATCCAGAATTGTGTTCTTAAGTTTTGTTGCCCCATGTGTATTAGTTTTATATTTCTAGTTTAATTAACTTTCAGTGCATTCATTTCCTCATCTGTGTACACTTAGCTAATTAAAACTTGCATGATATGCATCCTAAGCATCCTGAACAGATAGCAAATCTGCAAATCGCTTCAAGATCTCCGACTCATAACTTAATGATTTTTAAAAAGAATATGTAGTCATTTATGGAGGGCTAAGAGTGGCTTTTGGAAGTCAATATTGGTTTTAACTTTATGAAGGGAAAGGCCTGCCATTAGTGTGATCCCCTAGAGGAGGAGAGAATGGAGGAGAAATGGGAAGCTCGGCAGGGCTGTGATACTTTCATATTCCTGGTCAGCCTCATCCCCTCAGAGGACGTGCTCAGCTGCACCTCTCTGCGTCTCTGGGCTTCGCTCAGCACAGTGGACGGGAGGCAGAATCTGCCTCGTGGTTTCAGAGCAGCATTTGTCCTGCTGTGCTGAAAGGTGTTTGGGTTTGATTTTTTTACCAGTTCTGATGACAGATATGGCTCTTGTTGTTGGGTGATAAAATACAGAGAAGAATGAGCATGAGATACGGATCCATTTCATACTTGTGTTAAAGTACAGCTGTTGTTCAAAAGGAGATGGCATAAAACCAGCCTTTCTTTTTCCATTGAGTAAATCAGCTCCATGTGATCCCAGTACTGTTCAGATCTCCCATCAGAATGGGGTGTTGTGTTGTTTTCTCCTCTTGTTAATACTGCAACAACACATATAATGTGTGTGAAATATGGAACGAAATAATTAGGAATCTGTCAACTAAATTCTTATGACAGGTTATGAAGAGCATGGACTCAAAACAGTAAAAAGATGAAAATCCTCCTATAGAAGAGGATATCTGTTTTTGAAAGAAGAAAGGTTTTTATTTGTAAGCGATGCAAATATGGAGAACCAGGCTATAAACTAAAGGAGTGGGAAAAGTCTTTGGGAGCAGCAGCCATTGGCAGCACTTTGTGAACACTGATGCTGTTTTCTGTACTTGACAGTAATCCTACCTAGGGTGTGCGCTCAAAGTGCTTGGGAGAGGAGAAAACAAACCTGTGGAAAGGTAAAGTAAGTTGATTAAGGCCAAAAACGAAAGAACAGAAACAAAAGGAACCTTCAGGATTTTAAGACTTTCCCATCTGCAGCATACAAGCTCATTTATAGTGAAATCTATGTACACGCATGTCCGATCTGTTGCAGTATGGGCTGCATGTCCTGTCAGCGCTTCTGCCTGACTCTGGTTCTCATCGGCTGCAGTAAATGCTGGCTCCTCACTTGGCCCTTGGTCAGTTCAGCCAAGTCCTTCCATCTCGCAAAGGAAGAAAGACCAGCGGAGACCAAGAGCTCAATGCGATGCCTCGCCCAGGGAATGGATGTGGGTGAGCAGTGTCCCCTGCACTGCCCGGGCTCTGCCACAAAATAACGGGGCAAGACCCGGAGCAGTAAAAGGGATCTGGGCCCTGGGAGAGCCACCCGGACAGCCAGAAACGCTGCCAAAGTAAAAACTGCTGGGAGAGGGAGCCAGCGCACAGAGACGGTGGGTGAGGAAAGAAGAGCTCATTGACGAGAAAGAGAGAAGCCAAGTGGAAAATACTGTTTCTTCTCATCCCCAAAGGAGTTGGCACGCTGCTGTTACGCTTTTGTAAGCCTGGCTTTTTAGAGGCTGCCCACCACTGCTCTGTTGGCACATCAAGATACTCTCATTGATACTGTTTTTTTCCCCTCCTCCTTGTTCTTATCAAGAGCTTTAATTTTGTTTTGCGGAGGTATTAGTCCCCCCACCCTGTTATTCCCCCCTTGTGCCCCTTGCCAGAGCAGGGAGGCTCCCCCTGCTCTGGGGTCTGTCCACCCACTGTCCTGTCGCTTGTGCAAAGTTGGCCTCCGCACAGCTGCTCTGCTGACGGCCATGGTGTGAACAGCCTTTCCCTCCATGTTTCGTGCTCCTCTCTTCTGGGGTGATGTGGCTTTAAATGCAGGAAGCCTTCGTTGCTCCACAGCCTTCCCCACAGCTCTGAGCAGCAGTGGGGACACGGCCAGGGCCTCGGGCCTTGCTCAGCCTGATCTGCTGGGTAACAGCCCTGGGGCATCACCGCGCGGGGAGCCTGCCTGGTGCCCGGGCCCAGAGGGGAGCGCAGGTCTTGGAAAAGACCTTCAAGATCAAGTCCAGACTTAAACCCATCACCACCATGTCTGCTAAACCATGTCTCTAAACGCGTCAACTGCATGTTTCTCGAACCCTGCTAGGGATGGTGACTCCACCACTTGCTTGGGCAGCCTGCTCCAGTGCTTCACCACTCTTTCTGTGTGGAAACTTTTTCTCATATCTAACCTGAATCTCCCCCGGTGCTGTGAAACAAAGGATGGGTGCTCTAGGCCCTGTGAAACTCAGCCTGGCTAGTGCTGGGGACTATCTTTTGCCTTGGATCCCTGGAGAGTTGCAACCTGGTTGCTAAAACCTCTCAAGACTCAGGCTTCTCGGCTGAGTTTCCTGTGCCCCACAAATGTGTGAGGAAAGGCCAGATTGGTCTCGGGTCGCGGCACCTCCTGGAAGCGCGGGAGCTCCTTCCACTGCTCTAGCATGTTCCTTGAACAATGAAAGCTTCCATTAATGACTGGAGTGAGGAACGCCACAGCGGAGCAAGAACTCTCCTTCAGCTTGGAGCATGTTGCTGTTCACCACCTCGGGGATTTGTGGGTGACAAGAGTCTGCCA